>VWSI01000031.1:0-166907 GCA_008802775.1 Taphrina betulina
GCGGGGCGCGGAGAGTAAAGATCTGCTTCAGACGCGCCTCGTCTGCCACGATCAAGCCAAGTCAGATGGGAAAGCTTGGCTTGTGTGCTGAGATCGATGGTAAATGAGGGGCCTTTTCATGTGGTAGGGAGATCCGAGCTCGACATTTTTACGTCATCGCACAAGTACCGAGCATGCCCCAGTGAAGCTTCCACGACTATTGCCATATTTATCTCATCACGAACCTTGTGCAGTCGGTTATACTAGCCTGGATCGGCAATACAGAACCCATCGGACAATCAAGACAAGAATAGGAATCACCATCGGGCTGCAAAGTTCCTCCTTTTGGAAAATCTCGTGCCATTCCGAATTATAACCGAACTCTACCACGTACTTTTTTCCCTGTCCACGGTGGCTGCCAAAAAAGTGATCCGTCAAATTTCAATCCATGTACAATTCAGACAACCTCGAGGCATCATGCGTGAAGGCTGCTGCCTTGTGATACACATGGCAACATGAATGACCATGACGTATGTCCCACGAGGTGAGAGGTGCCTATGGTAGGACCTATGCTCCTGTCACGCGCTACATTGTGGTCTTCAGTAGTGTCCCATGCATGTCATTACTTATTGAGTGGTCAGTACCAGTATCTCTCGCTGGACTACCCAGAGCGTAGTGATGTATGCATGAGTACGCCACAATGGATCAGACCGGAAGCTTATTGCACCGGGAAACGATATTCTCGTTCTAAATTACATGATCGATATGAGTGAGTGAAGATCCATGGCTAGCTGGATTGTGTAAGAATAGCGCATTAGCAGCTTGGGCAGTCTATGGAGCTTTAGGTCAATTAGCTAAGATTGGGATATCATGATCACTGATCGCTAAAACTCTCTTTTTGATACTGTTTTGGCAACAATCAATTGATCATCGTTCATACCAGAATGATTACCTCTTGGTTCACAGCGCATGATGAGATTTGCTGTTGCAATTTCAGCCAGGCGAATGACTTCAATAGCGTCTGACAAACATGATATGACGATCAGTCCCCGCTACCACGACAATCCTGCCCTCGGTATGCCACAGTGTGCCTACCCCTACATCACAGGTAAAGCCTTTGACTATAGTCATGCATATCTAAGCCACGAATAGATGACTACCTTGAAACCAGTTCGACCTTTCTACGGTATTTATACAGGCTGTGAGTCCAGGACGGAAGAAGTAAAGTCCACCAAAGTCTCCACAAGTCATCAACGCCGTGTAAGTGCTCAAAATGTATACGGGAAAAAGACAACAAGGATGAACATCCTCACTGAATAGCACGTAGTAGTTGAGAACAAAATCAAATCTAGAAATAGGTGCTTGAAGTGTAATGATTTCAATTATTAATGTACTGCTAATGCTCCGAATGCTCTCGTAGCCCTCATTATTCGTGTTCGTTATTGTTTCGTCGCTCGTAATGGTTTTTGGTCTCGTTGGTCTCTAGCGGTTGATCACTTACAACCACTCGTAGGCCGGAGCAGAAGTGCTGATGGATCCGACAATGCCGACTCCGGTGCAGTCCGTTCGCGATGTCTTCGATGCGACAACGACATCGTAGACTCCAGACTGGCCAGTGACGGGACATGCAACAAACTGGCTCTTGTCGTCAAACTTAAGCTCGTTCAGAGATGAGCCGGCCACGATAGAGAAGCCGGTCGTGCTCGAGCCAGATGGCGTGCTAGCAGAGTGTGGCACGGTGTATCCGATCGTGCCGTCGGCATTGACGTACATCTGCTGTCCTCCTGGAGCAGAGACGGCGAGAGACATGCCGTTGTTGCCGACGTTGAACTGGGCAACAGACACCTCGGGGTATCCAGTCACTCCCGATGGTGTGTACGAGAAGGGTGGGCTTCCTCCGAGCTTGAGTGTGCCGTTCACGTAGACTGGCTGCAGGTGGACGTTTGCATCGCCAGAGTGTGTCGAGATGAAGGAGTATGGTCCGACAGCGGCGGTGGCAGAAGCGGCTGGTGCAGAGGTGGGCTCGGCAGGAGAGCTGGCAGGCGTGGTGGCAGCTGGTGCCTGGGTAGCGGAAGCCTTTCCTCCGTAGTTGACGGTGTTCCAGTCGACGTTGTAAGAAACAGTCTTCCAGTCAATGTTGGAGAAGTCATAGGAGACGGTGTTCCAGTCGACGTTGGAGAAGTCGTAAGAGACAGTGTTCCAGTCGACCGGCGCTGGAGCAGCGGCGGCGAAAGCGATGATGCTTGAAGCGATGAGGGTGTTGAAGATCATGATTGTTGTTGTTGTTGTTGAGGATGGAAGAGGATGAGTTGATGGAGAACGATAGATAGCAGGGGACCGGTCCTTATATAGTTTTCCCTTGTACCATCAGCTGCAGACGCATTTGCTTGTGCAACGCTAAAAATGGATGCGGCGCCAATGACGTGTGGCACACTGGCTGATGCTTAGTTCGGTGCAGATCTCGGAGTGCGGGTGTCCACTGCCGATGCGCCTTCTCATGTGGTAATTTTCCCAAAGAGGTAAGAGCGTGCAGCGGACCGTCAGCCCACCGATCGTCCACGAGCCGAGTACGTGCACAGGCTGAAGGTGGATCACAAGTTCCATACGTTCGGCGTGCCGCAGCATATTTTCGTCGGTGCCGTGTCCTCTGCGACCTGACGGATGACGTGTTGTGCCCCGCAACGTGTATCAGATGGCCACAAAGGTTGTCAACACCGGTCAAACCGGTTCACCGAGGCATGTGCCTGTACACTGGACAGAGAAGCTGAGCGTAGACGTCATTGGTCATCTAAAGAATTGAGCGACAGCACAGAGCCTATACGCTGTCTTGTGTTGCTTTCCTTGCACGCCAGATTACTTCTCACTATCAGTGTATGTGGAACGGATTTCTTCGTCTAGTTGTTGAGCTTGCACGACATACTGTGAGCAGGACGCCAAAAGTTGCTAAGAAACGTCTGAATACATCTTGCACCTTTGCGGCTGGGCTCTGAAGCGACGACTTCGACGACCACTTGACACTCGGTGTCAAAATTGACAGCGGTGCGCGACATGCTGTGAAGATGATGGATCCGACCTAGGTCCAGTCAGAATAGATCTGCCTATGTCGAATCCCACTTTCATCATTACTGCTGAGCGCGAATATTCAAAAGATTGAACAGGTTCTTCATGCGAGTGCCTTTCATGAAGCTAATCCAAGCAATTGTTGCTGGTAGAGATTGTCCATGAATGTCGATACACAGAATTGTCCATTATCTTGAACCCAGAGTTTTCGAACTTTCGAAGCTGATTCTTCCGTCGTCGTTGAACTTCCTCGCGACAAATCATCCACAGTGTTGTCTGACTTTGCTATGCCAATCATGCTCTGCCGACGCCCGGATCTGACGCGCAAAGAATCGCGCTTGTCCCGCATACTGGCCTTTTTGATACCAGTCAATCCTTGTTTCGGATGCGTCAATCCTCGAAACTCGACGGCGCGCTCGAGTCCCTTGACTTCCTCATCGATATCCTGTATGATACCCTGAAATTTCGGTACCAAGCTCTCGATGCCCAATATATCGCGCATCTCAAACACAGCCTGGCGACATGCCTGGAGCGTTTCTAGACGGTGTATTCGATCGCTCTTCAAGACCTCAAAGATTCTTCCCAACAAGAAGGCGGCGAGGTCTGCCGAGGTCGATGGCAAAGAGTCGTACAAGGCGACGAGGGAATCGTAATCCCGCACATTCTCAATCGTCAAGAGCTGGAGTTCTAGCGGGAGCGTGAACATGACTTATTTTTCTGCGCCGCGAGACTTGCGCGACCACGGAGCAAGAAAATGACGCGAGACTCGTCGATTGTGGTGACAGCGACAGGATCGCATTTCGCTGATTCGTCGAGCTGATTCGCATCTGGGCGAGGGAACAAATATCTTGCGTGATAGCATGTGACCAAAGTGGCAGACGGGTGGGACAAGCCATTCCCGGACAAACTCGTATCCTCCTCGCAGTGCAAAAAAAAAGGATGAAGATAAACAGTAAGCGCTTAGGAGAATTTGATTCGTACAATTTCTTCTCTATGTGATATGTAGATTTAGATTTTTAGGCAGATGCAACACTTCTAACGCTAATTGTGACATTTGACTCAACGTCAACTTGCACCATCACCGCAATGCTCTTGCCGGCCTCACCTTGTGCCTCAACCTCGGCAAGCTTTGTGCCAGGGACGACATGCCGACTCTTCTCAGTCTGTGGCTCAGCGGGCTCGTCGTCCTCATCCTCGGAATCGGGCTCGGGAGCAGGGAGAGTGACAACTCGAATATCGAGCTTGCCCTCGTATATCTCAATCTTACTGGAAGAATACGGAATGGTGACAGTCCGACGGGACGGGAGTGGTGTGTAAATGTCTAGTACAGTGATGAACTCGGATCCTTGCTTTATTCCGATCGGTGCAGCCAGATGAGGTGCAGAAGTGATGATAGCCTGAGTGCCCTCGACGACTTCTTCCTCTTCATAATCAGCAATGAGCGAGGCTTGAACAGCGGCACCAAGCGAAGCTAGCTCTGACGGGTTGAGAGCCGGGGATGTTGTTGTTGGACTCCTGATCTGAGTAGACTCTGGGAAGTTGTAGGAGATGTTGGAGGCCAACTTGGGTGTGTGTGATGTGCCTCCGACAAGAAGCACTTCGTTGATGTCAAAGTTTTCTAGACCAGCTTTTTTGATGGCAGCGTCTATCTGATCGGCGATCTGGCCAAATACTTTGCGTCCGAGAGTCTCATATCGGATTCTGTTGATGCTGGAGTGGAAATCAAGACCATCTGCCAACGATTCTACGGAAACTGTCGCGGAGCTGGAGGCAGACAAGGTTTTCTTCGTTACTTCGCATTGAGCCTTCATCTTTGCCAAGGCCCGGGTGTTGCCGGTAATATCGATCTTATGTTTCTTCTGGAACTCCTTTCCGAAATGCTCCACCAGAACATCGTCAAGCATGGTGCCTCCCAAGCTATAATCATGTTGGGTGGCAAGAATCGTGAAGAGACCGCCTCGAACAGAAACGATGGTGATGTCAGTTCTCGTAGCACCAATATCCGCTACGACAACATTCTTGTCGCTCATTTCAATACCTGAAGAATGGTCCAAAGCGGAATACGCAAGCACAGCAGCGACCGGTTCGTGGATGATTTGAAGGATTTGAATTCCTGCATCTTTTGCAATCTTCTCCAGAGCAGATCTCTGCTTGTCAGAAAAGTCCGTGGGAACAGTAACGACAACTCCTGAGATGGTCTTGCCGAGGAAGTCAGCTGCAGAGTCTCGCAATTTTATCAGATGTCTGGCAGTGATCTCAGACACAGTCTTGATCTGCTCCTTTGGGGATGCATCTTCGGGTGAAGTAGCAATCGACAATTTGAAGGCGGCTTCGCCGTTGTGCTCGACAGGATGAGCAGATAGAGCACAAGATCGCGGGTCAACCTCAGCAAAGGTTTTGCCAATAAAGTCTCTGAAACAGGTTACCGTGTTCGTTGGGTTGCGCACAAGTTGTGCGGCTGCTTGATCTCCATGGTATTCATCTCCACCAACGTATGACAATGCCGAGGGAATTGAACGGTTTCCCTCTTCGTTAGCGATACATTCTGCCTTGCCTTCCTGGATTGCGATGTCAGTAAGATAGATCCTGTTTACAAGACGAGAGACAAACCCTGTTTGTGTACGAGATGGCAGATGTCGTGTTACCGAATCCAAGTCCAACGACGGTAGTTGTCTCTTCTATATCGCTCATATCTAGAGTCTGTAACGATTGCGCTATATTACCGTGTCCTGCCATAGCCAAAGGCTTGCCGACAATTTTTCGAACGTTGCAGGGAGCTCTCAATTGGAAGATCTAGACCACATGAAGTGATCTGAATGCTTTTTGAAGTTGGACATTGCGCGCAATCACAACACACTTTCTTTACATCTGCTTTGCTTTGCTTCGAATTGTGATTTTGATCTATATATGCACTGTACGCATCGTCTACGCAGACAAAGACTCTGTCGGCTCTGAGGGCGAGCAAGCATTATTCTCGTAGTCCAGGATAGCTTTGCTCAACTTCGTGATATCTGCTATCAGACACTTCCGTATCGATCCTATATACTTCTGGGAGCCCAAGCTCTACCCCACACTTCGTCTCACAATGCCGCACTCTATCTGTACGGTAATGTACCTATATTCGAGAGGCAATCTGTGTGTAACCTGCTGCATACTGGGCTCATGATGCAATCTCATCCGAGGACATCATTCTGCGATAGCTCGCATCTTACAACTTGTCAGAGCTCAGTCCAGTATGTTGGCAGCCTGGAGATCATCTTGAGGAAAATCACGCCACGAGAGCCATTGTTTCCTTGCATGCCGATTGACACAGAAGTTAATGGACAAGCTGTAAGCTGTTGCACTGCGAGTCCTGGAATATCCAAACGGGCTTTCCGATCCAGTATGATGATTCTCTAATCGTTCGAAGAAGCAGTCGAAGAAGCAGTCGAAGAAGCATTCGAAGAAGCAGTCTCATCGAGATCCTCTACTGACTGAAATGTATTGATGGGTTTGATGAGGCATGGTGCATACGAGATTCAACCATTGAGGATCATGATTGCAGAGGTGACGATCGCCAAAGTAGGCCAAGATAACAGCTTCAGGGTGTTTCCGTAGGACCGTCTCGCAGCTCCTGAGGCTGCCCCTGATACAGTCGTCTGCTTGTCCAAGCTGATGACACTTCCATGAGACGGCATTGCCGTATGTGTAGTATTAACAGGCGTGCCTTGCTGCCAGAAAGGGCCAGCTGAGGTATTAGGGTAAGCATATCCCTGTGGATCGTAGCACATCATTTGTGCTGCGGGAGCAGTTGCGTTGGAGAAGAATTGATTATGTCGACCAGGGTGATTTGGACGGCTCGTACCCATGACAGCGGCAAGGCAGACTTCTAGTGTATTTCCTGTGGCCCCGGGACATATAAAAGTACAATCATCTTGTGGATGAGGCTGCACATAGTAGTTGCAGCAGACTTGAGCTAGCTGTATAGAGGATATCTTGTAAGCACAATACGTCATATTTCTTTCGAGCGTGACGGGCTCAAAGTCAGGTGAGGAGAGACAGGAGAGCGACGTATTCGACGGTGCTATGGTTTGCCAGTCTGCAGCCATGGTATTCGAGCTTGCAGAGACTTTTAGTCGCGACGAAGGCGAATTTTGCTACGCCAGAATGAGACGTCCTTTTCACGGCGCGATGATGAGAGCGCAGGTTCGCAGGCACAGCAGGGTACAACTCCGAGTGTGCAGCCGCCTTCGACACTTGAAGGTCAGCGCGCGATAGCTAGTCTCTGGGTCAAGTCCTGTGAGAAGCTGTACGTGTGCACGGTCAGCATGAAATTCGCAAATTGCTATCCTCACTTGTGGTTTCAACGCCGCTTCCGTCCGACCCTTCTGTGGCGCAATGCTTGGCTAGCTTATCCTCTAGCCAAGCACTTTCATGTGGAGAAGGAAAGCACAGTGCACGAGCCTGGACGGACCTGTCATGCTTACACTCGATGCAGCTTCTACACGTCGTCGGACTTGTGGACTCCACTGCGAGAAGAGCTTGCACGTAAACCAGACGGATTTGGCGGAGTATGCCCATTCATGCAGGTGCACCATATCATGTGCATGTGCACGGCAAGCCGCAGTGATGACGAATTTCTATCCTGAACTCTACATACGAATTTCCAGTCCTTGTCTTTACCACGATCTCAATTCCACGCTGCAGCGTTGGCTAGAGTGTGAAGAGTAGATTCACGTCAAGAGGATGACAGCAACTGAGCTGCGGCTTCTGTTCATAATTTCCTTGTAGCATCTCATCTCTGACAGTGTTGAGTAGTTGCAGATACGACTGCTGAGGGTTCTTGAGAAGGGCGTTCCTGAAGGCAAATGACATTGCGCCCTGGCCTAAAGCATGTCAGCAGTATACAAAAGCTCCCTTCAGGGCTCTACCTTGTCCCGCTATCGAAGCATCTGCCGAAGTTTGGGTATCCTATGATGTCAGTCATTCATATCCTCTTTGTATTGACCTGGACAGCTCACCTTGCAACCTGTAAAGCAGATGACGTCCGCGGGGGCGGTCTTCATCTGCTTCACCATCTGCTGGTTGCCTCCGCCAGATTGTGTGACCTTCTTGAGAAGTCCCTGGGCGCCGGACATCAGACCGCCAAAGTCATTACGGAGATATGCCTGTCCAATGCCCAGAAGACCCTGACCAGCATCTTTCAGGAGGTTCGGCTCCTTCAGGACTCCCTTCGTGGAGTACATGTACGGAAGATCCATGATACTGCCTGAATGACAGCAGTCAAATACAGCGGTCAGACGACATCCAGGAGGTAGTGACTTGACACAGATGTCGTGGATGATATCTGAGCGTGTCAGCATGACCCATGTAGTGAACGGCCCTACATACCATCTATGATGTGTCCAGGTTGAGTCTGCTGGAAATCGACCGGGTAGATGCACTCGTCGAAGCCGTCTTCCTCATCTCCATCTACATCTTCCGTTCTTCCTCCATGTCCAGAGTAATGGAGGAAGAGATTGTCTCCCGGTTGAGCCCCTGAGACAAGCCATTGCATCGCATTGAGAATATTCTGTCTCGTGGGAATCGCCCTAGGCATCGTCTGGTCGTCAGTGAGAATGACCATGTCGTTCTTCGAGAAGGCATATCGCTCGGTCAGGAACTGAACCATATTTTGCACACTACTCTGTCAGATCATTCATTGAGACAGAACATATAAGACAGCATACTCGTTGATACAACCATGTAGCTCGTTCTTGGAGCGGAAATAGTTGATTCCGATGAGTAATGCCTTCTTCTTGCCCTGAAGATTACCATATTGGAAGTGCATTTTGTTGGCCCCAAAGTCTTGCTGCCCGGTGGGTGGAGGAGGTGGCCCATTGCCACGGTACTGTTCTTGCTGCACTATTTGTGGATTTGAGGGGCCAGGATACTGTGGTCTGTTGTTCCAATTAGGGGGAGGGCCCTGCGGTGCTCCAGCACTATTGACGTTCGGATTATAGCCTCCTGCGCCAGGCTGTTCGTACATCTGCTGCTGATAAGGCGCTTGTTGCTGGTAGGGCGGTTGCTGATAATGTTGCGCGGGTGGTCGCCCATAATACTGGTCGTCATTCTGCTGATATCCCTGCCCTGAATAAGACATTTGCAATCTTGTTGTGTCTAAGCAATATAGTTCCTGCGCCGAGGACCTCGAAATGGGAGACTATGCAATTCTGAGCTGTGTAAGAAGGTTCGCCAAGATTGCTGGGTCTGAGGAGGAGTCCGCTCGCCAGGTTTCAGTCTAGATTTCATCTCAGGAAAGCTCGATCCCCGTGCAACAAGCCGAATTCCAAATTCGTGCTTCATCTCCATTGCAGGGCGACCCTCTGACATTTACTGAGATACAGACTTCTTATGTAGCGCGTGACGAACTCACGAACTGTCACGAACGTGATGACCAGAATGTGCTGAGGCAGGACTTGCCCCCTCCCTCTCCACCTCGTTGGAGCATACTGCCTTGCTAAGAGATAAGCTCGACTCGGGCTCATACGTTTCAGTGATCAAGATATGGTCGTCTCTTGCTCTCTAGAATATGACTATATCTACCTTGATCATCTTGACAGAACCGTCTGATATCTTCCTGCGCATTTTTTGCCCGGAGGATCACAGCACCATAGGGATAGTGAGCACTTTCGAAAGATCAATTGTGTCAGTTCTCAAGCTCAACATGGTGATGTTTGAATCCAGGATCATGCCAAGCGAATCCAGGGGAGTCGTCTACGAAGCTACTAAGTGTATTATGGCCACATCCCGCGTAGAAGAGGTGCAGGCTATCCCATCCTCGTTGGACTAAAGGAGGGGTAGAGCCCAAGCCGCGCCTTTTTCATTGGTGCGACCTAATTTTCGACAGCGCGGGATACGGCGTTAGATGTATCGTACAAGACGTACAAGAATTGAGCGCAGAGAGAGGATAAGATAGACAGAATCCTGCGGAGGAGGCCAATTCTCAATGAAGTCATCTTCCCACCGTATCATTGCGCTTGCAGAGCCAGAGAGTAGCAGGGCCATTTAAAGGTTTTGCGGGATTGGTGGGTTGGGGTGGCTGTTCTCTATGGCGGGGAACGCGAAGTAGTCCATCCCACCTCCTCCGCGCTGCCTTTGTCCTCGAATGACTCTATAAAGCGTACGGTCGCCAGTATCATATCCAGAAGTACAGTAGTGAGTGAACAGGGTTCTGCAATGGATGACGATCTTTCAAAGAATGGATACACCATAGACGATAAGGCTGCAAGCCACCATATCGAGTTGCAACGCACTGGGTCTGCGTCCACGGGTGACGCTCACAACCGAGCGGAACACATAAAATCCAAGTACCCAGCTGTTCATGCACTCGGTGCGGAGGAATTGAGGGCACATGAGAAGGCGCTCGTGCGCAAAATCGACTTTCGTCTCCTACCAATGGTTGTTTTGATGTATATGTATGTTTCTGGCGCAATTACGCAAATTATCTCGTACAAAAGACTCATCTTGTCAGTATGAACTACCTCGACCGAAACAACATTGCTTCTGCCAGGGTTGCTGGACTGGAGGCCGATCTCGCACTGACCAGCACTCAATATTTAACAAGTGTCTCGATCCTGTTTGTGGGATACATTCTCATGCAGATACCCTCGAACCTCATGTTGGACAGAATCGGCAAGCCAGCACCCTACCTTGCGATCGCTATGACCGTGTGGGGAATAGTCAGCACATCAACTGCTGCTGTTCAGACGTATGGTGGCCTGATTGCATGCCGATTTGTACTGGGTTTTGTGGAGGCTGCATTCTTTCCCGGGGTGTTGTTCTTCCTGAGTTCATGGTAAGGAGACACCCAGGGACGTACACGAGATTGTTCTTAACATTAATCCAGGTATACCAAGAAGGAGCTATCATTTAGAGTGGCCATCTTGTATTCCGGCAGTTTGATTTCAGGCATGTTTTCTGGTCTCATTGCTGCGGGAATCTTGGCTGGTATGGACGGGCTGCATGGACTAAGAGCTTGGAGATGGTTATTGTATGTACTACTATCTGGGTACTAAGAAGAATGCTTTGGCTGAACTCCGCTAGTATCATTGAAGGAAGCATCACAGTCGGAATCGCAATGGCCTCCTACTTTGTCCTTCCCAACTTCCCGGCAACTACAAAATGGCTCACGCCTCAAGAGCGGCAAATTGCTCAATGGCGATTGGAAGCCGATGCAGGAGAAGCTGACGAGCATGCGATACAACACTCTTTTTCAGCCGGTATCAAGATGGCTTTATCCGACCCCAAGAGTTATGTCTTGATCTTTCTCGTTCTAGGAATTGTCTCATCCGGTGGTGTGACCAATTTCTTCCCAAGTAAGACATACATTAAATTGTCGTCTTGACACATGCTAATATGGTACTAGCTGTTGTCGGCACCTTGGGTTACTCAAAGATCCGTACATTGTGTCTCACGGCACCACCTTATGCACTTTGTGTCTTGACTGCTCTGGGAAACGCATGGCACTCTGACCGAACTGGCGAAAAGAGTCTTCAGTACGCAACTTTTCCCATCATCCTCACAGAGATTTGTTGCTGACAATCACAATAGTATCATTGTCCCTCTTTGCTTTGCATTAGCAGCATTCATCATTGCTGCTTCTACCACGGCAGTTGGTCCTCGATACTTCAGCATGATGCTGATGGTACCTGGCTGTTACTCGGCGTATGTCGTCGCCATAGGTTGGATCTCGAATGCGATGCCACGACCGGCGGCAAAACGAGCCGTTGCATTGGCATTCGTCAATTGCATCTCGAACGGATCTTCAATCTACGTGAGTTACTTGTACCCAAAATCGGACTCTCCTCGATACATCACTGCCATGTGCGTCAACACTGGTACGATTCTTTTGGCAATGTGTATGACATTAACGTTGCGCTGGATGTTGATGAAGGAGAATCGAGAGATTGAAATGGACGAGAACAACGGTACAAAAGACGCGCGTGTGAAGTATCTCTACTAAGTCTATATCTATCTACATGCATTGTCAAATAAGTATTTCGTGTTGTGAATATATACTTGACCAAGTACTTTGCATCATTTTTATTGATCACGCACAATTGCGCCATTTGCGTCATACGTACCGAATTTCCCGAATCCGCGTCAATCAGGTCCATTCACAAGCACCCACACACACACTACCACCTTTTACATCAATCAAAAAAAGCGAATACCATGTTGAGACAAACTGCCCGATTATTCTCTACCGTAAGACCCATGTCACGACGACGAGCACCATCATCGTGGCGCGCATTTTTATTAATCGTTTTTTTTGGTAGGCGCGAGTCCAGAGAAAGACTATTACAGAGACTGCAAAGGATGCATTAAAGACAGTCAACGACGTCGCTTCTAAAGCTGCACTCAAGGGTGTCGAAGGAACCGAAAAGGGTAAATCCCTGATTTCATACTGTTCGATCCTCAGACTGACAATGCCAAGTGACTGAGGCTGCCAAGTCTACTGTTGCTGGATCCTCAAAGACTGCCGAGGGATTGCTTGATAAAGCAAAGGGAGAGGCAAAACAAGCCCAAGGACAAGCCGAATCAAAGGCTGAAGAAGTCAAGCAGAAGCTATCTTAAGGTACAATAAATACGATCCGAATTCCTCTATTTCAATCTCAATCTAGAATTGAACCACCTTTTCTCACTCTGATCCATCTCGCTCTCTCAAGTGTTTTTGATGAGTGGATTCTCGGAATACGATGCACCGTTTGAACCTGCTTGCTCCTCGACCGAGACTTCAGTATCGGCTTGCTCGCTCAAGAACTTTTCACACTCAAGGGCAGCCATGCACCCACTCCCGGCACTCGTGATGGCCTGTCTGTACTTCTTGTCCTGTACATCTCCAGCCGCAAAGACACCTTCGACCGAAGTCTCCGTTGTTCCAGGAGTGGTCTTGATGTACATTTCCGAATCGACGTCCAATTGCTCCTTGAACAACTGCGTTGCTGGATCGTGTCCGATGGCGTAGAAGAGACCGTTCACTTCGAGCTTCGAGGATTCTCCGGTCTTGACGTTCTTGATGGAGAGGGCATTCAGTAGTCCCTTTTCGTTTCCGTGACATTCTTCGGCGACCGTGTTCCACAGCATCTTGATCTTTGGATTTGCCTGTAGCCGCTTCGACATGACTGCACTTGCTCGCAAGACATCCCTTCGTACGAGAACGTAGACTTCGGATCCGTACTTGGTCAAAAACATGGCCTCTTCAGCGGCCGAGTCGCCACCGCCGATGACTGCGAGAGGCTTGTTCCTGAAGATTGGCACGGCACCATCGCAGACGGCACAAGCGCTGATTCCATTCTGCCAGTAAGTCTCTTCGCCAGGAAGATTAAGGCGCTTGGCCGAGGCTCCAGTGGCAATGATCAATGCATCACAAGTATCTGTCGGCTCGGACTTGTCCTCCTCGCCCTCACGCCAGAGCTTGAATGGTCTGCTCTTGACGTCGACCTTGGAGATGGTCTCGGTGTGGATGACGGTACCGAACCTCTCGCTCTGGGCCCTCATCTCGTCCATCAACTCGCTGCCGCCGATACCCTTTGGGAAGCCGGGAAAGTTCTCGACATCCGTGGTGGTCGTGAGCTGACCACCGGCAGCGATACCGTTGGCAAGCATGCCCTCGAACATGACTGGCTTGAGCTCAGCGCGTGAGAGGTAGATGGCGGCGGTGTGTCCAGCGGGACCTGAACCGACGATGATTACTTGTGCGTGATTAGGCATGCTTGTCGACGACGTAGCAGAAGTGAGGGACCTGTTCTGGGTCGAGGTGAGGACTGCAGAGGATAGAAGAGAGAGCCGCCTGGAAGCCCTTAGCATGCAGGAGCAACTAAGCTGCCAACCACAAATTTCGATTGATTTGGAATCCTCACGCGTGCGGATCGCTCGCTCGGCCTCCATCGCGGTCCGAGTCCCTTCGCTCCCGCCCGGCGATCCTCCACCAGGTGCGTACACCGGTCTACCACCATCGTGCTTGGCTCTGGGCTGTGGGCAGGTCTTCGAGCAGGTAGGTGGCTTGCAATGGCGAGCAGGTTGTGCACGTTACGGTTCTAGGATACTTCTGTCAGGGTCGCTTGTAGCTAAGGGTTGTGCCTCAGACATCGTGAGATTATCGGTCTCCCCAAGCTCATGCCAGATGACAGAGCCTTGGGTTCCTTCGTGGGGTGGTTGAGTGCATCGGAACAAGGCGTCACGTTGCATCCGGCTCTGGAGATTCGGTCTGAGGGCAGGGATGGCGGTTACGGCGTCTACTCTACCACGGCGATAGCCACTGATGAGATTATCATGAAGGTTGCCAAGACCTCCTTGCTCTCTGCACGCAATTCGGCAATCTCCAACATCATGGAAGATGCTGAACTGGACGGGATGCTGGCAGTCTGCCTCGCCTTTCTCTACGAGAGGGCTCAGGAGCGGAATAGTCCTTGGCATGCCTATATTCAGATATGTCCCCGTCTCGTTCCCATCTCCAAGCTGTGGAACAGAGAGGAACAGAAGATGCTGAAGGGCACTGAAGTAGCGATGGTCGGTGGCACGACTCTGCGAGACTTCAAAGATTTGTACAAAGAGAGGGTGAAGCCGTTCTTGGCTGATCATGCGACGGAACTAGGATCATTCAAGAACTTATCGTTCGAGATGTTTTGTGAAGGGATGAGTATCGTAGGCTCTCGCGCATTTGAGATTGATGCATATCATGGGCTCGCGTTATGTCCATTTGCCGACATGTTGGATCACGAGATTCACGAAGACGTTCATTTTCAGACTACTTATGATGTGTGTCCCGAGTGTGGCGAGTCAGGGGGTTGCGAACACGACCCAGAAAGTTCTTCTTCTTCTTCTGAAGACGACGAGGACGACGACGAGAGTCTTGGGGATGGCCCGGAAGCTCTTCAACGTCGTGTCGAGCGAATCAACAACATTGCTTCTCCGGCGATCCCACATGACACGCACGATTCGGGGAGCGACGGTGAAGAGAATGAAGAGAATGAAGAGGAAGAAGACACTTGCGATTTCGTCGTAATTAGACCCATCCGAGCAAATCATCAAGTGATGAACACGTATGGCGAGTGTGGCAACGATGTACTTCTTGCGCGGTATGGGTTCTCACTGCTGGACAATCCGCACGACAAAATCAGTCTAGGACCAGAAGTTGTACACCGTTACAAGAGTAAGATACATCTCGAGTGGTGGAAGTTGAATGGACGGAACCTTTTGCGTGCACTGAAAATACCACAGTCAGCAGAATCAGAAATGTCCGAGGACGCAGAAAGTGATGTCGATTCATTCATGCAGGAAGATTCCGACTCCCAAGATGACGACAACGACGACGACGACGACGACGACGACGACGACGACGACGACGAGGACGTTGAGTTGGAAGATCTTTTACACGTCTCATTTGACGGTGGTGTTTCGGAAACACTGCTCCATTTTCTCCTTTTACAAACAATCTCTGCCACTGCATTAGAAACGAAAAGTGGTCCTGAACTCAAAATACAATTCGAAATCTTGCTTTCTGCATGGCGGTACATGCAACCAGGACGATTACCACTTCCCAAATACCTCTTTCTCGATGCCGTCCGATCAGTCATCCAAGTACTGGATTTCTTGATGCCTTTGGTACGTGACAGAGTCGCGCGGTACCAGTCCTTTACGGACCAATTGAATCTCGATACGAGCGAGGCCGCAATTGACGCTTTGGCAGAGTATCTCCGTCACATGACGCCGGAGAGTGAAAAAGATAGCAAGTTGCGGTTCGCTACGATTGTCAGACTCAATGAAATTAGCATCATGAAGCGGTGTCAAACGTATATCAATAGCATCAAAAGTGCCGGACACTGGTTACTCGAGCGAGATGCAGAAGACTGCTAAAATAGTAATTATTCCTTTTTTCAATTGCAATCATTTAATTTAATTTCTACTATGCCATGCTTGCTGCTCGCTATGCTTTGCTTTGCTCCAAAATACGAGTAACGTTTAATCAACAAAAAAAAGAAAAGAAAAAAGTCTTTATACGTCTTCTGAGATTGTGGGTGTTGTGGATAATGAGGATCGAGGACCGAAAGTTTCCAAGATTGAATCGATGGAATTGGTAAAGTGACTGGGCCCACCGACTGCCTGCACGATGCCACTGGATCGAAACATGTCCCATACGGCTTTATTCTTTGGCCCGACTTTGACGAAGAATACGCCTGTGCCACGCGAGACGTAATCATTCACCAACTCTGCAAAGATTTGTGCTGCGGCGGCATCAATCTCCGACATGCCTTCACAATCAAACACGATTCTATGATTATGCTCGGCGCTGCGACGCGGTGGTTCAGACGGATGCACGCGCGTGTTGCCATACAACTCCAACCGTCTCAGACGATCTTTTAATTGCCCAGTGTTGGCGAAAATCAACGGTTCGGGAATCTTCACCAGGAGGAACCCATCCACATGTTCGACCTCATCGGCATTCTCACCGACAGGCACATAGTCTTTCGTTCCCGGTACACGCCCCAAGATCTGAATCCTCGGAGACTGGCTGTGCTTGATGACCCGCAAGAGACTGATTGCCACTCCGATCGAAATGCCAAATTCCAGGCTGACCACGAGCGTAAAGATGAATACAAGTGCCATGAGAAGCAGATCGGCATACCCTCCAACCTTCCAGAAGAATTTGATATCGTGAGGTGCCTCTTCTAGCAACGTATACATGATGACGCTGATGATACTACTGAGGACCGCTTTCGGCAGATAGTAGAAGCTCGGCATCAGGAAGATGATGGACAAGACAACAACGACCGCGCAGATGAAGCCAGACATCTGAGTACGTCCACCACTCGAAATGTTGATCTTCGACCTGGAGTACGATGCAAACACAGGCAGAGCGCCAAAGAGAGAATTGGCAATGTTGGCTAGGCCCAGCGCTATCATTTCTCTATTGGGTGAAACAGTATAGTTGAACTGCGTGCCTAGAGTCTTGCCCGCGACGATGGTCTCGAAAAATCCCAAAATGGAAACTAGTATGGCCGTAGATACGGACGAACGGACGAATTCTGCTGAACGGATGGGAAATTTGGGAGCTACTGGTCTCGTGTTGATATGACCCAGCACAATGACTCCTTGTTCATCCCAATCAAAGTAATCCGTCAATAGGGCACTTGCCAGGACTACAAGGAGTATATCGGGAATTCCAAGCGTCCATTTATATTTGACGCTGAGCCTACGTTTCGTGAATCGTGTGATCGTCAGAGTGACGACCGTGAACGCAGATAAAATGGCGGTCAATCGGTGAGTTGAGCTCAAGTGCGTTATGACAAACCACGCCTTTTCGATAGGAGTGTAATGTGCGACACCAGTATGCTCTGCGAGAGCAGACAACCCCAGCGCAGTGATACTCTGGTCAAAAAAGATCACAACGGCGACGGCACTGATGAAGCCTCTGAGAAGCGCTCTGCTCAAGACAGAATCGAGAAAGCCTAGTCTCAAGAGGCCGGCTATGAGCACTAGCGTGCCTGCGAGGAAAGTGACGATTCCCGTAATGATAATCGAATCAGCTGCAGAATGCCTCTTCCCTAGTTGGCTTCGGATAGTCTCTCCGATCAAGAGACTCAATGCACTCTCCGGCCCGACATTCATCTGTCCGCAACTACCCAGTATGGCATATACTGCAGGTCCAACTGCAGCTCCATACAGACCATAGATGGGAGGAATCTTGGCCAGATTGGAGGCGTAGGATAGTGCGATGGGAACGATCACGCAGACAGTACTGATACCTCCTCCTAAATCACCCAAGAATAGGGACAGCGAGTAGTTCGGAAGCCATTGCGCCGCTGGGACATAGTAAACTGCTCTTCGCTTGAATGTCTCCGAACGCGAGATCGGTCTCGGCGACGTCGTGCCCGAATTGGGATCCGTGCCCATCGATTGGGCCGTGTAGAAAGGTAGTCGTCCATTAGTCCTGTTTCGCGAGTCGTCGTGGCGGAGCAACGGCGTTGTACTCTCTCCGGTATCTTCAAAGGACGCCATGCCTGCAGCTCAATGTCAGATCGGAGATCTACCGGGTCCCTCGAGCGGCACAGAGAGGATTTGCGCCAGAGCTGACGATAAAGATTTGGTAGACACCGGAATTTGCGCCGTAGAAAGTTTTGGTGGAGCGTCGAGCGGCACATTCGCGCGATCGACCAAGCAAAAACACAGCGGTCGTCATCAAGCGAATTTAAACAACAACGACCGATTTGGGGGTTTTGAGGATGGTATTGGTTTATATTCTAGCTATGAGCAAGTGACTGCCGACTGGCGAAGCCCACCTTGTATCCGAGGACAATAGATTATGACATTGTTTGCCGTACCGTACAAGGTATTGCAAGGTAGAGTCGCCTACTGATCAGGATGAGGATAACTTCATCGAGCAAGGGTGATTCGATGCATCATGTCAGGATCTCTGCATGTACAGAGCTTCTCGAAAATCTCAAAATGCAATCAACTCTTCTTGCCAATTCCTTGACTTCGTTCCAAGGCGATCCGAGCATCTTCCACACTGGCAGCCTTCTCTGCTTCTCGGGCCTTGGCGGCCGCCTCTCTCTTCTCGCGAATGATCTTGAGTCGGGCAAGGTCGGCCTTTGCTTGGTCTGTCTTGCCTGCCTGGTGCAATTTCCAATAACGATCTTGCGCAGCTTTCTTCTCCGCCGCCTCGCGCTCTTTACGAGAAGGCTCGTATGATCCGCCTTCTAGGTCAGAAGCTTTCATCGATTTCTGGGCAGCACGATTCGGGTTTGCGGACGCCTCCGAGGTTCCTGCACCGCTTTTCTTCGGCTTGGGAGCACCGACCGCGCCTAGTCCGTCCTCCGAGGACTCGTCGCTGTCACTGTCTGACCCATCTGAATTCGAGGATGAGTCGCTGTCTCCAGACTCCTCCTGAGTGCGACGCGACTTGGGTTCCCATCGATCCGGAGTGTTTGTCTCATTTCCATCTAGTGCTACATAAGCACAACGTGCCCATGGCCGAGGCGGTGACACATACCTGCATCGAGTGGTTGCAAGTTGCGAGAGAATGATTTGCCTAGGTCGCTTAGTGAGCGCACCGTGCGAGGCCTTTATCGTGAATTACCTCCTCCCCTCTTTGGTTTGTAGTCACGTTTTCCGCCTCGAGCACCTGGCATTCTGCTTGCAAGTCAAGTTGATCTCGTATAGTTATAGTGAATAGAGCGTTGTGCCTAGCTTGAGTCATGCGGGCCTCTTGTGGCGGAGCTCAGCTTGAATCCAGCGGGCCATGAGCTTTAACAGATCCAGAGTGCTCTCGTATACACTTGCTTGTATGTAACTTTGAATTGTCATGCTATCGCTCAAAACTCTATGCATCACTCTATTTATCGTCTATTCTGCGAGGTTGAGGCCGAGATCACCATGATCACGCATCGATCGAGCGCAATCGGCGAGAATCTTTGCTTGTTTACTAACTTCCGCCAAGCGACCCAGAACGATACCATTACCTTCGGCAAAACCATAGACTTTGTACTCTATCCCAACACTTGCCGCAAATTCTCGAACGAGAGGTTGGACTTCCCTCAGTCTGTGTCGCGGCAATCGAGGAAAAAGATGGTGAATGGCTTGAAATTGTAGTCCGCCATGTATCCAATCCAAAGAAGGCGGACAATCTACGTCCATCGTGGTTCTCAATTGTTGCTGGGCAAAGCTTTCTTGAGGGCCTAGCGAGGCGGTCGACATCGCAAAGTGTGACAGGGTGATCTGGACATGTAAAGGAGCTGTGACCCAGTGACTGATCAGTACAAACCATACACGATCCGAGACTGTCGGGATGGAGCCCACTACGCCATAGGCAAACCAATAGAACCAGAAGCATATTCCAACGGTTTCGTAAAGCCTCAAGAATTGCGCTTGTCGAGACTTCGGGCCTCGGTTGAAAAGAAGGTGATCCCAGGACAACCGATAGAGGTTGAATCGCCCGAAAAGCATTACCGGATAGAAAATATACCGCTGCACTTGCACGAGAAGCTTTGCAACAGCATCATACTCCAATACTTTCTCATAGTAGGTCGATTTCAGACTCGATAACAGTCGAGGAGAGATGGCGAAGATGGGCAAGTGCTGTATGTCAGGATCGTGTTCAGGCTGATTGGTCACTAAATGGTGGACATTGTGATTCCTCTTCCACCAGCCCACACTGAGCCCGCCGACGAACGAAGCAATCGTCGCGGCGCCTATCCCGTCTCCTAAGAATGAATGGGTTACCCCGGTATGCCCCGCATCGTGCACTGCAAAGGTGACTTGATGCCAGAATATACCTAAGAAGATGGCAGAAACTTTGTACCAAGATGCGGAAAAGAAGAAGGCCGATACGGCGGCGAAGAATGCCCATCGTAATGCCTCCCAAGCATAATCCGAGTAATGACATTGGTAATAGCCTTCTCGTCCAAGGCGATCTGCCAATTGGCGATAGCGCTCTTGAATATGGGCTTGAGTTGCAGCATCTAAGGAGGGATACTTGGCCAAATCTCGCTCGACCTCCATCCTCTGATGGGCTGTGAGCGTGTCGACCTCGGGGATGACATCGCGTATGTTTGGCTTGTGTTTCCGGAAGGCCGTCCGTTCGTGGATCGACGTGTCAGAGTCACTGCTCTCCCCAGAGCCATCCATAACGATACCTTCGTCGACAAAATCTTCGTAGTCCCGTTTGGTGAATCCACCTTGAATCGGCGGTACCCAGTTGACCCACGGAATCTTCGTGTCGACCTTGCCGATGGTATACCCCTTCATACGCTGAATAGTCTCCTTGGAATGATAACCATCGATCTCATCGGTAGCATCTCGACCGACCATGTGCAGGATCGACTTGTCGCCTCCAGGATGCCGACTGATCCACGAGTTCAGACGCAGCACCGTGCCTTTATATATCACGAGAACCTCCCCGTCCATGATTCTCCGCTCAATAGTCTGGCGAGACAACATCTTGCTCATGACCCCTCTCGACTCACTTGGCCGACGCCGCAGTCCGACGACACTGACTGTACTCTAGTGTAGGACAACAGCAGCGGGGGGGGGGGGGGGGGATATAATGTTTGTATCTGTGCGAGGTGTCTGTGTGCATCTCACAAAGCCCATTCCCGGGATTCCCGAGCCCCTGTCAACACGTGCACGCGCGCCAAGTGGCGAACGACTGCCAAGTCAGTTGAGTAGGGCAAGTCTCATGGCTTCTGGGCAGCTGCAGCACAAGCTCAAGGCATGCCTCGGGCTCAAAAGGGCGTGCTCATAGAATGGTATATACACTTTAGAAACTACCATCATGTGACGTGAATGGCTCATACGTGACGTAGTGATCCCACCGTCAAGCAGTTGATCCTCAAACTCGATGAGCAGACGAACCACAGTATCGTGCTTGAGGATCTGGATCAGTTCAGACTCCTGGTTGTCGAGCCTCAGGTGAACTTTCTCAAGCAGCAACTTGATGTATTGTTGGAGGAAAACACATACGCGGCTGGTCCGTTCCCCAATCATGAAGCATCGTCCTGCAGTGCGGTGCTAACGAGAGAATAGAGGCTGCGGATGTGAAAGACGCCAAGAAAAACAAAGGCAGAGCGCAAGACTGAAATGTCCACCACGCTTGTAAGTCATCGGAGTCGAAAGGGACTATTCAGAGGATCAACGGGTGGAAATCACAAAAGCGGCACGCCTGGCATCCTCATATGTAAAACTTGGGAATCATATGCTTAGTGCTTTGCTATCGTGTCACGCCGTATTGTACATCAGAAACAAGGTTCGGTATCGCAAAAACCCTCTCACTCCTGAGCCTCTTTGTCGTGCTTGCCATACTTTCGTTCCATCAGTTCCTTCTCCTGCTTATCCCATACGGCTTGTTTATGATGTATCTGCAAACGGACAGTGAAAGGCAAGAGCAGAAGGCTGACGGCAACCCATGCAATCACGACTCCGAAGTTCAGGCCGAGCAAATTCTTTGTACCGAAGATGATCGCCTTTGCGCCAATGAGATTGTGTCGCAGAGGCCATGCCAGGCCCCATTTGTAGAAGTTCGACAGAAGTTCGACAGGATAGAAACCCGTGGCGACATTGCTGATAACCCAGAACACGAAGAATACTGGCGTGAAGGGAGGTCCAAGTGCGTTGTTGACGTTCTCGACCACCAACCCGAAGGCCATCATGGAGCACCAGGTGAGCATCCAATAAATGAGATATCCCACGCCACCGAAGTATTTGTCGAATCGAATTTTCCATGCACAACTGAGTGCCAGATAGAGCAGACTGAGGAAGAAGTAGACTGTCGGCAGCAGGGCAATGCGCCAAATGTAATAGGTTCGTTTCCTCAGTTTCCCCATCATCGCCTCATTTAGCTTGTCGAACATGAGCACAGAGACGAAACTGATGATGATGAGGTAAATCGTTCCAATCTCAGTTGCGGCCTCCGCCGTGCTTGGCACGTAAAGAGCCTCGTTGTACATCGTATAGCTGATTGGCGAGGGCAACTGTGCCTGCAATGCCAAAGCTGCTGCATTCCCAGCATTCGTAGTCAGCAAGGAGCTTTGCTTCTGCTGTGCAAACTGCGCTGTAAAGGTTTTGAGAAATGTGCTGACCTGTGGAAGCATAAATTCGTCAATCGCCAAGGCATTGCGACCTTCCTCGTAGAGTACATGTATGGCACCGTTGGGATCGTAGGAACTGTTACCGTTGGCGTAGGCGTAGTTCATCAGAGTGGTCGCGTTGGACTGCACAACGAAAGCGAACCAGTAATCCTCCTGATGCAGCGCGCGGCTAGCAGCCTCGTTGTCTGGATATTGCGACACCTCTGGGTAGACGTATCCCAGAGACATCTGGCCCATCTCTGCCCGGAACTGTTTAGCGAAAGCGACCATGGCTGGACCGACCTCTCCATTGTCGAGATCGATGATTGCCACAGTCGCCGCAGGCATGTTGAATTGCAAGGAATGATCAGCACCCCAGTACAACGAGAGACTAGTCAGTGAGCACGAAGGCATTCCAACTACTGTATGTTCACTTACATGCCCATGACTATACTGGTGAGTAGTACGATGAACAGGACGAACATCTTGAGGTACGTCTTGCGCTCATTCTTCATGTACTGGCTGCGAAATCCAGGCAGCTCGCGGTCGGTCGAAGTGACGTCGCTCATCTGTGTTGCTCACCAGTCAGTGTTGTCAGTGCGAATCTGGGCACGGTAGAATAACTTTTAGCAAATCCAATAGAACGGGAGTGGTCGCCCCGGTAATGGACATTTACATAAGCCGCTGACGTATGTAATAAGCAGGGACTTCGAGATCTCGCGGAAGTAATGTCCAGATGTCCCAGGCAGGATTGAGCCTGGCGAGCACCGGAGTTCTGACTGCCGACGTCTGTCGAATATTCCAGTATGTCCAGACTCGGAAGGCTTGACGCTACCGGCTGCATTGCGCCCTTCGACACCAGATAAGCCTTTTATGCAGGACTTGGTTACAATAGCCGACGTCTTCCGATTGTGGTGAAGCTCGCTAACGTGTGACTCATGATCCAGCTGCGGCGGTTGATCTGCGCATGCCTATCAAGTGTACAGGTCAATGAGCGTAGTTGATCTCGTGATATATCCTGTGGCTGGTTGTCGTGGTGTGTCTCTTCGTCGGGGTACGATTTGCCCTCAAGGCCTCCTGCATGACCGCAACTTTGTCATCGTGGCTCGGAGGGACGGGATCTCCCCGTACAAGACCGTGGGTATCAAGGAATGTCCAGCCCTGGTGCATCTTCAGCCATCTATACAAGGATCTCAATTGCGTCTGACGTATACAACAAGCGGGGAATTTGTCGTGGTAGACCTCGAGCCGGATACACGAGATCTGAGGAAGCTTGAGAACGAGGTCATGATCTGGAAATTCCCATATACGCCGCTCGATCTTGGACCTGAATTAGGAGCTTTCTTTAGAGATGTGGTCAGGGTGCGTGGCTCAGATGTGAGGCTATGTTACAAGTCAAGCATGAAACGTAGCATCGCAGGTAACATGCCTCCGTCAACCGCACAGAATTCCAAGAAGCACATCGAGGCGAGCCTACATGCTGCATTTCCTCTACTCGTCGTGTCGACTTCTTCCTTGGCTTCTGTCAATTCTAGACTACCCGAAGATGGGCAAGTTGAGATCGAAAGATTTCGGGCGAACATCATCATTGACGATCTGAAACCTTGGGACGAGGACGACTGGCGTACTGTCTGTGTACACTCTGGAGATGGTCTGAGCGAGCACAAGATCCACATCACAGCCCGCTGCGGGCGTTGTTCTGTAGTTACTGTGAACCTCGAAAAGGCAAAGTCTGGCGCGCAACCTCTCAGAGAGATGAGAAAGTTTAGAAATATCGATCCGGGCGAAATGTCCTCAAGGCCAGTCTTTGGCATGTACGGAGGTCAGTAAAGAACGGCTCATGAAGATTCGCGCTGATCAATATAGTCTTCGACGACTTGCAAGGAACTATAGCTATTGGAGATAAGCTAGAAGTGCTTGAGCGAACAGACGATCATGCCTTCATTATCCCGGTTCACAAGTGAGATGTCGAGTAGAACCTTGAAACTATTAGTGCACCAGCTATAATATGTCTGGAACAGCACGCAGGAGAAGCGAAGACAGCGTTAGGGTTGACGTCTGGAACTTGCAGTGTATATAAAACGCGATCGCTCATCCTTGGGATATTTGTCTTCGACATCTTTTGCCAGAAATGCTCATAGGACTTTCACTGAGTAGAGCTTCTCAGGCCTATGAGGTCAAGGCAGCCACTTATCAATCGCATGCTCGTGGCTCCAGAGTCATAAATCAGAGCGACCTCGCAAGACGTGGCAAGATTCCTGCAGAATCTGGTCTAGTGTCTACGACGAAAAAAGCACTTATCCCCAAAGCTTCTTGAGAATTGGGATGGGGAAAGCAGCAACGTCTCTGTCTACGCCTGCAGTCTGTCAGGGCGAGATCGTTTCCATAATGCCAAAGCAGACTGTGCAGAAATGGAGAAGAGAAGTAAACACAATACTTACGGAAAATCACTACGGAGATGACTGCCAAAATATAAAAGGAATACGATCTGAAGAGCCTATGCATTGTGATATTGCCTCGCTTGAGTTGCCTCGAGCTCCTTCGCATCTGCTGCCAATAACCATTTCATCAAACTGATCCCAAAGTCGCGCAAGAACTTCAGATCCTCTGCGACGAAGATCTGACTCTTCTTCTTCGTGAATGCAGCCAGAACGTATCCACCTCCGCCGCTAACTTGTAGGACTGGTACCAACATGCCGGAGATATATGTACCCATCTCCTTTGCGATCTCAGAGTCAGGGTCTGGGTGTACATAGAGCAGGCCGGATTTACTTCGCAGAGCACGGCCGTGAAGGCCCGCGTCAAAGACAGGGTCGGTCGCAAGGCCATGAGAAGATACTACCCTTGTAGTGGCTGCGCCGTTGTTCCCCTCGTCCAGTGCAAGAAGATACACCAAATCTAGGTTGAGTGTCTGTGCGATGAGCAAGACAGATAAATCGTACGGATTTCGGGAGATGCCAGCGTCCGCAGAGCTGGAAAGCGACTTGTCCCTTTGATCGTGGTCGAGGTCAAGGATTGCAGGCACTTCATCCTCTCCCAGTGCTCGACCCAATTGGTGTTCTCCATTCGTGGCAGGAGCACTTGGTGCCGCCTGGGTCAGTGTGGCTTGCTGCTTCGCTTGTCTCTCTGCAGCCGCAGTCTGGAGGTCTCCGGTCTTAGCAACTACCTTGAGACCCTGATTGCGACCAGCCTTAAGGACTGCCTGCTGCTGGGTTGGCGTGAAGTTCTGTTGTGACTTCAGTCGGTTCTCCTCAAGCTCAAGAACATTCGTCACATGAGCAGGCGTGGAGTTGTTGTAAGCCGGGGCTGGGAAAGAGCTGAGAGCGTTGTGCATCCTCTGCATCTTCTCCTCCTGATTGCGATCGTAAAGAGAACGGATCTCTTGCATAGCCAATTGACTCAGTTCCTGCATCTTGGCTGCACCATGGAATTCTGTCCGGGGCTCGAGATCGATCAGGCACAATGTCCCCAAAGCGTATCCTTCGGGCGCAATAATAGGTACTCCCGCGTAGAATCTCACTCCCGGAGGATTGACGACAAGTGGATTGTTCACCATACGCCAGTCTTTGCTACAGTCCAAAATCACCATAGGTGCTTTGTTGAGAATGGTGTGTCCACAGAATGAGATGTCTCGTGGAAGGCTGTCCATAGTGCCCAAACCGACACTTCCAAGACCAACCTCTGATTTGAAGTACTGACATTCGTCATCCAAGAGAGATATCAGAGCGACGTTGACCTTGAAGGTTTCTCTTGCCAAGTTGACTATTCGAAAAAGAGTCTCCGACTGAGGATCCGATTCCACGCCCTCCGGAGGCTTTCCATCACGATAGAGAGGCTGCTCCATGTAATTGTACTTGTACCTGACGCGATCAGCAAGAATCGCCTTGTGTAGTCGTGATTTTATCTACATCGCAAGCTGCCGCTCTTTCTCGTTGTCAGCGAGTTCGGCCTTGAGGAACTTCTCATCTTCCGGCATGTCATATGGTCGCTCGATCGGCTTGGTGACATCCACATCTCCCTATTAGTCGTTAGAAGATATTCCCGAACGTGTCAGGCTCGTCATACGCGTCGATACTTAACCAAAAAGTCGGCCCAGGAAACGCCCTTCTTTGTGGTCGTAGGCTGCTTCTCGGTCGCCCGCGTCTCAAACGGAGCAGGGGTCGGGGTCTTCTGTGTCACATCCCTCGGAGGCTGTGCGGTCTCGTCGGCGCCTATGCACGGCTTGAAACAGGATCTCAGGAACGACATCGCTGAGCGTCTGCGTGCTTTATGGTTGATTCCAAGAGTTGGGAAACCGTAGAAGCAAGACGGGAGTTGTCTCTAACTTGCCCAACCACACGCTCTCTTCGAACAAGGGTACAATGGAAACAATGGGCGCTCCAATCAGTGGCGGCCAACTGGCCCGTCTTGCCGGCGGGCCTCTCGCTTGCTGCCCGGCCGAACAGATGGCCAAACTTCTAATTTCCCTCATCTGCACGCGCCCGGCCGTGCAGCTGGCTCCATGAACCTTGGTGCAGGGCTCCTCCGCGGCTCGCGATCGGCAATCCATTGCACGGGAACGAACCCGCGTCGTCAGCCGTCCAGCCCGTTTCGGAATCGGTTTGTGGGTGGAGATCCTTCTCAATCCGGTCAGAATCGCAAGCCCTTCATCGTGGTCCCTTTGGTTCCAACAACTCCAGCATGACACTTTCTGCCTTCTTCTCAGTTTCCACTACCTGATTCCCTACACCTTCTGCCCACACGGTGCCTCTCCTTTCCCGCGGCCTTCCTGCAAAATGGACTTCGGCTCTATCGAAGTTGGCACCAGACGTGCTAGCACGGTCTCTGGCAGTCTGGCCTCGTTTCAGCAACTTCGAAGTTCGCCCGTGGGCAGCAGCTCAAAGACTTCGCCGGAGACTGAGCGAAGGAGGAGCAGCATAATGTCTCTGGCCGGTAACGATGTGCGCAGACGTTCTAGTGCGATCAACCTGGACTTTGACAGTCGGAAGCATACGAACAAGAACTGCGACGAGCCCATTTTACTGTGCAAAGAAGCTGAAGGCTACTTGTTCTTTTCCATGACCTCAGATGGTACTCTTAATTACAAGGTTGCAGGCAAAGTACAGGGTTCCATGTCTCGATACCTGGTCGATCCGAAAGCCTTCAACCGGGAGAAGGCCCCTGTCGTGGTTCTGTCTTCGCCTCCTTCGGGTCAAGGACTGGCTATCCAGACGTACTCCCGCCTGCTATTGCCGATTCTCAAGCATTTCAGGGTCGCGCACTCTCACATCGTGCTGAAGGACGAGAGCACCGCGAGCTATCTCGCCGCGAATGGTCAGTTCATACCGGACACCATCTTCATCCTCATATCCGGGGATGGTGTCATACACGAGGTCGTGAACGGCCTCGCCACAAATCCGCATTTCTCTGCGAATGACACCCCCATCAAGATATGTCCCATACCGACCGGTACTGGTAATGGACTGTCCACGTCGCTGAAGATATCAAATCTCGCACAAGGTATCCGAGCTATCTTCAAAGACTGTTTTCAGCCTCTGCCTGTCTTGTCAGTCGAGATTAATGGGCGTCCCTTGCCTATCTACGCTACCGTTGTCGTCAGCTACGGCCTGCATGCCTCTCTTATCAGGGATTGCGCATCCCCGGAGGTGAAGGCTAGGTACGGCAACAATCGTTTCCAGGAGATGGCCAAACGACACCTGTACCCCTCTCCATATCTCTACCAGGCAGACTTGAAGCTTTTGCGAGCTAGTAAGTTCCCAGAGTTCTCGGGACCGGAAGCCGATACGACTGTCGGTGACGGTGAGCACACATACTGTCTGTTCACACGATGCTCGAATCTGGAAAGCGACTGGAACATCGCACCCCTGGCAAGTCCGTTTTCGGAGAGCGACAAATTCGATGTCGTGAGAATGGGGAACCTCAGTGGGGCTGATCTCGGAACCATACTCATGGATGCATACAAATCAGGTGCACAAATCAATCGCAGAGCGTTTGAGTACTACAGGGTACATCAAGCCACACTCGGAATCACCGAGACAGCCAACGACAGGAGAGTCCTGTGCATAGATGGAGTAGTAATCGAGCTGGCAGCTCACGATCAAGTCAAGGTCAGTGTGAGCCCGACTGTCGGTCCCATGGCAACAAGAATATTAGTACAGAAGTTATGATTGCGAGAGAGCACAGGGAATACGAGCCAATAGCAAGCGCAATACGAGTGAGCCAAAGCAGCGCGTCCATCATATTAACATATCTTTTTCCGCCCATACAAGAGTGTCCTACTGTCAGCTAGTTCTTCAACCACTGACCGATACCTGCCTTTGCGATCAATGAACCTTTGTGCGTGTCATGGCAAATGAATTTTGATGATGTGGCTTACGCCACAGCCACATTCATCGGTGTGATCACAAGAATCGGGCCAAGCACGCGACAGCAGTATCAAGTGAAGTTGAAGTCGCTCCTCATCGTGATGATCGGGCCGGTGCATAACGTCGGGGTCGGTCGAGCCAGGGGGTGTTTCGTAAAAGGAGGATGGAATCCGGGCCTCCTTGCACATAGCAATGGCGGATTCCGTATTCTGACGAGCCCGTATAAAGTTGCTCAGGGGTCGCGAACTGAGAGGCTAAGCGAGCAGGTGGGAGCGTTCAAGCTTAGCGAGGCCAATCAAACTTTGCGAGTCCCATGCAGTGTGAAATAAAATTACACGAAGCCTTCTGCCGCGGCCGCGCCGCAAGCTGAATATCGATAGATGGGTGTTCATGCTCCTAAAGGCAAAGAAACAGCGACAAGATGAGTTTAGCGGACTGTACTTACAATCACGCCAAGGTTCGAGTCTCTGTCAAGCACATGTCAATTATGTCACGATGCTGGTCATACGATGCATACTCTTTGCAATCTAGATTCACAACAAAGGCTTGGCTTGAAACTCAAATCTCCCGCCGCAGCGCCGATCAGGCTTATTCCTCTAGTCAATTGGTGAAAGATTTTGCTTCCTGCCTCGTCCTTTATCACAGCCCTTGTGACTATAGGCGTACACTTCTCTGACGTCGCTGGTCCTGTCAATTCTGCGTGAACTTGGTGGAAGATGTCGAGTTCGAGCACTACAAACACTAGTGGTACCTCTTTGCAACAGTTCCTGACGCGTAAGTCTTTGTTTTACTGCTGCGGGTCGCGCAGGTCATCGGATTGAGACTGACTCGATTGAGCTTTGGCGCTGAACTTTGTAATCTTCGCTGTTCTCATAGCGGTCTTCATCGCTCTGCGCAAGCGATACGTCCGTATTTACGAACCTAAAACAATCGTCAACACAGTCCCCGAACGCCGAAGGACAGATGCACTCCCGGGAGGTGCTTTCGGATGGGTGGCACCGCTCACACTCAAAGTCGACTCTGAGCTGCTCGGAAAAGCTGGTCTCGATGGTTATTTGTAAGTTTCGCCCTTGTCCCGCTTACGTATGATTTTTTCGTGCAACTGAGCTTACTCGGCAATAGCTTTCTCAGATACCTCAAGTTCATGTTCGTGGTGAGTTTGGGTGGATGCGTTGTTCTTTGGCCTATCCTGTTCCCAGTTTACGCAACAGGACCCGCTGGAGGTTCTGGCATTGATATCATCTCGCTTTCGAATATCTCTGGCTCGACTGGCAGATTCTATGCTGCTGTCCTGATGGGATGGGTATTCATTGCACTCATATGCTTCGGCATCTTCAGGGAGTACAGACACTACCTCCTAGTGAGACAGGAATATCTGACCAGCCCTGCACATACCTGTACACCACAAGCTACTACCGTACTCATAACTCAGATTCCGAAAACCCACTTGTCAGAGGAGGATATGCGGGAAGCATTCGGCAATTTCCCAGGGGGCATCAAGCAGATCTATTTCAATAGAGATCTCAATAAGCTCGAGGATGAAATTGAGACTCGGGACAAGATCGCCTACAAGCTTGAAGCCGCTCAGATCAAGTTGATCAAGACAGCGAATAAATTGCGCTCAAAACAGCTCAAAAAGTCCAAGTCAGAAACTCACGAGAATGATCTTATAGACTCTGAAGCAGGACGAGGCATCGCCGCCAGATACGTCCCGGACAAGAAACGACCCAAGCACAAGCTTGGATTTTTGGGATTAATCGGTAAGAAAGTCGACACGATCACATGGTGTACGTCGGAACTAGCACGTCTCAACCCTGTGATTTCTGAGCATCAGCAAGACAGTGGCTCGTACAAGATGATGAACAGCTGTTTCATCCAATTTTATTCCCAAGCTGCTGCGCAAATGTGCAACCAGTCAATTGCATCAGGTGAGGCTTATTCTATGCATCCGAGGTTCACCGAAGTTGCTCCACAAGATATCGTGTGGTCAAACATGAATCTTACCTGGCAAATGAGACTCCTCAAGAGTTCTCTCACCACTGCTTTTGTCTGCGCATTGATCATCCTATGGGCAATACCTGTCGCCTTTGTCGGAGTTCTGAGGTAACATCAATTGAACACCGTTCGTGGAATTGAGGCTGACTCGAAACAGTAACATCACATACCTGACCGATAAAGTCCATTTCCTCCGCTTCATCCTCAAGTGTCCCGATGTACTTCTGGGTTTGATTACCAGTTATCTGCCGACCGTATTACTTGCGGTGCTGATGGCCCTGTTGCCAATCATCCTCAGACTGTGCGCCAAGCATTCCGGTATTCCAACGAGAGCCGGCATAGAGTATGCCGTGAGTAACACATACTTCACATTCTTAGTGGTCCAAGTCTTCCTGGTTGTCACAGTCATCAGTTCTGCAACTGCCGCCGTCACGGCGATCATCGACGATCCGTCGTCAGCTCCTTCGATTTTGGCCGCCAAGCTGCCAACATCTTCCAACTTCTACATCAGTTACATCATCCTGCAGGGACTGGCAATCTCATCAGGGGTCTTGGCCCAAGTCAGTGGATTGATCGTCTTCTTCTTGCTCGGCAAATTGCTCGATACAACTCCAAGAAAGAAGTGGGCTCGATGGAACAACCTTGCAAGCGTAAAATTCGGCACACTCTTCCCGACCTTTTCGTTCTTGGCGATGATCACACTTACATACTCTCTCATTGCACCTCTCATTCTCATCTTTTCCGCCTTTACCTTCTTCGCCTTCTACCTGGCTTACAAGCATAACTTCTTATATGTCTACGAGCTTCAGACCTCGACCATGGGTCTGCTGTATCCTCGAGCTCTTCAGCAGACTATGGTAGGTCTGTACTTCCTGGAGGTATGCATGATCGGTCTCGTCTCCGTTGGAAAGTCCTACGGATCCATCGTGCTAGCGGTCATTGCACTCATCGGTACCATCCTGTTCCACATCAAATTGAATGACGCCTTTGGTCCTCTAACCAAGGCCGTTCCTATTTTGCATGCAAGCCACTATTCGGACTCTGTCGCCGACCCAACTGAACTGGACAATCTGGAAGAGACCGGACGCGCATCTCCATTTGCGGATCCACCTCTTGCTAGGAAAAAGGGGGAAATGATGCCCAGAAGTTCGACGGGATCGAGTGCAGATGCACAGTTGCCAAGCTACACACACAGGGCACTCACAGCGAAATGTCCAGCGCTCTGGCTTCCTCGGGACGCGCTCGGCGTCTCTGAGGATGAGATTCGGAGGACAAGAACGGAGACGAAGATGACGGTCCAAGATGACGGCTCGTTCGTGGATGAGAAGGGTAATTTGACGTGGGACGGCGAGACGGTCCCATATGATTTCGATCCTCGAGCACGAGACATTGAATTGTAATTTATCTTCTATACAGAGGAATCCATCCGACCGCGAATATCGAATTGTTGCAGATAGAAATTCTAATTAATCTTAAAAAATCACACTGTGGCAGCAATCATGCTAATCACCCACGCACACAATGTCTTTCGTGGCCACTTTTGTAAAAAAAAGATCAGAACGAATCAACGCATTTTTGCTTATTGAAACACATTGCCCGCGAAGCCACAGCTGTAATATGAGATTTCGACCCCTCCGATGTACATACGGGCCATACACTCTCTCCCACTACACAAGCAAAAAAAAGGGTCCAAGTTTTTTGTTCGATTGTTATGGACAAGTTGCATTTATGAGGCACGCCACACTTGGAAGTTTTGGTAAAATGTAAAATGTGTTCAATTCTTTTTTGTCTATCGCCGCGCGCTGTGTGAGGGATTTGGGTCCAAGGTTGGCCGTACCCTCCCTCAGAATGAAAATTTAAAGCTACCACCGCCGAATGGATTGCCGCCTTGATGGAAAAATTGTTGTCCTCCCTGATGGAATCCGTGATGTGCGAATGGATTTTGTTGTTGCTCCGGAGGTGCGTTTGGATCTATGCTTTCATCAGTCACTTGTTCCTCACTCGTCAAAAGACATGAGGTGTCTTACCATCGCCATTGTCGAATCGTGCTCTGAGCTCAGGTGTAGACAAGACTTCATAGGCCTCATTGATGCCCTCAATCTTCTTGATTACCTGTTCATGTGACAGGTCCCCGCGATACTTGTCCGGGTGGAACTCCTTGGTCAATTGGCGATATCTCTTCTTTATCGACTTTGTATCTGCGTCTCGAGATACGCCCATGATCTTATAGTAATCCTTCTGTTTACTGATCTTTAAGAGTTTCTGCGCTTTCTGCATCTGATCCACGATCCTGCGATCCTGACCTCCCGTGAGATCGTTCGCTTTCTTGAGTATCTGTAAAGCATCTTCGAAAAGATCTTCGCGCGTAAGGATGGTGGCCTTTGAACGAAGGGCGTCCACTGAGTCACCGTTGGATGAGAGAACCCGATCGCAAGTCTTCATTGCCGATGGATCTCGTGACTCTGCAAAGACCTCGCAAGCAATTTCATCAAGACTGTCCAACAATTGGTAATGAAGTTTGGAACTAAGAACAGAACCGGTGATGAGTCTGTCTCGCTCTTGTGCAAGTTGATCCAAAAGACCAGGCTCTTCCGCTGTTCCTTTCAGAGCCTTCTTTGCCGTGGTCCAGGTCTTTGCCTCTTTTGCTGCCTTGACAGAGTCGATCGATTTCTTCAGCTTGCGCAAATTTCGAAAGGTCTTCTTGCATTCCTTCGCGTCTGGATCGTAGTGTAGACATGCCTTTACCTGCTGCAATGCCCGTTCGCTGTCATCAATCGAGTAGAAGAAGATATTTGCGCTCAACATCTGGACCTCCGCGTCAGACGGATTGAGTCGGGTTGCAAAGACCAAGTCTCCAATAGCTTCTTCTGCTTCTCCTTCCTGTACATGGCATCTCGCACGTAGAAGGCGTAGAGATGATGAGGCCGATGCAACACTGATAGCTTTGCCAGCATGCAGTATGCAGTCTTTCGAGTCGCTTTTCGTATAGGCATTTTCTGCAGCGGACATCGCGGTACGGGCAAGCTCAATGTCGGATACCACATCCTTCGCATTGTCTAACTTTCTCAAATCCAGCAAAGCAGCATCCCACTGACCAAGACTAGCCATTACTCGTCCGCGCTGGGAAATCGCAGCTGAGAAATCACCCTTGAGTGTAAGAACCTTGTTAAAATCACTGAGAGCAGCAGAATGTCTAGACATAGCCAGATAGGTCGTAGCCCTCTTGAAATATGTCAGGTAATTCTGATTGTCCTTCTGTATCGCATTCGAAAAGACAGTGAGAGCATCACTGTTCAGTCCGCGGGCTAGAAGGTCATTTCCACGCTCGATCAGCACGGATACAGGTTCGTCCTGCGCCCAGACGATGTTCAGGCTGCCGATTGACACGAGCAGGACATTCACGATTGAGATATACATCGCGACAATCTAGCTGGACGCCTATACAGTGCTTCGCGTAGATTCCAGATTGAGGGAGTGTAGGTATTGCACACTCCCTTGTTTAGAAGCAATGGTCTGTACGTTGTGGTGTAGAAACGACAGCTTGGCAATTTAGGCCATTTGAGGGAGCTCCCGCGTCTCTGGAGGCGGGTGGGACCAATACTAACAGCTACAGTTACATTCAATCGTCCAGTCTTCCAAGATTCCTAACCTGCCCTGTGTTTCAGGAGGTCGAATGAGCGACAGCTATGTTGGTTTCTGAAAGCTGCAACGGGACGCAGGTTTCGTGTCACGGACAAAGGTTGCTTGGCTGAACGACCTCGATCCTGACTTGCAGGTGCAGGCGACATGCAGGCAGAACAAGTGAGTCGTTCAGAGAATCTGGATCAGATGCTGCTCACAGCAAACAAATTTGTACGCCGTCTTCTTGGGTGCGACATATACGAGAGTAATCCAGAAGTCCTTGAATACCTCGTGAAAGAGGCGGATGCACATCTATACAGACAAAAAGACCTGGCAAAACTGCGCTCATTACGGCAGACGCTGAGGACAGAGCTCGAGAGCGAAGGTGAGTTTCGCTTGTTACTACAAATCGTGTCGTTGCTTATGGGTACATAGCTCTTGCCTTGAGAACTATTCTGAATCGTTGCGGGGTCGATGTGACAGATAGCAAGTTTGGTGCAATTGACGTGGCATCCCAATTTGCAGACTCAACCAGGGAACCCGACATCTTGAAGTAAGGACCACATAGTGCTATTACACTGTTCTGACCTCGGAACAGTCTTCTACTTGCGTACACTAGACAAGCTGCAAGACTTAACTCGTTGGGACAAATGTATGACAGTCTGAGCCACATCGACCAAGACTTGCGCAGAATCCTACGTCAGGTTGTAGACAGTAGAGGCGGTATACCCGAGGATGTCCTTCTCAAGCTTGTGGAAGAGACCGACATTAGATCCAAGGCTGCGAGATCTATAGAAATTGGAGCAGAACAGGATCGCAGCGAGTTGACCTCGGAGAGGGTGCCAATTTTGGATATCAAAACCGTGATGCAACAGCACAACGCCTGCGATGAAATAAGTAAAGAATTGGCCAATCGAGAAGCTCACCTGCAAAGCTTCGCTTCTCTGCCGCCTGATCTGGATCAAGTACTCCTGGAGAACGACCGTATGCAAAGGCGACTTGAGCAATTGAATCAGCAGAGGAAAGATGTATTCCGATCCATCCGACACCACTGATATCACTTACACAGGCACAATCTCTGAAGCTCCATTGTAGATCCCCTGACTTGGAGACGTGGTCATCTAGCCTGGGTCAACACTTCTGTGTCGATCGGTCTTTCAATAGTCAGCCCACGTGGGAACTCCTACGTGATCGAAATCAATTTCATAGTCAGACAGTACTATATAGTGCTCTACGACCCTCGATTGTCTCTGCCCCTAAGTCGTAAAGATAATTTCTGTACAAATATCCACTGAGGCGTTTCGTGGGGCCCTGCGCCGTGCGAACGCTTCTGCAGTTGACTTTGTGTTTCTCCCGGAGCTCTCGTTTCGGCACAACTTTCGGACGTTTACGAAGCTCAGATAATGGGTGTTCGAGGTTGTCGCGCATGGCACAGAGAGACAGGTCCCGGTCACCGCGAAGAGAGCATTCTTCAGTGATTCCACATGATCGCAGGAGATCTCCTATCGGACAGGCTGCCCAAGAGGAGCAGAAGGAGCAGCCCAACTTTGGTCTGTCCGGGGCTCTTGCTGCTGAGTCGAAGACACAAAATGGGACGGTCCTGAAGTATCACGAGCCTGCTGAGGCAGCGACACCGAAACAGAAGTGGCGACTGTATGTCTACAAGGGCGACGAGGAGCTCGATATGATACACCTGTCTCGACAATCTGCATATCTCTTTGGTCGCGATCGACTTGTCGCCGATATTCCTGTGGATCACTCGAGTTGCAGCAAGCAACATGCTGTGATACAGTACCGTGAGACACGGAAGAAAAACGAGTATGGTGATGTCAAAATTGCGGTCAAGCCGTACATCATCGATCTCGAGAGCACAAACCGGACGTACGTGAATGACAAAGAGATACCAGAGAGTAGGTACTACGAATTACGCAGTGGCGATACGCTCAAATTTGGCGACAGCACCAGGGAATACGTCATTTTATTGGAAGATGTCTGATTGTGCTCTGTCCGTACATGTGCAGATGAGTGGTTGTGCATCAGGACGTCTCCAAGCTCGGCGTATGGCTTTTGCCTGGTTCGATAACCAGACGAATTCAATCTGCAGCGACGATCATCTAGAACGACGCCGCCTCTGAGTGAAGATACTTAAAAAGCTGGAAGTCCAGCTCGGCACAATTCGAGATATAGCTCTGGAACCTGACTACTCTCGTAGATAGACTCTTTCAGCAACTCGTAGATGGCACTATCGACGCCGGTCAGTCTCGTGGTCTACGTGACCGCAAATTTCATGCTGGCCCTGGCGGCCGCAATAGTGTTTTTTGTAGGTAGTCCGGCCATGGGAACAGCATTGTCCTACCTTGATCTGGAAAAGGCGTCCTCACTCAGACCATGAAAGACTGCGGCACGGTTCATAGGTCAGCGTGGACCAAGAGGCACGGCAATCTGTTCCTCCCTGCTCCGCGCAAGCTTGATCCTAGAGCTGCATAATTAGTACTTGTACAGTCTTTACGTAGCTATCAAGTAACAGAAACGCAAAGTACTCGACGAACTTTTGTCTCACGACGTGTCCTTTGAGTGCTACAGATCAATCAGCGAAAGCATGTTCGCATGCCAAGTACTATTGCCAACCCAAGCGACGGGGTCATGAATTTCGTCTGATCGCTTTCGATCTCAGACTGGGCAAGCCAGCCCTCTTCTAGACACAACATCTGCGTGTGGTCTACCACATCGAGCGGTTTCTTGGACGTGCTTAAAGATCTACATAGCGTTTCTTCGCCTGATACTCCACTTCGTATAGCAATTCCTGTAACCATGGACAATCTTGATGCTATCTTCAAAGGTGTAAACCTTCTGCAGGCCTTTCTGGTCGTTCTCGCGGGATTTGTGGACTTGACGGACAGCTTCAAGTGGATCTTACAGGGCATGTTCTTGATCCTATTTGGCAGCGTCATCGGCGCTCTTGAAATGGCTACGATGGACATACAGCCCGTGGTCCAGAAGCACGCTTCATTCCTATTCTCGTTCATCGGACGGGGTATCTTCTCTATCTTCCTAGGCTCTCTAGTGCTTTCCAACAGCGTAAGATCACCTCTCACGTCTACCGTGGTACAACGTGCGGTAAGCTTGGAGGCACACCATCAGACAATTGACAAACACAGACCTTGTCGAAGCTCGCGAGCGCAGTGTTGATGCTCATTGGAGCCACTTATGTAGCACTCGCCTTTGTGCCATCTATCGAGCCTCCAGTGTGGGTCTATTCCTAGATCATTCATGTACACGAAGGCTAATTATCATCACAGGAACATGCGGATCGGTGGAGAGGAGTATCTTGATGATGAAATTGAAGGCATAGTATAAAAGGAATTTGACATTGATGATTGTCAGCGATAGATATCTACGGGCGCTAATAGCTTCTATATGTGTCCACCTGTATTGCCGTGTCAATGAGGCCGCATTTTCTGGCTTGCTTTGACCATTGTGATGAGCGCCTGCCCTCGAATTGGTGCCTTCGACCCAAAATTTGGTCACCACACTTCGATCCTTCCCACACATGCGAGATTACTACGATGTACTCGGTCTTCAGTCGAATGCCACCGATGAGGAGATCAAGACCGCTTACCGTAAAGCGGCACTAAAATGGCATCCCGATAGGAATTTTGGCAACACTGAGAATGCTACCAAGGAATTCGCAGATGCACAGTCGGCCTATGAAATACTCAGCGACGTCAATGAAAGAGCTTGGTACGATCGACACAAGGATTCCATTCTGCGTGGTGATACCTCCACAGACGATTCTCCTCAGAATGACGACGTTTCCGGTCTCTCCATTCCGCAGCTAATGGCCTATTTCTCCAAGGTCAACTCAGCTCCATTAGACGATACCAGTAAGGGGTTCTTTACCATTGCTCGAAAGCTGTTCGACACCATCATAGATGAAGAACTAGAGGCGTGTCTCCAGCAAGATATTGACCCCCCTCGTTTCCCTACCTTCGGAGGGTCACAGAGTGATGATTATGACGTTCGCAACTTTTATTCAAATTGGTCAACTTTCAATTCGAACAAGACATTTTCATGGGCTGAGCAGTATGCTTATCACAGAGCTCCGGACAGACGTGTCAGGAGGGCAATGGAGAAAGAGAACGCCAAGTGCAGGCAAGCCGAGAGGAAAGAATATAATGAAATTATCCACAAGCTGGTTTCATACATGAAGAAAAGGGACTACCGATTCGTTGCGAAGCCTCAGATCTCTGCGGCGAGGAGGCAGCAAGAGCTCTTGGAAGCTCGACAAGCTCAGGCTGAAGCCAGTCGAGCGGCTAATAAAGCTAATATGGCTGATTACGAGGAACAGGACTGGCAAAAGGTCGACGACAGGACACTTGCCGAAGAGGAAATGCAAGCCTTCGATGAATGGGAGACCGAAATAGAGTGCGTAGCTTGTGGCAAAACATTCAAGTCGGAAAAGCAGTATAGTACGCACGAAAGGTCGAAGAAGCACATTCAGACTGTCAAAAGACTCCGATGGGAGATGAAGAAAGAGGCTATGGCATTGGGCCTGGACTACGATTCTGATGATTCCTTTGCTACGGCGGACGAGGGCAGTGTCGCTGGCAGCAATGACCAAGCGAGTACGCCCTCGCTCTCGCAAGCAGAAGACGACGTCGCTCCCGCCAGCGAGACCGGCGAGCTTGACGCTGCTACCACTCCTGCGGAGGTTTCATCCAGAAAAGAGCACATTCCAATTGCTTCGGACGATGAATATGCTCCTCGAGCAGACTTCGAAGCTCGACTTGAAGCCGATCTTGACACTCTAAAGGACCTCGATCTGGATCTTGGTGCATCGAGTGACGATCTAGCAGATGTCAAATCACAAAAACCCATGAAAAAGAAAAAGAAGGCCAAAGCACGCAAGAAGAATCGCGGCTGATTGAGCTGACTGTAAGAAACCCGGGTCCTGTGCGCGTTTCCTGAAAGCGATACAGCAAACCGTGCACAGAGGCAACATCCACAACGAGTTTTGGACGATTGAATCCCAAACCGCAGGATTCTTTCGAATAAGATATAGAAAAGATGATCTCTCACCACGTCAGGCTTGATCCACAGTAGCTCATATGCTTCTTTTTGCACTTGCGTTGCTCGCGAAGCTCTTTTCTGTCTCACTGGCGGTTTCGAATGGGAGCAACATTATCATATCTAGCTCTGGCAGTTCAATCACTTTGGATCAATGCAATAGCCAATGCGCCAGTGTCAACACGGTACTTTTCTCTACATGCAGTCTCGAACAATCGAGTTTTCCTGATCAGATGCGCTGTGCTTGTTCCGAAGTATTCATTGGATATGCTTCAGAATGCAGTTCGTGCTGTCAGGAGCTCAACTATCAGAGCGAATTTCAGGAATTGACACAAGTGATTTCTGCATGCTACGTCATTCAGGAAAAGGGCAACACGTCTTCAGTCGCTTCAGGACTAGTATACACGACACTTTTCAGTACGGCTACAGCGTATCTTACTGCCACGGAAACTCAAATTCAGACATATACTGCTGCTATGCCAACATACACTAGATATACCACCGTGTATCCGTTGACTCCAACAGTCTACTACACGGTCAATTCTTCCGAGACTGTGTACACTACGTCTGCGACGAGTGTTTGGTCTTCCACAACACAAGCGTCGACTGCTTACCGGACGACATCCAGTTTGGTCGCAGAATCGAGTACGTCGACTTCTATTCGTCCTGCGCTGCCTACCGTCTCGATCACGACGAGTGCTGCTACAGTGAATGCACCACAGTATATCGCACGCATACAATTCGTAGTTTTGCTCGTGCTCCTAGTCGCCTCGGCGCTCATTGTATAATACAAAGTACAAATATAAGCCCTTCTTTGATCAAAATCCATCGTCGTCGCTAGAATCCTGTTCATCATTGAATAGTTCACTTTGATACACGCCTTCCAACTCGGTCATCTCTTCGCACATTTCTTTCCGTTCGACATAACCATGTGCACCTCTGATACCGGCGACCATGTCTCTAATTTTGTGCAGGTACGTCAGTGAGCCCGTGGGACAGTCGTCCATGGACGCAGAAACTTGTGATTGTTGCAAGAATTCTGGAAACGAAGTAGGATAGACGACCTTGGACGCGTGCTGGTACGTACTGACCAAGACGCCGTGCATCAATTGACTCTCCAATCCGCTGTTTCCACAATCTCTTACGACTCTAAAACGTCGATCTGCGCGACCTCCGATCGGACTCGATTCGACTCCATGCATTCGCGGACTAAACAACTTGTGTTGGGGCGTCATGAACGACGTGACATCTGCGAATCCGAGTGCGTTTCGTCTACTACGCATCGGCAACGTGATTGAGTCGATCCATAAGGCTGCACTGGCAGATTTGGACCAGGACGGAGTACAATCGAGCGGCAAGAACGCATCAATGTCGTCGTGGACGGCGAGAAGGGTACTACCCAACGCATGGCATTGTCCTCTTTGAGTCGGATGCACACTCGAGTAGATGAATTTAGGAGTCTTGGGAAACTCTGAAGCGAGCTCTTGCACCATCTCGGTCGTCCACCCGGCCCATGCGTCATGCAAGTCTGCAATAATGTTGAAGCCCTGAGGCAAGTCGCACTCTTCCAAGAATGGCCGCACATCGGAATCCAGAACATCCAAGTCTCGATTCCGCGCGGTATACGCCGATCGGCCCAACTCGTATTGATCAAAGGCGTTCGTGTTGACGGTGGAATCGATCGGTAAGTACGATTGAGGCCGATAGAATTGCGTGTTGTAGTCACTCCAGAACCGTACGTTGGCATCACACAGTAACGATCCGTCCGGAACAGTCTCCGACTCCAAACTCTTTTGGAACGGGTGGTCCGTATACACGTCCCCTTTCACTACCGTGAGGTCCTCCATCGGCGTTTCAGGCTCTTCATACAACGCGTTGATCCGCTTCATGCTGCCGAAATTCTTGGCCCGGTCATAGATGAGGAGACGAGGCGTGTACGTCTCCATACCATTCCGAGCCTGACCAGAACCGAAAAGCACATCGTGATCATTATCCTTCAATGCTTCTTCATCCGTCGGATCCTGAAAGTTCCAAAAATGCGTCCCTATGTAATTCGCAGTATCACCACATTGTATCGTCAATATCTCATGCATTCACTCTAAATGTCCTTACCGACACAACGTACTTGGGATTGCTACTCTGTCTGGGGAAATGCATTCATTCTCGGCTAGTAATCTTTTAATAAGAGCAAGGCCAAATACTTATAGATGGACACTATTTTAGAAACGTGTTGATCTGATACAGCTTAGCTTGGTGGAATCTACAGGCTGAATCCATCTTGACCAGATGTGACGTGATCAAAATCTTTTTCCAGACAAGATTCTGCTGCGAAGAAGTGCATAGACAAAGTTTCCCGCGGAGGCCCATAAGGACAATGTGCTCGACTAGACTGATTCCGTGTCAGAACAATGCATCATGTGACTACTCACGATGCATCCTTTTCAATTCTCCGTTTCATGACACTCCAATTATATATCCTCGCTATATTCACCTCCATCGTCGTGATTTGTTCTCTGAGAAACTCCAAATTCGTTTCCGTCGTGACGAGTGAATCCTTTGCAGTTTTCAATCTCGAAGCCAACATTTCCTCGGCTTCAGGTATCGGATACTCCACCATTGTATTCGCCTAATTCAGCATCAGTCTTCCAAATCCCCAAAAAGAAATACAGATCTCGACCCGGTATTTGCACGAAAACTTACACCGAGCCATATGTAGACTGCCTCTGTATGTGGGACAGACGCTTTAGCGTACAATGTATCATTCAATTCGAAATTCGTAACGAAAGGTTCGTCCTCTGCCGCTCGAGACCCTAGGAACTGGACCGTCTGCAAGGTCTTTGTAATGTCGGGAATCTTCTCGCCCAAATTCGCAGCCGTCTTTTGCAGACTGTCTTGCATGAACTTGTACTTTGCAATCGCTTCCTGAAACTGCTGCAACACGCGATCGACATCCTCCAACGTCGTGACAAAGTCCTCGACCGTCTCTACGAACGGAGCAGTCGGTATCCCACCATGACTCGCCTGCGGATCAAGCGTCGTCGTCGACATACCTACAAAAGACGCTAAAGGGTTTTGCGGTCTACACATTCGAGGCCTTTGTAGTAATATCTGTATCGCCCGCGATATCGCATTCCTCGCATCTCCAGATTCTCCCACGACTCCACCTTTTTCTCTTTTCGTCCCATGATGTTGTAGTACTTTGGCTAGAAGAAGGAAGGGATGCCGTCGGAAGAGGATGTACCGACCGAATCATCGCCTCCTCAATTCGATAGGGGTGCCGTGGAGCGGTTCATAGCGCACCAGGTAGATTCATCTCGACGGATCGTGCTGATTACGTCTGGCGGCACGACCGTCCCACTCGAGAAGAGCAACGTCCGGTTCATTGATAATTTCAGTGCGGGGACAAGAGGCAGTTCGTCCGCCGAGTACTTCCTGGAGCAAGGGTACGGTGTGATTTTCCTGCACCGACAATTCAGCTTACAACCCTTCACTCGATCCTTTTCGCACGCCAAGACTAGTTTTCTGGATATGCTCGAAGCGAAGGGTGACGGCACGATCGCCATCAGGGATCCCTACCGCCACTCCGGTGGTCTCTTGTATGATTCCCTGCAGAGATACGAAGCGGTGAAGAAGGCAGGGACGTTTTACAAGGTCCATTTCACGACAATCAACGAGTACCTCTACTTGCTCCGCGAAATCGCCCTGTTGCTCCGCCCACAATCGTCCAATGTCCTCTTCTACCTCGCCGCAGCAGTCTCCGACTTTATCGTACCCCCGTCCTCCCTGCCGGAACACAAGATTCAATCCACAGGGACGAGTCTCGCATTGACCTTGTCAAAGGCTCCGAAAGTCCTACAAACTCTCATCGAAGACCGGTGGGCCCCAAGAGCGTTCCTCTGCTCCTTCAAACTGGAGACCGATCCGGATTTGCTCATTAAAAAAGCGAAATCGGCACTTGAGACCTACGGACACCAATGCGTCGTCGCAAACATCCTCTCGAGAAGAGCATTCGAAGTCGTCCTCGTCACGGATGATGCGGAAGAGTGGCTCACGTTGAGTACCAATGAAGTCCAACGAAAAGTAGAGATTGAAGAGGAACTCGTCAGGCGGATCGCTCGAATGCACGGTAAATGGATAGCCACGCAGACGCCTGTCGTCCAGACGCCGAGGAATAGAAGTCCAGTCAGAGGAGTTGAGATGAAATGATATGTACAAATATAAAGTTTTTTTTGTTCTTCTTTGCAATCATCTACATGCCGATGTGTGCTATGAATTTTCTATCTGCGGTAGGGATAAGACCCTGGATAACCACCAGGCTGCTGGCCCTGTTGGTTTTGTTGCTGCGACAGTGCTCCAATCACCTGTTGAAGCGATGCCGGGTCCATCTGCGCAATCATGGCAGCCAAGTTGGCCTGCTGTGGCGGCGCAGGAGGAAGCGCAACGGCTTGTTGCTGCGTTCGCTTCAGCAGGCCAACGGCTGTAGCCATGTCGAGATTTGCATACTCGTCAAATCTGACACTGCTCGCACCTTGCGATCGATCAAACACCTGGAGGGTGACCCTATTGGTCATTTGAAGCTGCCTGTTGCACTGCACAATGGCCAACACACCTTCCTTCACCATCTGCCGGACTACCACAGGCAGTCCCAGACGAGGAGAGAGGAACAAAGACTCCACCTTCAGACCGGATTGACGTATCGAGGTCTCTACCCAATGTATGTACGCTCTATCAGCCTCGTCCAGGACGACAATCTGAATTTCAGGGATCTGGGAACCGTAGCGAGGTGGGAGCGGAGTCTCTTCCGGAGGAGGAGGAGGAGCATATCGTCTTGGAGAGGGCGATCGTCTATTGGAATAGTGGCCATCGTAGGGCGTGTGGTAACGACCCGGACTGTTGCGTCTGGGAGGTGGAGATCGACCGAACGAATCATGGGCTTCCTTGCGGTCTCCGTATGATCTCCCTTCGGACCTTCTCACTGGAGATCGAGATCGCCTCCTGGAGGTTGCAGCGTTGGCAGCCGCACCTCTCGCCGGTTGTGGTTTTGAAACCTCTAGATGCAGCTTCCGGCTACCGACCTCAATACCTTGTTCTCCATCCATAGCGTGCTTGCATTCGCGAGCAGTCAGATATTGTACAAATCCATAGGTCGATTTCAATGATACCTGAGCCAACTTGCCGTATTTCCGGAAGATCATGAAGATCTCACGCTTGGACGTCGTCTCAATGCTGAGATTGCCAACGAACAATCGCGAGCCCGGTTCAAACTCGTGAGGTGCCGTGTTACCCATGATTCTCTTTTCATCAATGAGGAACTGTTCATAAGCAGCATCGTCGGTGTGCTGGATACTCGCCGCTACGTCGTTAGCTGGCGCGGTAGGCGAAGGCACAGGTCGCTGGGCTTGCCAGGGAGCGACCGGCTTCGATGGAGCGGATTGTGCAACAACTGGAGCAGCAGTAGCGGTCGACAAGGCAGGCTGAGAGGCTTCCGATTGCTGTGAATCCGATGGAATTGGGGCTGGAGCAGCAGTAGCGGTCGACAAGGCAGGCTGAGAGGCTTCCGATTGCTGTGAATCCGATGGAATTGGGGCTGCGCTGGCAAAGGAATTCAGAAGAGCTTGGAGGTCAACTCCAGCTGGGATACCAAGGGGCAGAGTTGGCTGGCTGACTGCGGGCGCGGAACTCTGGGACATTGCAGACACGTTGGCTTCTTCGACAGCGGGACCCGTCATCAAGACATTCGAGTCAGGGTTGCCAACATGGGTCTCGCTCGGGGGCTCTTCAAGTGACTCGGCTTGCATGTCGGGATCGACAGGGAGCGCTTGGTCTGGCTCGATGATCGAGTCGTCTACGACGGTCACAGTGGCAGCTACGGGTGTTCCACTGGTGCTGGTAGGTGGTTCAGTCTTTGCGCCGTGGCTTTCGATAGGGATGGAAGATGGATCCTGACGATCTTCGGCGATCGTAACGTCAGGGTCAGTCATGATAGGCACGTCAGGGGCAACATTCTCGTTGTCCAAGAGAGGGATAGTCGCGGTCGCGTTGCTACCGCCGGGAAATATGGGTTGCGGGGATGTGATATCGTCCAGATCCATGTTGAACTCTGGGATATCTTGGGTCTCGCAAATTCAGAACGAGCGGACGATGCAGCGAGCAGAAGGAACGCAGCTGAGAGCGTCAGGAGAGGATAGGGTCGTCGTGTTCCCAGGGGCTCGTTGGCTCGCGCTCGACAGCGGTTTCAGCCACACAGGGCTAGAAATGAAGCTCAAAACCAGGGTCCCAAGTTCCCGTGCGATTGTTGTCCTAGAGTTCGTTCATCTGGTGTCATGTTGACAGGATAAATATGATGGGAGCGTGTATTACTACGTAAATTTTGTGAACACTATGCACAGGTTTCAGGACGTTTCGTCTTTGCCGATGCAGAGAACAATGGCCAGCATATGTCGTAGATCAGTTTGTTATCTTTCATATATGAATCAAGCAGGGCTGTGATCAGCAAATTCCGGTCGAGTCTTCTCTCCGTGCGAACGGTTGGAGATGAATCTGCCGAGCCTGGTACTGGCGAAAGTAGAGGAGTCTTCGGGCAGCTTGAGGTCTCCCTCAGTCAGGTTCGAGTCGTGAGGGTGCGACAGATGACCTGCCTCGATGTGCTGCATCGTGTCCTTGAATATGAACTCGTAGTACGCGACCGCAAAGACGGTTGCGGGGACGTTGACGAGAATGCCAATCCAGGAGTAACTCTTGTATGTGAAGGCTGCTGTAGAGAGGAAAGCAGCAGCGACCATCCTCGTGCCCAAATCTCTCGCAAGGTTGGTCGAGATTGTGATTTCAGCAAAGGCAACGACCATGGCGGTATATGCAAGTCCGATGGTGAACGGAGCACCCGACGGCGAGACGAAAGGATTTGCGGGATCGAGCACAGCCCAAATGACCATGCCGATGAAGGAGTCCACGAAAAATTCAATGAAGAACAACTATGCGGGTCAGTGTCTGTCATTTACTTTTGTGGCGGACGCCAAAGAGTGAACATACGTATCCGAGCGTCTGAGTCTCCCCTGGGAATGCGCAGAACACGCCAACCAACGTTTCCTTCGGGACACCCCCTGCTATAGCAGCGGCGAATTGCTGGTGCCACATGCCATAAATGAAGAGTCCAGCCACGAAAGCACCCAAGATTTGCGCAAAGATGTACCTTACAGCCTTTCGGACAGGGAATCCTTGGAAGATTGTGAAGCAGACCGTGATGGCAGGGTTGAAGTGTCCTCCTGACACGGACGCGGACGTGATGATGGCGAAAGCGATACCTGCAAGGTCAGCACTTGCAATTCCAATTCGACGGTGGAGACTCACCGAATCCAAAGGCGAATCCGACATTGAGCAGCGAGCCAAACACGGCAGCGTTTGGCTGGGTAGTTCCCGGGGCAGCAGCGTCGATAATTGCAAAGAATTGGGAGGCCGTAGCAGCGACACCAGGGAAAACGTAGAAGAAGACGCCGGTGGCCTCAGCTACCATCTCCCTGAGCCATCTAGGACGCTTCTTTTCGTAATTGATCCGTTCGAGAGACGCCGGTGGGGCGCGAACGACCTTGCGCTGAAAGTGCTTCTGGGTGGCCTCTGTCACACCGAGCTCCATCTCGCCGGTTTGCTGCCTTCGCAGATCATCTGAGTCGCTCATAGTGCCTTGCGTGTGGTGCTCGAATCGGAGTCGTCCGAAGGTACCCTGCTTGGGGATGATGTCGACCTCTCAGACAGTCAGGGGCTCAGGGTTCAGGAGGGAAACAGAGGGGGGGAGGTGCGAGTATTTAAGCAAAGCGGAGAGAGCGGCCCAATAACCGGCTTCTCAAGAGCCGAGCAGGGCTTATGACCGGCATTGGCAAGTCAGTCTGGGGTGTGTGGCACCTGGGGGTCGCCATCCCGCTGCAGAGCAAGATCCACCTCGTTCCTGTCGGCGAGGGTCGTCGTCTGTTTTAGCCCTGTATGGCCTTCCCCGCACCCAGCGGCGGCGCTCGTGACCTTGCCTCCCACACGGACGTCACATTCCGGCGAGTGAAGAAGGACAGGACGGCTGAGTTCTCGTCGGCACCTTCCGTCGGTGGATCTCGCGGTACACGCAAGATCCTTTCAAGCATGCATGACCCGGGCGACGCGCCCTGGCCAACTCCTGCTTGCTATTCCGAGTGGCAGCCACCTCGCCTCATGGAGGATGGTGGAAACCCTCCTCTGCAGGAGCAGGAGCCGGACCCACCGGTGCAGCTAAATAGACTTCTGCCGGCACTAAGTTCAAGGCTTGCATGTTTCACGAGGCCGGCACATCCGACCTGTATACCTGAGCGGCGAAAACGTGAGCTTGGCTCGCCAATCTCGTACTGGCTTGTGAGCTTAGTCTAGCACAAATCATCCTGCTTGTTCAGTGAGATACAATAGATCTGCCCTCTGTCCAAGTACTTCCGCCTTGGCTACCCAGTCTTTCTGCTTACTTTGACGAGCCATCTTGGCATTGACGCTCGAGAAGCGTAGCAAGGCAGGTCTCCATCTTGTCACTGGAAAACGTAGCCCACCAGTTCCGAGAGTAGCCTTATGCAGCTTCTCACGGAGCATCGATCTGGAGCATCGATCTGGAGCTTAAAGTGATCGTAATCACGGGAGGCCTTGCTTTGTGGCCGCGGGGCGCTGCTTCGCCCCTCCCGCTGTTGAGAGGTTTTCACGAAAATGGCACCACGCCGTCCTCGGCAATTTTACCCATTTCCCTGCGCCTTCCCTGCTCTCCGTATCAAAAAAGGGAACAGAGCAGGCCCGCGGACGGCGCAATTGCAACTGCCGTGACACAGCTGCACAGCGCAGCTTAGATCGCATCCATGCCTCCATATATGGAACCTTATCCAGAGGTGTATCAAGTGCCGGACATTCAGGTCCTTGATCGCTACTTTGATTGCCCTGTCGACCACCAGAATCCATCGGGTCCATCATTGAAGATCTTTCTCAGACGCTGTGCGCTTAGAAATGTCGTCGGACAGGGAGACCACAGCGGAAAGTATATAGTGTACTTGCAGGGGGGACCAGGCTATGAGTGTAGCCAGGCCGTGCCTTCCAACTCTGGCATGCTCGGATACCTACTTGCCCAGGGCTACACCGTGTTGTTCCTTGATCAACGAGGCACAGGTCGCTCTACACCCTTGGACGCTGAAACTTTGGCACTGCAGGGAGACCTCGATGCGCAAGTCAAGTACTGTAAGAATTTTCGCGCGGACTCTATTGTGCTCGACTGCGAGCTGATTAGGCAATCTTTGTCTATACCCAGCTGGACTCTGTTAGGACAGAGCTATGGAGGATTCATCATCTTGACGTATCTCTCGATGCATCCAGGCCATCTTGATGCTGTGCTATTGACCGGTGGAGCTGCGCCAATCAATTGCGATCATCCGGATCCAGTCTACGCCAAGCTCGCGAAGCGAATAATCAAGCGCAACGAGGACTATTACCGCAAGCATCCACAAGACATCAACCGTGTAAAGACGATAGTCCACCATCTCGACACACATGACGTCGCCACTCCCAACGGTGGACGGCTGACTGGCCGTCGATTTCTGCAGATTGGAATCGACCTTGGGCTCCATGGCGGTCTTGATCGGATCCACAACGTCATTTCCAAAGCCTATAGCGATCTGCATCAGTTCGGTCTGATCACATACAAAGGTCGTGAACAGATTGAGGGGTCCCTCCATTATGACGGAAACCCGATCTACTCGATATTACATGAGGCTATTTACTGTCAAACATCCGAGCCATCCGACTGGAGTTCCTACAGGATACTCTCTGCCTGTCCGGAATTCAACACCACGAGAAAGGACGACGAACCACTCTTCTTTTATGGAGAAAACATCTTTCCATGGATGTTTGAGGACTATAGCCAGTTGAGGCCGTTGAAGGACGTGGCTCACCGGCTTGCGCAGGAAAGTTGGACCCCGCTCTACGATCTTGCAAAACTCAAAGACAACAAGGTGCCTTTCGCTGCGAGTGTCTACATCGAGGACATGTACGTACATATCGACCTGGCTATCGAAACGATACAATCTGTAGGAAATACGAAAGACCTCGTTACCAATCGCTGGTTACACAACGGACTTCGTCATAGTCCGGAAGAAATCCTGGGCTACCTTCTGGACTTGCTGAAGAGCGACGAGCAGCCTCCTAGATGAAACGAACAAGCGTAGGACGATAGCGAAGCGAAGCGAAGCGAAGCGATGTTTTTCAATAAATTTTCCAACTTCCAGGGCCATGACGCTATGCTGATTATTCACTATATATCGAGATACTCCAAGAACTAGAAGCCGGGGGTGGTATAGAAAAATTACATCTCTTCTTCCTGCAATTCGAATTCGTCCAAGACGCTTTCCTTGTCGTGTTTTCTGTGCCCACGCACCGCATGTTCCTCAAAAGTGGGCCAATTGACGTTTGATCTGACGCCGCGTAATGCGACCACACAGCCATAGCAAAAGTCCTCGGTCTCCTCAGTTCCAGCGCCATTGGTCGCGATCGCCGATAGTTGTTCGAGCGGTGCCGCTTCATCAACAGTAATATCTCGCAGCCATTTTCTTGCGCCGTCCTGATACGTCATACCACATATTTTGCAATCGCCGAGAGCCTTTTCTCTTGATACTGGCTCCACGAGCTTGTTTGTCGTCCTGACGACGGTCGCCACGAGACTTGGAAACTGCGCTTCCAAGTTTTCAAAATATCGCTGTGTAAGATCATCAATCGAACTGGCCTTTCCACTACGCCGGCTCGTCGTGTTTGAGCTCGGTAAGCCAATGAGGTTGGCATATTTTTGTATTTCAGTGGCCATCAGTCCCTTCATCGGTCTCACGCTCCAGATCCCCGAGTGCGATAGAGAGTGGTCAGCCGTCTCCCATGGCAGAGCATAACCTCGGCCCTTTGCAGTGAGTGAGAGCGTCTTGGCAGCGAGCGAAGTAGCAGAGTTTCCGAAAATTATTGCAGAGCATTGCTGTTCTTTTGCAGTCTCCAAGATCAGACGATCGCGATATAGAGCAAGGACATCCTCTTGCGAGGTATTAGATGGTAATGCAGCGAGACAGGCACGTAGCGTCGTCGCTTGCGAAGCACCACCATCTGCGCGGACGTGCTCTTCCGTGCCGAGTGGCACGAACGAGGACAGATACTGATCTATCTCGTCCATCTGACGTTCGATGAAACGTATGTCTGGATAATTCTCCTTGAGATACACGATCATGGCCTCATTTGAGTCCTGATCACAGTCACTGAAACCACTCTCATTGACATGTAGAATAACCGGCATCTCGTATTTGCCACGGGTCCTCGCTATGGCGGTATACGCGAGATCAACAAGCACCGACGACGAAAGACCCCCCGAAAGAGCCAGCAGCATCCTATTGTTCCTCTCGGCTGGGTCTAGTCCGGCTCTAAAGGCATCCATCCCTCGGCGATACTTGGACTTTGTGAAGATCAAGAAGCAATCACGGCAGTACAAGTCCTTTCTGGTCTCGATGAGCTCCGTGCCCATCCTCTTGCACTTCAAGCATGGTCTGGAGACAGCAGCAGGGGAGTCAGCCATAAGCACTGGACCCATGTATATATGGCAAGGCTGCCTGCGACCAGTAGAACTTCAGCTGGCATCTCGCTGTTTCATGGCCAAGGGAGACTCCCTGATCGATAAGGGTACGAGGTGCCGAGAGTCTCAGGGCGAGACGGTCAAGCTGCCCAAACAGGACTTGTGGGGAGCTCTACCATACTCGGCTACCCCGATTTCCCTAGGATTTTCGCCTCCCCTGGTAGCTCGTCCCTTTTTTCGGTCCAGTACACTCAACAAGTCCCTCTCACAGCAACATTCGACAATATGGGAAAGGTGTGTAGAGAGTCTTCCAGATCTGCAGTCGTCACGGTCTATTGATGGAGGCGTGTCTTGTCACGGGATAGTGCCATCTCGAGACAATTCATGTCGCCATGTACCCGATGGATGACTGCAAGATGCTGATGTGACGGGGCATCATATTGATATGTAAAGGTTCACGGTTCTCTGGCTCGTGCCGGTAAAGTCAAGTCGCAGACACCAAAGGTTGAGAAACAAGAGAAGCCAAAGCAGCCAAAGGGTCGAGCTCTTAAGCGAATCAAGTACAACCGACGATTCGTGAATGTCACCAACATGATCGGAGGAAAGCGAAGGTACGATGTCTGGTGCTGACTTTGGTCGGCGTCTTTTGGCTGTGACCCACGAGGCTAACTTGTCAGAATGAACCCAAATCCAACCTCTTAATCACCTTGACGCATCCGAAATGTTCATACACATTGGGCTGAATGAGGTGGGAGATGGAGAAGGAAGTTGCATGTTTCTGCATATACGACTGGCGTCTTGCTCATCTCGCTCTTTGCGCATACGAATAGACTTTCTTGGACTGATATTCTGACACAGATGTCTGCCATTTATATCATTCGAATACCAACCACAATCTACAAAAATTTCCCCTGTTCTGCGATACGCATCTCTATAAACTTCTTGATGTCTGTGATTTGTTGTTCCCAAATATTTCAAGATGTGTGACCTGAGTTGCCAGATTTTTTCCTCAAGACTCAGCATGGTAATAATCTAGCATGAGCTATTTCGTTCTCGATGCTGAGTCGCAGGTCAACGTCGCCCGGCATTGTCCACGAGTCATCTCTTCGGAATAACACATATCCAGCAAGTCGACCGACACCTTCAATTGTGCGATGCATTTGCATAATCACATGTACATACTACAGGATAACACGATGCTTGATAGAGGTATTGTTGTACCAGCTTGAATACAGAGCTATTTATCGTTACCTGTTGACAAGAATATCTTTGAAAGTCTACATAGCACTTGTCCGACAGTCCCAGGGGCACAAGCTGATGCAGGTCGATCGACGCTTATTATACGGTTGAGGCGGAAACTCACGGAAGCGGCAAGCAGCCACTTTGGGCGAAGTGGTGGATCGATCCGCTTCGGAAAGCATATATTGTCTTGACGACTAATCTCATTTCGCCCGACACGAAGGCGCCGCGCAGGTCGTTACTGACGACGAAGAGCACAGCAGCATGGTCGTCGTCGACGATCATGAAGAGGATCTGGCTCGCCCCATCTTTCGCGACGCTTCCGACAGTTTCATCAACATGATAGCATGTGGGGCATCTCGACGCTGACACCGCGCATCCTTGGCTGATTGTCGTTATAGCTGGACAGCCTCGAGATGGGATTCCCGACGATACTTCGATGATACCCAGGCTGGCAGATGACGGCACAAGTCCGGGGGCGGTCACGAAAGCTGACCTACAGGATAGCTATAGCGAGACCGATCTCCGGGTTGAGGCGCAAGAGCAAGCTGAGCGAGACCATGCAGCCTACACAGAGCATCAGGAACTTTCTCTCGATCAAAAAAACCTCGATGTATCGAATGAGGACGTGAGACGGCCGAGCTCGGCAGCTGCCATGCAGGATCTTGCCACGCAGGTGCGCAAAGTATTTGATCTTCCAGCGGAAGAGCGACTTGATGGTCACTATCCTGCTTGGCTATTGAAGTCTGTCATGCTACAAGGACAGCTTTATACTACTTCTCAAAACCTGTGTTTCTATGCGTATATCCCACGTAGAGATGATATCACGATCAAATCAGGCTTCCTCATAAAGAAGTCCAGGACAGGGCCGAGATATCACCGCCACTGGTTCATACTCAAGAACAATATCCTGTCTTATTATGACGACGCCTCCGAGCTCTACTTTGCCAATGGCAATATCGACCTGAAACGTGCCATTACTGCGACTGCAGATGTAGATATTAGTGTGGAAGGTGGCTTTGGATTTAGACTTATCACCTCAGATCGAGAATACTATTTCAGGGCAGACACAGCATCTGCTGCGACCGAATGGATAAAAATCTTGCAAAAGTTGATATTCAGGCTCAACAACAAAGGGGATTGCGTCAAAATTACGATACCAATCGCCAGTATCTTAGAAGTGGAGGAGAGTAACATCCTGACGTTTGCCAGAACCATGAAGATAAAAATCGCCGATGACGCCGACACTTTCGCGATCAATGAATACTACTTCTCATTGTTCAGCTGTGCGAAGGACGTTCTTGACACTCTTAGCAATCGGGTCAAGGAATCCCGAATCATGCCCGGATCACCTGCTGTACGCGAGTCTTCACTTATCAAAGGCCCGTCTGTCATCGATACCAGCAAAACAGCTCCCAATTATCATCGACCTGAATTTTTGGACTCTATGACAGAGGTGATCGGTCAGCAGAATCTCGAGCACTTTGCAGAGAGTTTGATCAAACAGTCGAAAGAGCGGCATCACGGGTCTCCATTGGCAACATTTCGGCACACGTCCTCAAGTATAAACGCTCCTGACGAGGAGATGCGACACACATCATTGGAGCATTTGCAAGAACAGGCAGCCGAAAGAAATAACGAGCAGCATAAAATATCCCAGCCAAAGACTAACTCAATATCATTCGGATCACGTCTCAAGAACGTAGGCCACATGGCAGCGTCCGTCATACATACACCCTTGAATCTATTTTCTAGCAAGGAGACCAGTGAAGTAGATCCAGGAGCCGAAGATCAAGCTGCCGCTGAGAACTTTCGTAAACACTTCGGATTGTCTGAGCATGAAAGACTGCTAAAGATCTACCGAGCATTCTACTTTCGCGGTGTACCACTGACTGGCAGTCTGTACCTCGGAGATTCTCACCTCTGCTTCAGGAGCTCGACCACAGGAGCCAAATTGAGGATACTGTTGCCACTCGAAGACGTAGAAATAGCTAAGGAGGAGGGGGCTTTCCGTTTCGGTTTCTCGGGCCTGACTCTGAACATCAAAGCGCATGATGACATGTACTTCGAATTCAGTCGAGCTTCTGAGAGAAATCAATGTATTGACTTCATCAACGGAGCCTTGGAGAATTTACAAGCTCTAAATAAACTTAGAAATTCAGAAAAAGGGGAGGTAGAACAGCGTATCGAAGACACTAAGAAGGAGTACGCCGCTCTTGAGAGGGCCAGAAAGGCTGCCGGGGGTCCGGTCGATCGACAAGGTCCGCCTTCTGAGAACGTGGTTGACGTGCCTGCAATCATCTTCGACTCGCCTAACGCTTCCATGGTCAGTTTCAGGCCTCCGAAAGCGCTTCGATTCACCTGTCTGACTATTGGATCTCGAGGCGACGTCCAACCTTACGTGGCATTATGCAAAGGACTGATTGCAGATGGCCAAAAGGCCAAGATCGCTACGCACGAAGAATTTAGAGGATTTGTCGAAAGTCACGGGATCGAGTTCGTACCAATCGACGGCAATCCAGCAGAGCTGATGGCTATATGCGTAGAGCATGGCATGTTCACATATAGTTTCCTGAAAGAAGCCAGTCAAAAGTTCAGAGGCTGGATAGACGATCTACTGAAAAGCTCCTGGAAAGCTTGTCAAAATAGTGACGTTCTCATCGAAAGTCCCAGTGCTATGGGCGGTATCCACATAGCTGAGGCCCTGGGCATACCATACTACCGCGCTTTCACAATGCCTTGGTCCAAGACAAGGACTTATCCTCACGCATTCGCTGTTCCAGACCATGACATGGGAGGCAATTACAACGCGTTCACGTACAGCGCTTTTGATACGTTGTTCTGGAAAGGAATATCGGGTCAGGTCAATCGGTGGCGAAAGAAGTCACTCAATCTTCCTTCAACCAGTTTTGACAAGTTGTCACAACATAAAGTACCTTTCTTGTACAATTTCAGTCCATCCGTCGTCCCACCCGCAAATGATTGGCATGAATGGATCCGAGTCACGGGCTACTGGTTCTTGGACGGTTCCGACGATGACGGAGCTGAGGGGGGCAAGAAGTGGAAGCCACCTGAGAAGGTGGTCAACTTCATCAATAAGGCTCGAGAAGACCAGAAGAAACTGGTCTATATCGGGTTCGGATCCATCGTTGTCTCTGATCCCAAAGCTTTGACTAAAGCCGTGGTCGATGCAGTTCGTCAATCAGATGTTCGCTGCATCCTTGTCAAAGGCTGGTCCGCAAGGTCTAAGAATTCGAGCTCGGGCGATGGCAAAGAGTCTGGCAACGATACCAACTCGAAAAACCATAAGACTTCGGATGAGGATGAGTCCGAACAGAACGCTGGAAACAAAAAAGAGCAGTATGGCGAGGAGATATTATCTCTCGATTCGATACCTCACGATTGGCTATTTCCGCAGCTTGATGCTGTCTGTCATCATGGGGGCGCCGGATCGGTAGGGGCTTCACTTCGTGCGGGTGTACCAACCATCGTCAAGCCTTTCTTTGGCGATCAGTACTTTTACGGAGATCGTGTCCGGGATTTGGGCGTCGGCGTTTGCCTGAAGAAGCTCACGGTAAAAGGCCTCAAAGAAGCTTTACAAACATGCACGAGCGATACGCTCACTATACAGAAGGCCAACAAGATCGGAGCACAGATTCGAAGCGAGAAGGGTGTGGAGAATGCCATCGAGAACATCTATCGCGACTTGGAGTACGCAAGATCGCTCATCGCGTATCCCGAACGGGCCATCTCTGGCGAGTCCTCCGAAGAGTCCTGGACGGAGATCGACGCGGCGGAGGACGCCTCCGATGCAGAGGACGACGCGGACCTGTTCGAGAGCACGACGGATGCCAACGGACACAAAGTCAGCATCCTGAAGCCCTTCAAGAAACTGAAACTCCCTAACCCCTTGGGAGACCGCTCCGGCAGCTATGGCCTGAGCGGAATCAAGCTGTTCAAGGGAAGGGCGGAAGCCTACAAATTACGAAAGCGTTTGACAGATTAAGCTATGGCGTAGTGTAGATTTATGTCAAGATAGTGAACGAGACGATTGCAAGGCCCAGACCCGCACGAGGGTTGGGGCATCGTGTGCATGCCCTGAGTGGACCCAGCTACCTCGGCCCGGATCAACCAACGAGCATGTGTGATCACCTTGTGTTTTCATGCAGGGAACGAGTGGATCGGGGGGGGGGGAAGTGGGACCATCAATAAAATGGGCATCGTGCCGGGGGTAGACGCCGGTGGATTCTCAGATGGGGCCAGACCGAGCCATACACAAAGATACAGATTGCACGTCGATCGACGGACGACGATGGACGATCCAGACTCTCGGACGTGCCGGCGACATGGCAATCATGTACATGACGATCGGAGCTGTGACAGGCAATCAGGCCGCGATCGCCGCGGCAGTATTAGATTTGACAATCAGAGGCAGGGGTCTCGGCTGGCTGCCAGAACAGACATGGCAGCGGATGGCGGGAGAAAGTGCGCCGCTTGTGTCATCGTGCGAGCGTGGAACTCGGGGCCAGAGGGAAGGGAGGAAGAAAGGGAGGGCGATTGCTCGTGCTGGTGCCCACGCTTTCTCCAATCGAAAAGAAGGGTCGGGTGCCGGCGCCAGCCAGCCAGCCAGCCAGCCCTGCAAAGGGAGAAGCAGTAGACTGATCTTCTCCCCCCCCCCCCCGAAGGGCCATCACATCACGCACAACCCGCTTCCCTCCCTTGCGCCTTCCGCACTCCTCCAAATTGCACCTCCCGCTCCCCCAACTGGGCCCGTTGCCCTTTGTGACACGCACTCGCCCTGCTGAACTGCTCCTCTAGACCTTCCGTCCGTTCCAGGTCTCTAACCCTCCTTCCCGCCTGCCAGTCTCCGAGATCCTCCCCCCCCACACACACACACACGCAGAAAGGTTGTCTCAGATTATGTCGAAGGACGACGCGGCCAATGACCTTGTCGACCACACCATATTTGACCAGCTGCTCGAGATGGACGACGATGACGAGCGGGAGTTCAGCAAGTCTATAGTCTGGAACTTTTTCGAACAGGCCGAGACGACCTTCACCCAGATTGAGGAGGCACTGTACGTTGACGCATGCGCCTGACCGCGCTCCCCCCGTTCGTCGAACGGGCACTTTCCGGACGATGACTGACTTTTTTCCCCTTCTAGTGCCTCGAAGAACCTGCCGGAGTTGTCCAGTCTGGGCCACTTTCTCAAGGGTTCGTCCGCCGCCCTCGGTCTGACCAAGGTCAAGGACTCGTGCGAGTGCATGCAGCACTATGGAGCCAAGAAGAACGCCGACGGCTCTGGCTCCATCGAGGCCGCCGTCGCTCTCGAGAAGATCCAGGAGACCTTGACGAGGGTCAAGGAGGAGTACATCGAGGCTGAGGCATATTTGAAAAAGTGCGTGCCAATCGCACGACAACTATCTACATCACTGACTCGTTTAGATTCTACGGAGAAAGTTCATGAGCTCGTCAAGCGGATCTTTTTTTTTAATCCCTCCTTTTTTTTTTGGACGAAAGAGCCTGACTTTTTGCGCGAGCAGGAGTTGATTCGTCACGGCAGCAGTCAGATTCATGCATTGGCTGGAAGCATTTTGAGATTTCGCACTGCCGTTTCTTCACCTTTTTCTCTCGTCACTTTTCTTCATTGTCGTCAACTTTTTAATGACACAAAAAGGTGGTCGGCTCAATTGTCGACCACGATACCTTTCCAACATCCCCTGCGATGAGCTGAATGCCAGATAGCAACAAGTTCTTCTCCTTTTTTTTTTTTTAATAAATGAAATAAAATCAGATGCTAATTATTCCTTCTTTTTTTGTCATGGACGGGTCAAAAAAGGTAGACGACGCCATCAAGTTGCGCCTCGTACCTGACTTGTGAATTTAATCGACACGGCGCAGTCTTGACATTCTGACGCTGCCAGTCTCTGTACTTTCCGTAACGTCACGGACAATTCTCTCTCCGTCTGCAGACCTGTTTGCCTGGCCTGGCGTAGTTTATTCGACTTCGTCACCGTCGACTTGACCATTCCTTTCACAATACTCGACGAAAGCTATAAAATTCAATCTTTATGACGACAGCAGAACCCGCATGGAAAAAGTTCCTGAAACTCAAGTCGGACGTCCCTGTCGCGACTGCGAATATCGCCGATGCACCGCCCGCGAATACCTTGAAGAGAAAGCGTGAAGCGCTACCACCCCAAAACCCGCAAAAGTCAATCTTGAAGGCTGCCGCTGCTGCTGTTCCATCTGCGGCAGAGATTGCAGAGAAAAAGGCCAAGGCCAACAAGCAGAAGAAAAAGGCCAAGACGAAGAGTATGTATATTTTTTTTTTGCTTGCTGTGAAGATTGTCAATTACTAAAACTATCGTCTAGCGAAACGATCGAAAAAGGACGAGGCGGATTCGAAAGCGGCGCAGGGTGCTGCACTAGAGTACCTCTCGCTCTATTGCTCCGCACGAAATGAATGGAAATTCTCGAAGCCTCGGCAGAACTATCTCATCAAGCACACGTATGACGACGATTTGATTCCCGAGGACAGATTTGCCAGTCTATTGAAATATCTCCAGGGCCTTCAGGGCGGATCGAAGGAGAGGTGTCTAGAGACGGCCCAGGGTCTCATGAAGCGGTACAAGAAACAGCAGACCTCGCAGAGTCAGCATGGTGATGAGTCGGAAGAGACAACAAGGGAGGAGGAGGAGAACAAGGAAGACGAAGAAGAGACGGAAGTGGAAGACGTCACGGAAGATCAATTCGAGCGTGCGAAGCAAATTGATGCGGCCTTGACTGCAGCAGAAGACTCAGACGCTCAAGTGGAGCAGTAGCACCGTGTATATATATGTGTATGTCTATATGTCCATCCTGCTGCGCTTTCTTTAGTTGAAATTTCCCGTGCGCCCAGTCTCCACACACTCACTCAACTTTTCACCGGCAGGTAATCTCTCGGCCTACCAGGCCAGCCAAAGTGCCCCGGGGGTCTCAGGCCTGTTGCGTCCCTCCTTCCTTTGTTCACTCTGTTAGACGAAAGAGATGAGAAAGACAAAGATCATTGCCGGTTCATCCCATCCTTACCTCAGTCAAGCGATATGCAGCAAGCTTGGCGTCGACCCAGCTCCAGTCACGTTGAAAAAGTTCTCGAATGACGAGACTTCCGTGGAGATAGGCGTGTCTGTACGTGATGTAGACACGTTTGTCATTCAGTCTGGATCCCAGACGGTCAACGACCACTTGATGGAACTTCTCATTCTACTTTCTGCCTGTAAGGGTGCGAGTGCGTCCAGGGTGACCGCCGTCCTCCCCTATTTTCCCTATGTCAAGCAGAGCAAGATGAAGAAACATCGAGGTTGTATCGCGGCCAAGATGGTGGCCAACTTGTTGACTGTGGCTGGTGTTGACCACATCATCACAATGGATCTGCATGCTTCTCAGATGCAGGGGTTCTTCCAAGTGCCAGTCGACAATCTGTACGCCGAACCGGCCATCGTCCGCTGGATCAAGGAAAATGTCGAGCATTGGAGAGACGTCGTCATTGTATCAAAGAACCCTGGCGGGGCTAAACGGGTCACGAGTATGGCGGATGCACTAAAGGTCAACTTTGCCCTCATCCACACGGATCGTCGGCGAAAGCCTCAGGTCCCTTGGTTGCCGTCCCATTACGCAGGCAATTCCACCGTGGGATCCCTGAATGGGGAAGATGACGCTGAAGAAGAGGACGATGACGAGGATCTCTCGGACGGAGCTGGAAGTGTTGGGTCGGCAGCATCGAAGGAGACTGAGCGCACGAATAGGACAAATAGGACGGCACAATCTCGACGAAATCTGTCACCACATAAGCGCGCGGCAATGCTACACTACGACCAGTATACGGAGGTACATACAGCTCGATTGATTTCGGGTCACGTCGTGGACGAAGACTACCAGGGTTCACAACCTTCGGAATTCGATGAAGGTGGCTCAGATCGCGGCCAGGATCCAATGACTATGAGCTTCATGAGCACCATGAGCGAGCATCATACCGCACCTCATGCTCTCGCAGGTCCGATAGAGACGGATACGTTGACAGATGACGAAGAAGACGAGTTTGCTCCTCCGACCGCCCATGAACGCATGATTACACTCGTCGGAGACGTCTACCAACGCACAGCATTGATTTGTGATGACATGTGCGACAGTCCAGGCTCATTCATCGCGGCTGCTGAACATCTCGTCAAGAATTGTGGTGCGGAAAAGGTATACGTCGTCGCTACTCACGGTTTGTTTCAAGGTTCTTGTCTGCAACAGATTGAGGCTTGTGAATGCATCTACAAAGTCGTGGTGACCAACACGTATCCACTCACCCAAGAACAATTGGAGAGTACCAGTAAATTAGAAATCATCGACATCAGTTCAGTCCTGGCTGAGGCCATCAGACGTACGCACAAGTAAGTCAGAACGATGCAAAAAGCTGTTTTTTTTTTCGGGTCAAGACTGACAAGATATAGTGGTGAGAGTCTCAATGGAGTTGCTGGCATGTTTTAAGGAGGATGGCGGGAAGCATATAGACGACGACGACGGTGCGCATCATAGAGTAGCTAGCAAAAGCGAGGAGTTATTGTTTCTTTTAAAGTCGTAGTTGAGAACAAGAATGCGGTATATAATGCTAGAATTTAGATTGCTTGGTGCCCCCTTCGGGGTGGCATTTGGTCAAATTGAAACGATACAGAGAAGATTAGCATGGCCCCTGCACAAGGATGACACTGCGAATGAAGAGAGAAAAAACATTTTTTGGCCGCCCGTTCGATTCCCTTTACTTTCTTTTGCTGCGGGGCCGCGGATCGGCTAAGTTTATACTTGAACCAAAGTGAAGAAATATAGGATGTTGGACCGGTCGATTTTGTACAGAGGGGCGATCCAACAAGATTGGTCATGTCGACGACGACACGTCCGACTCGCTTAACGAGAACAGAGACTTCGATTGAGTCTCCTGCGGGATCGTTTGACGTGTTGGAAATCTACCGGACAGTTTTATCGGAGGATCCAGACATAACGATGCCATTGGCAGCGATTTATGCACTATTGGAAGTATTGACCAAGACGAATGCGTCTACTGTCTCTGAATACATGGACATTTTAAAAAAGGGCAAGACGATATTGATTGAAGCCGTACCGAATTCGTATTCGTTGCAGGCTGGGTGTGACATTTTCCAGCGGTTCGTGATGCGGAGTCTTGACGATATCGAGAATTTCGAAGAGACGAAGGCGCATTTGGTGGCGAATGGGCAATTGTTTGTACAGAGGGCGCGGCAGGCGCGAGATAGGATCGCCGAGACGGGTTCGTTTTTCGTCAAGGATGGTGCTACGATATTGATTCACTCGTACTCGCGCGTCGTGCTCGCAGTGTTGGTGGAAGCTGCCGCGTCGAGAAACAAGAGGTTCAAAGTCTACATCACAGAGTCTCGGCCGAATGGGTCCGGGCTGAAATCGAAACACGTCCTGGAACGACACGGGATCCCGTGCTGTATGGTCCTCGACGTCGCCGTGGGCTACGCCATGCAGCAGACGGATATCGTGCTCGTCGGGGCAGAGGGGATCGTCGAAAACGGAGGTCTCATCAACCAGATCGGTACACTCAACGTCGCCGCACTCGCCCACGCCTCAAACGTCCCTTTTTACTGTCTTGCAGAATCACATAAATTCGTCCGCATCTTCCCACTCTCACAATACGATCTCTTAATGTCACACTCAGTCCTCACCTTTTCAGAACCCCCAACACCATCATCATCATCAACACCACAACCTGCACCACCTACAACAGCTGAAGGCCACCAAGAGAAAATTACAAGTAGTAGTGCCGATGTATGTAACGGAGACGTCATGGGAATCGACGAAATTCTCAACAATCCACAACTAGTAAGTCCTTCCTACCTCCCCGACCCATCCACAATGTCGTGTATCATCAGCTCATTGTCATCAGGATCTGACTCCCCCGAATCTCATCACTGCATTAATTACCGATCTTGGCGTACTCAATCCCATGTCTGGCGTGTCGGAAGAACTCATTCGTCTATACGGCGCATAGGTTGCAAAATCGTCCATATCAGGGGGGTTTAGAGAATAGCTATTAGCAATGCATTTCATGGTTCTTGTCCGAAAAGATAAAGGAGAAAAGGGAAAAAAAAAACAGATAGAAAAGAAAGACGAAAAAAAAGACTTTGCTAGAGCGACCTGCCATTTATTTTCTTGTTTCACACACATCATTATTCCTTCTCAATCTGCAGACTTAATTCACGACACGCAATATCTTTCTGGAATAATCCTGATTGTCCGCGAGACTCTCGGAACTGTTCCGACGGATCGCGAGGGAAGTGTCCAGACGATTGTCCACGAGACTCGGGGAGGGAGATTGCGTGTGACCGGCACCGCCTGCCTCTATGTGTCGCTTGTACTCGCCCCCAAAGTCGTCGTCGTCGCGTCCGTGTCGGCGGAAGTAGGTGAAGTAGAGGAGGGCTGCACCAATGCCAAGTGCAGCGAGCACGCCCACGACGATACCTGCGATGGCGCCTCCAGACAGTCCAGAAGACGACTTTTTCGACGCTGTCGAGGACTTTGCAGAACTGCTTGAGCTAGCACCCGAACTGGTGGCTGTAGAACTGGCCGTCTCTGCCGAGACGGTCTGGATGACGGTGACGCCCTGTTGCACGATCGCGGTCGTCACGTATACGATAGAGGGGGCTGCCGCAGGCGTACTCGTTGTACTGGAGCCAGTGTCGGCTGCGGCCGCGGCGGTCGTCTTCTTGGTCGACGTCGAAGAGGCGATCGACGTCGAAGAGGCAGTCCCCGCAGAGGCCGCCGCGCTATTGGAAGAACCGGACAGCGTGCCGACGCCTGTCAGCCAGACGGAATAGTAACCGGTGCCACCACCTGCTTCAGTCAGCTTCCTTGTCTTGCCCAAGTGGGTCTATGAGTCGCGTACATGTATCTGATGGGTAGCCGACACAAGCCGTATCACACATCGACGAGGATGCCTTGGTCGTGGGAAGGGAGTTGCCACAGGCACAGACGTTTCCGTCGGACATGCCAAAGACAGCATAGCCCTGGTCAGTACATTGCCCTGCGCAGTACCCCTCGGACTGGTACTGATATGTGCCCAAGGAGGTCAGGGTGTCGGCGACATAACACCCCTCGGACGTCACGGCTGCAGAAGCGCCGTGGGACATTGTGACTATCGAGGCGAGGACCGCGAGCAGCGTCCGATAGGAACGGGGCTGCATGGCGAATATGACGCTGTAAGATGTATATAAGTAGGACAGAAGCACTGTCCCGATTTGGAACAGAACGAGGTTTCTCGGAAAGACGAGGGACCCGATCCCGAGGCCCTAAAAGAGAGAGAGAGAGATGGGGGAGAATCTACTAGAGGGATCGAAATAGTCCGGTCGTCCACAGGCACTAGAGAGTGTGTATCCGAAACGGGAGAGATAGGGAGGGGAGGGAGGTGTCCTATCTCGAGGGAAGAGAGCGTAGATACTCCTGTTCGGAGGGCGAAGAGGACGATAAGCGCGAGAGAGGGACTGCGCAGGCAAAAGAGCGTGGACCCTGTCGTCAAAGGCCCTTCGAGAGAGGGTGCCTGGCGGTAGGAAGGTGAGGGAAGAAGGGGTGTGTCGTTGTTGGTTGTTGGTTGTCGGTGTTTTTCCCAGTGAGAGAGAGCGTGATTGAGGGACCGGGCAGCAGGAGCAGCAGCAGCAACTCGGCCGGAGCGCAAGCCCAAGAACGAACAAGCGAGTTTGCACGTGAGCACGTAATTCAGGGGCACGCCACCTCGGCCGCCTGCCTCTGTCTCCCTGCCAATTGGAAAGGAGAGGGGGGGGGGAGATTTTGGGTAGCGCCAGAGGTACGGCTCGTTCTCGGAGAATGGATGTTCTTGCTGCTTGATTGATTATGACAACAATCGACCTGTACAGGGCATTTGCGCTGGTCTGTAATGGCTCGGGGGGACGGGATGCGGTCGTGACCGACGTTAGCTCCGTACGTACGTGCGCGAGCCTCTTCTTTCGTATCCAGTGTTCCATTCTCCGCCTTCGCCCTACTCATCCCACCAAGCGAGATTGCCGGGGCATTTTTTTTTACCTTCTTCGTCTCTTCGATCCGCTCGATCCTGGTCCCCTGCATGTCGTCTGTGCTGTCAAGCGGCGCTCTCCCTTCTTGCCTCCAGACAGCGTCGTGTTGCTCTAGCTAGTCTCGCCCGCAGGGACACGGACTCGCACTCGCGAGTGCCACACCTTTAGATGTCACACTACGGGTCCGAGAGATGTTGATACGACCTCGACAGTTCAGCGTGCAATGCATCGTCTGATTTACATACATTCATTCGTTTAGACCTAACTTGTATCGCCGTCTCGTCTGCTGGCTGTACCAGACTTGTCGGAACACTGACTATTCTCCGAAACGATACGATACCCTCATCTCGTCTCTTCCCGGCCCCTTCATAGATTCTGTGGCTTCATTCCTAAACGCGTGACGTAATATTTGATCTGACAAGTCAAGTCCAGCGCAAGTGCACAGACCCCGCCAATTGAATCTTACCTATCGGTCGCGCCCTCCGAAATCGAGACGATACGACAACAAATAATCTGCACAGGAAGCCACAGAGACCTTGTTTGTTGAACTACTATTGTTTTGTTCTATTGACAGAACGAAATGCAGTATGCTTTTCCTCTCCTTCTGCCTTGAAAATACTAGTATACAGTGCTTAAGCAAACAGTTTCTCTACAACTTTGGTATCTTCAGAGATTTGGAAGCCATCATGCAACCGAGAAGCGCGAACAGTAAACTGGCTGGATGGAAGTGAAGAATTCCCGCTCCGAAGGTACCGAATGGTACGTCTTCAACAACCCAACCACGGTAGACCCAGTAGGCCATGACTTCAACCATGAGTAAGGATGTTGGAATCGGCGTGCCCTCGAACGAAGCTATCTTGCCTGTCTTGTCCTTCTTCATTTTGCCGACAGTGACATTGAACCTCGCGAGACGAGTCAAACCACACATGACGAAGAATGTCAGGATGATCATGTCGAGCATGCTTCGCATGCCGATGGCGAAGCCGACAACAGCAGGCGCGACTCCGAAGCTGACCAGATCCGCAAGTGAGTCTAGTTCCTGTCCGACAAGTGATGACTTGTGCCTCCACCGTGCAACTTTCCCATCCATCACATCTGCAAATGTGCCCAGCGCTATCCAGGCCATGGCAGCGTACACATAGCCATGCGAAGAGCTCGATCCCAAGCAGTAATTGAGAGAAGAGAATATCGACATCACGCCAGAGAAGCCATTGACCAGTGTGATGTAATCAGCGACATGTAGATTTCGCACTGTTGAGTCAGAAACACGTTGCGTTCAGGCTTCAGGTAAGAGAGCATGTACCCATAGAAAAGTGACCGTCGTCATTCATCCATTCCAGCAATTTGACCTCAGCATTCTCTTCAATAAGTCAGCACGGAGGATCGACCAAGCTCAGCATGTTCCTCACTGTCGACAGCCATTCCTGAACTTGACGGCTTTGTAGGCATAATAAAGGCGAGCTAGAGGTTTCAAGAACAGGGAGAAGAGGTTCGCGAAATTGCGTTCTCTCGTTCGTTCACAAGCATCAGCCGCGCGATCAGTTCTGTGGCTGCGCAAAAGATGAGGAGCGCGCCACTGATGGTGGGAAGCACTAACTCTGTCATCGCTGACGTTCGCCTCACCAGACCGAGTCCATGCACCGTCTCAACTCGGCAACACCATGACCAGCTCACAGTGTTTGGGGCTAGACGAGCAAACTATTTTTTTTGTTGCAAGAAAAAATTTGTCCTTGGCTATGCTAAGTCTCCAATCTGCAGGGCCCGCACGTAATTTCAAGATGCACGACGGGGTTCTGCCAGATTGGAGGTATGCATCACGAACCTCGCAGGCAGATAACAGAGAAGGTTTAAAGTTGTCTTTTGGTAGTTTGTCCATGCTCTAAGCTCTTCGAATCTAATCAAGTCCATCTGAAAAGGCCAGTCGAGGCTATCTTCACGCTGTGCTGGTCATGTTACCTTCCTTGCCCATCTGTGATTTTGCTGACCGTAAACTCTCCAGCTTCATGTTGAGGTTTAATCTTCGCCATTCCCGGCGTTCCTCAGTCCAGGCCACCGGCAATTTCTCGTGTTCTTTCGCAGGTGTGGCTTCTAGACACCAAGCTCGTAATTGATCCCCGTAGTCCGCATCCAATGGGTAGCGCATCTTGTGAAATTTGTATGTGTCACCCACTTGTTCCAATCTGTTCGTCTCATCTCTGCGCATCTCTTGATCACTCGGCAGGGCGAGGCGACCGGACAGCACTCTTGCCGCAGTCAGTGCTTGTGCCTCAGATATTGGAAATGGTATCGCTGCTATCAGCAAGCCGATGAAACACAGAGTCGGATCAGGCCTGTAGAAGATGTGTTTATATAAATTGTGCACCCTTGCTCCGTTTGTGATCAGAGGCTTCGATGAATTGTTGATGGCACCGAGGAAAGGATAAGAATGCCTATAACCGGTCGAGATGATCACTCTATCGATATGATCTATCACCTGTCCGTCCGTCAGATGTGCACTTCTGGTGTCGACGTCAAATTTAGCGACGGCTGGTTTGGCTAGAATACGCTCGTCTGGCAAACAAGCGTGCTCTGGTGGTCCGTGAATGGTTCGTATGATCGGGAGACTAGCATATTCCACTGCTTGCGCTGCAATGTCGATGCCACTTGGACCATTGCCCATGATCAAAAGCTTTTGGCCTTGGAAGATTGCGGGGCTCCGGTAGTACTTACTATGGAAGAACATGTCCGGATACCTAGCCTTACAATCCTCCAGGCCGGGAATATCCGGTTGATCAGGCGTATCGTAGATTCCGCAGGCGAGCAGAACGGCTCGGAATCTCTGCTCGGACACTTTGTAAGGTTGATACGTTGCAGAAGAAGAGACGACCCAGTCAGCGCCTTCCTTTGATACGGAAGTCACATTTTTGTGGTATTGTATCACGGGACGTAGTTCTCGCGCGTAGTCCTCGAGATAGGCCTGCATCATCTGCCTTGTGGGGAACTCCGGGGTGCCCTCGGGGAACTTGTGAGACTCAAGCTCCAACAATTTGTACCAGATGTTGCCAACCAATTTATCGTACATGGGACTGGGAAACCGTTGCACGTTTTTATCCGCCTGAATAGGTTTATCATCGTCGAATAGCCAGACGCCGCCTATATCTTCCCTACGCTCGAAGATGGAGATATTGGAGAATCCTTCTGATTGGAGTGCTTTCGCGGCAACAAGACCGCTTGCTCCAGCGCCAACTATGAGTATCGGATCATCAGATTGCAGCATGTCTCCAGACCTCGGGAGAAGCTAGCGCCCGACAGAAGAAGATTCTTCCGCACGATCCGCGTATCTCTTGCGCAGCGACCCGAGGATCAGATGGATTGCACAAGAATTGCCAAATTTGACGTGATCCCCAAATTCGCGGGACAAGTTGCCCTTATCAATCGTCATCCGAACTTTAACTATTAAGAATGCATTTTCAAGTTGCGCCGTGACTCTCCATGCTGCAATTGCCAATGGCAAAGGAATTACATACTTTAGCATCTCAGATTTTAGTATATGTAAATATGCCGATATGTACGACTATTGCCCTTTCAAGTGACCATATTTTACATGTGCCTCCGCTACGTTATGCTTCCTAATCCATAATGTCTAACCTTTGAAAATCAACAACCAGTTCAAGAGACTTTTCAGTCGGTGAGAGTGGCCACGTCGGTCCTGAAGCCAAGTTCAATAGCTGAATTACTCTGGTCGAAGACTGCGTAGACATTCTTCAAGAACATGACGCCCAGGATGCCGAAGCTGTTGCTCCATGGTTGTATGCCAGAATAGCAGTAGCCAGGTGTAGCAGACTCTGGATACCAGGCCAGGTCAGCAGCTGGCACGCCGTACTTGACGCCGCCAAGCGTGAAATAAGCATTGCGGGTTCCGGCGTAAGCACTCGATGAAGCATTGCAGAAAATCTGATAATGAGAGTTGTCCGGGGAGACTCGTCCTCCAGGAAGGTACTTGTGAATATTGGCAACCGAGGTCGAGTCGAGCAAGATCAGTGTCGTGCCGGAGTCGACAATGACTGACTGGCTCGGAGTGTACGAGTAGGCTGAGCCCACAGAAACCGCCTGCAACGAGACCATGTAATATTGCGCCCGCGTGAGGGAAACAGTATTCAAAGAGCCGGATATGACGCTAGAATCGTAGCCACCAAAGGTCCAAGTACCTCCTCCGCCGCTGTAAGACCATTGGTTGTCTTTTATCAGCTGGACACCAAATCTGGCGGTTGAGATCAAACCCTGCTTCAACATAGACGTAAGGGGTGTTGTCACGCCGCTCACGCCTTGGACACTCATCAAGTTTGGAAAGCCGAGGCCCATAATACCATCCATAGAATTACTCTGCAGTGATGCACTGATCGTGTGTGGAACATCAATAGACTGGGCCTGGATCGGGGCGCCGGCTACCGTTACGGTGTCAAAGGCGAGTAATCCAGATGTCGTAGATCCATCGCCATACTTCAGAGCGAACGGCGTGGTAGTGTTGACGAAAGTAGTTGACAGGCTTGGATTATAAAAGTCGTGGCCCGATGAACAGCCCACGCAGTCCGTACTAAACATCCACAAGTCTGCCGAGCCAGTGTCGAAAACAACATCCAGAACATTGTTATTCGAGCCAATGGAGATTGAAGATAAATATTCAGAATCTAGCTGGATATCCTGGGCAGCAACAGACGCCAATGTTGCAATACTCTTAGCTGAGCTCGAGGTTGAGCTGCTCCGGGAAAGCGTCGAAGAAGTACTACTGCTCTGGCTTGTGGTTGTAGTACTATGGCTCGAGGAGCTCGAGATATTGCTTGTAGTGGCCTGAGTAGCGCTCGTAGATGAGCTGGTCGCGGAACCTGTTGTAGTGGTTGTGGCAGTACAATACTGTGGGTATATCGAACACGGAAGATTCAGGCCGGCGATCCTACTGGCGGCTCCTGAGACGGGCTGTGTCACGATGATCGGACGTGTGGCTATAACAGGCCGATTTGCCCTTTTCTGAAGCTCCCGCTGGTCAAGTCTCCTCTTCTCGAGCTGCAACTGCTCTTCGAGAACGACATATTTTATTTGCGCTGCAGCGATGGCATTCGTGACATTCGGCGTGAAATTTGGGTTGGGCTTCGCGGCGATGCGAAGCACGGCCGGAGCGATGCCGAGATCAACGATCGTAACGTTCGTGTCTGCAGCAGCAACCGGCACAGAGGTCGCTACGACGGGCCTCTTCGCTGCAGTAGAGCTGGAAGATACCAAAGAGGAAGTCACTGATCCGGGAGAGGATGCAGGTATCGCCGCGACGTGCTGGACGAAGCCCAAAAGTCCTGCGGCTGCGATTGATAAGTGCATCTACCACTAAAGTGTGGAGAGACAAAGGAAGGGAGAGAAACAAAGTTGAGTATGTTGTTTCCAGCCGGTAGCCATGACTTTAAAGGAAGAAGGAAACTGCCATGACAGCTGAATCCGGTAGCGCTCTGAGACCTCTCTTGGCGCAACATGAACCAAAAGCCGACAATCAGCTTGGCCAGGGGCGGTTTCTTTGTCAAGAGGCGAACATGACATTTCATGCCGTACGCGGTGGATGGAAGCTTCCTTGGCCGAATCCAGAACAGCAAACGACCAGATGCGGCCGATCTTTCAGCCACATGCCAAAACATGCGCTCCACATATCCTTCTTTTCTTCCGAGGCGACTTGACAGGTTGTCGCACCGGTCGGTCCAGAAGGTCCAAGGGCGCCTGACAAGGGCCAAGCTGGCCTTCCACCAGCTCCGGACAGGTGTCTATTGAGGTTTTGACGGGCAGTGCAGAAACGTGTCTTGTGCCTCCTACGAGTTATACATTAGTTCATCGTACGCCTGGCAGTGGCGACTCGTGGCGTGCTCCTGTCCAGTCTTCGGAAAATTGAAGTACAAGGAGTGTGGCTGGACTCGAGTACGTAGATCTCGCCAGTGTGTGCCTGTGGCAAGACATCTGCATTTGAGAGTACTACCCGCGCGAGCTGCGCGCAATTGCCATGTGAGAGTCGTATGCATGGCGGGGAAAACAGACATGGAGACAATGACTTGAAGATAACGGGCAATACTCGGCGGGAATTGTTATTTCTGTGGTTCACCAATTGGCAGCCTTGTCGTCCATAGCACTTCTCTATCATTCGAACGCGAGCTTGTTACATGCCCTTGACTTAGGACGCTGCGCTGGTTCACGGACTGTGTAGCTGTAATCAGCTGAGCACCATAAATGTTTCACTCGTTCGCTCAACTCGCATGCTCGCATGCTCACCCGTGCTTGCTTAGCATGCCAGGTCCGGTCGCTTGTGCTTGGCTAAACGGAGGCTCACCCGTTTTGCGTGTCAATCAATCAGAATTCCGAACTGCACAAAAAGCCTAACTCAGACGAGTATGAGAGCGGACAAGGAAACTCGCCATATATCGTCCTTGACACTTCAGGAACAATTGCACAAATGGTGAGGAGAGGGTGTCAAATTCTACAATAGCCAGATCCGCTCGTTCATCACAATCCCATTCAATGGATCCAAATGGGAGCGTCACTCCACGAATAGAAAAAGAGGCTGGTGTTATCGCTATGTGGTTTTGTAGTCGAAAGGGGGGAGAAATATTTGACGCTATGCAATCGTAATGTCTCAAATAAGGTTGCCATGTCGCTAATCGCTCTTCATACTGCGATCGATTAGTATATCCTCTTCGTCGCGAGATCTTTGTAACTCACTAATAGTCAATGGCAGTACTGAATGCTGCGAAACCGGCGCAACCGAACGCTGCTGCCTGGGGACCAGCTTTCGCACCCAGAACCGCACCAGTGAAACATCCAGCACTAGCAGAATTGTACAGATCGTTCTTCGCTCTGTACGCTTCAATGCAGCATTCACTGCCTGCGAAAATAGAGCCCACTACAGCAAAGTTCTTTGCGGTAGAAAACGATTTTTTCCCCATATCGCGAAATCCCACGCGCATCTGCTCCTTGAATGGCAGATCGTATATCTTACTATCCGTCGTCTCGATTTGCAATGAAGACATAAATAGTCCGAAAAGGGCACCTAGACCGAAACCTGCTCCACCAGACAAGACTGTTTTGAAAGCACAACTTTCTGATAATTTATTGATCGTCTTGACCATGTATTGTTGTTGTTCGTCGGCCGTCATGCCTGCCTGAGGATATTGCGAGGACGCATCGCTGCGGCCCGGTATAGGTAGGTTACCAAATGGACTATTCATTTCGCTGAAGATCGAAGTAAGGCCTTGACAGGAGCCCTCGGAACTTCGTTAGTGCAGGCGGCGGGAGATCGTACGTCCCACTGCGATGGCCCGATCTATATCTAGTATTTGTATGGTGCGATAACTTTTGAGATCGACAGTAGAATTGAGCTGGAGCTCCAGAGTTTGAGGCTTGAACGATTTTCGATAGAATTTTAAGATTTTGAGATGAGAGCTGCAATTTTCTAGTCTGGCAGCCACAGTTTGTCCTTTACAATCACCAAATTTCTTTCTTGCCGCTTCCTAATTCAAGTCCTATACTCGAGAGCTTCTTCAGTGCATTGTTTCGTCATAAGAGCGTACTCCTGGTTACGTGTGTCTGCTCCAATGATAGCCCTACCCAGATTCCTGTGTCCAGCATTAGGTAGAGGCATCCGTAGTCATGCAAGACTATCATCTCGATCAAGCAGAGATCCGCTTCTACAGAACATAGATAAGCTAGAGGCATATATCAAGAGCCTGAAGAAGACGGTCAAGCGTCAAAGCCTGGGCAGAAAACAAGTACAGCAGGATGATCTTACCGATCGCGAGATGACAGAGATGTATGCCGCTCTTGCTACATCAGAGAAGCCGGCAATAGCTGCCCCCATAGACCTTTTGCCCAGGCACTTGTGCGAGAAGATCGATATTAGCTCATCTGAACCAGCTGCTTCTATTCATTGGGCTTCCAAAGTCTCTGCACTGATCATGTCAAATAGCCTCAGTGCTCTTACGACCAAGGATGCAAATCTACTTCTGGCAGCAATGCCTCACACAGCACGGATCCAGGCCGGTAGGCAGCTTTTTGATCGACTGACTAGTAAGCCAAATAGGCTGACTTATGACCTGTTGATGGACTCTTATGCTTCGAAGGCTCAAGTTGCGGACGCATTGGACATGTTCGATCGCTCAAGGAGATCAGGTCTTGTGCCTTCCTTGTACTCTTATGCACATCTTATGAAAGCTTTCTCTGTCGCAAAGGATCTGCCAAAAGCTTCTGCCATGTATCAGTACATGCAAGAACATGGGGTAGAACCCAATCTGATCATCTATACTTCACTCATAGCTACCTGTGTGCGGGCCCGCAACCCGGCCCAGGCGTTCTCGATATTCGACACACTCAAGTATAGATCCAAGGAATGTGCTCCTGATGCTCAGACATATTCATTGATGATCCATGCGTGCTCTCTGGACCCAAACCTTTCTGCAGAGAGAGCCTCGGATCTATTTCAGGAGATGACAGAAAGGAATCTGAAGCCAACTCGAGAGACTTTCAATTCCTTGATCCATGTCTATGCGTCTCGGAAAGATTATTTCACGGAAGCTTGGAGGATGTCGGAGCTGATGCAGAGCAGTAAAATTGAGATGGACAAAACTACTTGGCACAGTCTGTTGTCAGCCTGCATAGCGAGTCGTGACCTTCCTAAGGCTCGGAACCTCGTCATCGAGCTCTTCCGTCTCAGTTCGACTCGCGCGGTATGGACTCCTGATGCTATCACGTATCAGCTGCTCTTTCGTGCGTATGCCCATGCCAAAGTCAAACGATCTCTCAATCCACACAATGTCATACAGCAAGATGTCGATGTCAATCTCAGGCCTCCTAGTGCTGATGATATATGGATACATCAAGAGCCATTCACCAGCGATAACGTGCTCCTTGAAAGTGCCCAGGTACTACGCTACGTGACTAATTACTCTCCTCAATGCCTCTCCACTCAATTGCTGGATACATTCATGACTATTGCTCAGTCCTTCGAGGCAGCCGATACCTTTCGTCACAATTGGACCACATTATATAAAGATCATGCCAAAGGTCGATATTCCTTTGAAATCGGCCTTCGAGCAGGATATGCACTCAAAGATTGGGAGCTTCTACAACAAGTCTGGTCTGAGCGTCAAGAGTGGAGAAAGTTACGTGACAATGTGCATCAAGCACCATTGTCCAGCGACGACAAGTATGGCGACTTTGAGGCTACGAGGCTCTACATCGAAGCTCTCTCGCGCCTGAATCGCATACAACAGGCCAGTGACGTCTTGGACACGGCGCGGCTACAGTATACATTTCAGAAATCAGATTTGAAGTGCTTTCAGACAAAAAGTCTACAGGTTGGTGACGAGGAAGCTGTCTTGTTGTATCGCGACATGTTTCCTGAACGTGAAACATCAAAACGACAAGCATACAGATATTATTAATAGATCAGTATGATGTATAAATATGAATTATACATGTCAGATGGGCTTATGGATCGGACACGCCAGACTTTTCAAAGGAAATATCGTCTTCGATATCGGAAGACTGAGACAAGGAGAGATAATCGCGATCCCATTTCTGCGGGTTACCTTCTGATGCATGATCGGCGCCTTGATGCTGCGAATCTTGGCGTTGTCCATGCTCGATATTTTCCTTTGCTGATGCTCCGAAGTGATGTTCCGTGAGGTGGTCGATGACGGGCCATCCGAAGCTATTGGCGAATGCGCGCCGTACAATGATATTGTTGTGTGCATCCGGCTGTAATTTAACGAGTATCTTACGCCAAGTCATATCATTATGCCAGCCCCTCGCTATTTTTTCCTCCAACTTTACCTTTTCCAGACGCACTCTTTCCTTCTCCTCGGCCTTCTTTGCCGAACGAGATTGATTCGTCTGAGGGACTACTTTACGCGTGGTGATTTCCTTGAGTGGTGGGATATCACTTGGGTGGTAGAATTTATCATGTACAATGACCATTTCCTCCGGTTCCCGTAGAGATGGATCCGTAATGTAGTCCAATGCAGGCATGGGCGGATTCAACACACTCTCTAGAGATCGAAAGAACCCTGTGCGGGATGGCTCTTCAGGGTGTACTTGCTCCGTCGAATCAGAGTGCTCCTTTGGAACCGTTTGGGACCGCGTGAACGCCTTGGACGGTTTACGATGCGTTTGACTCGGCTTCAATAATCCCAAGAGTCCTCCATTCGCATGGCTCGCATTCTCAGTGTCGTCAGACGGACCTGAAGCCAGCGACTTTGAGGAAAGCGGAGCTGACGACTGTGCCTCGTTTGTCGCGTGAGGTGTCTGAGTAGGAGTCTGATCTTCATCCCTGACTTCCTCATCAGTGTCTTGATCTTTCCTGGTTTCGCCGCCGTCAGTCGAACTCGAAGGTACTCGACCTGCACTGACCCTGCGCATCAGGGAAGCAAACTTCAGAGCATGGGCCACGCTCCTGAAAGTAGACTTGTGTTCTTGTGCACCGGCGGTCGAATTCGTTTCGGCAGTGTAGACGGGACTCTCGACACGACTTTGCTTTCTCGTAATCTTGGGCTTTGCAGCTGCATCCCGAGCGTCGGAATGTGGCTCATCCGTGCTGTCCAGGTCCGTCGTAGAATAGCCGCTGCTTTTCGGAGGAACACTGAGCTCGTCGAGTTGCGATCGGTGCAGGTCTCTAGCCAGCTCGTCATCGGAAGCATTCTCTGCAGCTAGTGCAGGAACAATCTGATTCGCGGAAGACTCGGAATCCGATTCGTCTGAAGAACTGTAATCATCAGGATTACTTGATCGTGGCCTTGTGAAGCGATCGACATTAAACGATGACGACCTTTCCGAATCCCCTTTCGGACCGCCCAGATCTTGGCCATGCATGCCGTAGATGTTTTCCGATGCTGATTGCTCGACGGCTGTATCATTCTGACTCTCCTCACTGTTCTCTGTCGCTCTCCGAGACTGTAATTTCTTCTGGATCTTGGCCTTTTCTACTGAGAAGCCCTCCCAATCCAAAAAGTAGAGGGAGGAAGTTCTCAATGGCACGATACCATCATTCTCAATGTTGGCATATACCGTGCGAGATGAGAACAACTTGATGGCAATGTGGGCCGGCGACGACGGTCGGGAGAGTATACTCAATAACGGGGCTTTAGACCTCAATTTCCGTGGCTGGGAGGCGTCCCCCGTATTATGAAGAGTATATTCTCCTAACGGCTTCAAAGTCAGAGCCAGATCCTGGCCGGTCTTGCCTACAATGCCAAAATCCAAGGCCAATTTGACATACGCCGGATTCTCAGCAGAGATTCCCAACCATGGAGTAGCCAGCGTTATAAAATTGATCGGCTCCAGTCCTCCCTTCTCAGGGACAAAGATACGTCCTCGAGTCTTGTCATGTAGGTATCCCAAAGCGTAGATTTGTACCAGCCCTCCCAGGGAGTGGGCTATGAAACTGATCTTCTTGTATGGATTGGCGGCTCGGACAGCATGTGAATTATTGCATATCCATCCGGTCTCTCGCAGGACCCATTCCGCGACGTTTTCAGCCAGCCATTTGACACCCCTCTCGGTGTTGCAGGTATTGCCTGCGTAACCTTTGCAAACGACCCGCTCGCCTCGCTTTCTAGCTGTTCGCTCAATGGCTTCTTTCAAGTATAGCATATCTGTCGTCAGATTTGAATGGATGCCATGTGTCAGGACGACAAGATGATCGTATGTATTACCGTCGGCATCCACTTGTATCACGCGGTCAGCGGCAGACTGCAGCTTGTCGGCAATGTGATGACCCGGATGGTCTCGCGGCACAGGCGGCATATGCCAGATACTCTCTGTGTCTTGCATCCGTACTTTGAAGCCTGGCGTGGTAGCATCGACCGGTTTGCCCAACTTTGCACACGAGCGTACCTCCTTCTTGTCCCGTCCGATCGTCATCTCGTAGTATACTGTGGCACTCGGCGAGAAGACTATCTGTGACAGTATATCTACCTCGAAACACCTGACCTTGATATCCTTATCTTGTGGAGGTGTGATTGGGATGCACTGCCACCGGCTACAATTGGTCTTGACGTTGGCGTCAAAGTGCGGAGGAAAGTCGCCCTTGCCGAGAGCGGTATCGTGTCTGTAAGATTGCTCTCGGATGGACATGTAAATAATGTAGGGGCCGGCAAGGAGCGCCGGACGCATCACAAACGAACTCGTGTTCTTGATGCGAATGGCCAGGGTCTCGCCCTCGACGTTCTCACGGAGCGCATCGGAGTCAATCTCGACGACGAACCTGTTTATTTGCCCGACGGTCAGAGATCCCTTGAAGTGGTACATGGCGATTCCAGATGAGATGGAACCTACAACGTCACCGCCCTCAATGCCGACCAATTACGACGCAATATTGGCAACAATCGGCACCACCACAATGGATTGCTCTATCGGATGCCCTGATATATAGTCAAGAGAGCCGTCGGACACCCGAAAGCAGTCCGGCGAGAGACCGGAGGCTGGTCTGGACGGGATTGATGACCGTGCAGTGAGTGCATCTGTACACAAAAGCCAAGTGAATTGACTCGAGCGCTTCTCCCATCGGCAGCCGGCGGGCGGGAGTGGCGCGCAGATCCGCGTGTACGCATAGGGATTTGATACACGTGCATCAATTGGAATCAAGCATCGCGCGAATCTGATAGCAGATTGGTAATTACTTTTCTCCTGCGCCGTTCACCGGTAATTACAGCGCCGTAATTGGATTGAGAGTAGCTCTAGCATCGTATATTCCTCTCTACCCACAACTTTCTCATCTTGCATCGCCCCGACTGAATACGTTTGCGTGCGAGGATTTCGTAATGTTGGCTCGGCATCTCCGCAGCCCCAACGGGATTATGTGATTCTAGATCAGACCATTCGATGCTACGACCGCCAGAAGCGACGTGTTCTCGTAGCACTCCAGCTATCAGCACAACGAGCACAGAGGCTCCTTGCCACGTACTGCTGAGTGAAGGGGTCACAGAGGACCTTCGGCAGATCCAGGTCAGAGGTGCGCGTCGGAGCAGTGCCGTGCGTCATGACGACGAGCTCGAGAACGAAGACGACTGCGGGCACGACGCAGAAGACCTCGCAAAGCCCTCCGATATGGTGGTCCAATGCGATTCTGTTCTGCTCGATACACCTGCTCGCGCTCACCGCCGTTCTCTACCGACCTTCGACTTGGCGACCATATTTCCTGTGCTATATCAATTGGCAATTTGCCACACTTGGAATCACAGTTGGCTACCACAGGCTGTGGTCTCATCGCTCTTTCACTGCCCGGGCCCCATTGAGACTCGTGCTGGCGATCATGGGCACGATGGGCTTCCAGGGTTCCATCAAGTGGTGGGTCATCCGCCATCGTCTGCATCACCGCTACACAGACACAGACAGCGATCCCTACTCTGCCGAGAAGGGACTGTTCCACTCGCACATGGGCTGGATCTTTGTTAAGCCGCACTATCCAAAGGTAAAACTGATAGACCAAACGGATCTGAATGCGGACCCCATCGTCATCTTCCAGCACAAATTCTTCGTGCCTCTATCGCTGTCGTTCGGCTTCGCCCTGCCGGCACTCGTGGGAAAGGTGTGGTTCGATGACGCATGGATGGGTCTACTCTGGGGAGGTCTTCTTGCCCGCGTAGCTATATGGCATTGCACGTTCTTGATCAACAGCTTGGCGCATTACATCGGTGACCAGTTCTACAGTACGGATGTTTCAGCTCGCGGGAACTTCATCCTTGCCATGCTGACCAACGGCGAAGGTTTCCACAACTACCATCATGCATTCCCGTGCGATTACCGAAATGGGATTGCTCCCCTCGATTGGGATCCGACAAAATGGATTGTCTATGCACTTCACCGCTACACGACTCTTATACCCTCTATACGGAAAATATCCGCTAGAGACATTGACCGGGCTCGTGCAAGAGTGGCCCTTGCCCATTCGCCGCTATCCGGCTTCGCGGGGCCAGTCGAGGTCAAGAAAGACCTCCCACAGATGACGCGCGAGGAGATCCAGCGGAAATATCAGGACAAGGCCGTAGTGATCATCGAGGGATATCTCGTCGAGGTGGGGTCGTACGCCGAGGAACATCCTGGAGGCGAAGGTCTCTTCCGTGCTCACTATGGAGGTGGCGACGCTACCAAAGGTTTCCAGAAACTGAACCATCATACTGCACACGCTCGAGGGCTAGTGGAAGACTTGCGCATAGCGCAGGTGATATAATATGAGCTTGTCTTGTGAAATACTCCCATTACGCTCTCCAGACGTCCCCATGTAGTATACTTAACCTATTCACCCTCTATCGCCATAGAAACTGAGTCTGCCTTCGCTACATGCTTCTTCCCCATACTCACGTACGGCAGCCGATCGTACTAATGACATTTCCGTGAAAACGACGAGATGCGGGCAGTCACGTGACACATGTCCCGCGCAGGCAGTTGTCCACTTTTAGTTGAGTTCTATCCTGTCGCTAGTTCGTCATCGCAAGAAGACACCCATTCGAAGCTTAGTATGACCTGAAGCATGATTGAGTACGATAGATCGAGATAAGGAGTAAATTGATGAGTCAAATCGAAGCGAAGATAGTCCGAGGTCACGAAGGATTGCGATACCCTCTGACGGTCATCTCAATCGAGCTCGAGAGCGGCTGCGAAGTGCACAAGTTTCAGCCCGTCTTCACCTTCAAGTTTACGGGGACTGCCGTTGAAAGCCAAGATGATGGCGAGGATAAGGAAGTGCCACGAGTGTTTGTCGAGACGTTTGATAGTCCGGTGGATGGAGCCGATTGTCGGTGGTTTATTGTGGAGGGAGATGTCATAACAAGTGCGAGGTGAGGAAAACCCACAAACTAGTCAATCCCCCGACGCATTCTGATCGTTTCAGCACGAGACTTTTCTCTGTCGTTGAGCCCTGTAGCCACGAAGTACAATATGCTGGAATGTGCGCGAATTGCGGGAAAGATCTGACACAAGGTGATTACCTTGGCAATGCGGACGCATCTCGCGCTACAGTTGCCATGTCTCACGATACGTTGGGTCTGACAGTATCTTATGGCGAGGCTGCAAGGCTGGAGCGTGAGACGACGAAACGACTCATTCAGACGTCGAAATTATCGCTGATTGTCGACCTGGATCAGTGTGTCATACAGACGACGGTAGATCCAACGGTTGGCGAGTGGCTGAAGGACGAAAGCAACCCCAACTATGCCGTTTTGCAGGACGTCCAACAATTCAGAATTGCGGAGGAGGGACCTCACGCTCCAATATACTATGTTAAGCCACGCCCGAATTTGCATCAGTTCTTCACGGCGCTCTCAAAGAGATATGAAATGCACATATATACCATGGGTACCAAGCCGTACGCTAGGAAGATAGCGTCCGTCATAGATCCTGACGGCAAGTTCTTCGGCTCGAGAATTCTGAGTCGTGACGAGAATGGCAGCAACACGCAAAAAAGCGTAGAGAGGCTCTTTCCAGTGGAAACAAACATGGTGGTCATCATTGACGACCGCGGGGACGTCTGGCAATGGTGTCCTAATCTGATAAAGGTCAATGCATTCGAATTCTTTGTCGGTATTGGAGACATTAACAGCAGTTTCCTACCTAAACTTAATGATAAAGTGGTTCCGGCCGGCAAGCTGGAAAATTCCAATGCACTTAGTGCGGTCGCTTCCAAGTCTGTGGGTCAATCAACCAATATGACCCTCGTCTCGAATGCAATCATTGATGATCCGAGCATCTCGGCCGCTCAAGTTGATGCCCAAACGGCGACGCTTGAAGCGCAGGTGGAGGATCGACCACTGGCGAAACAACAAGAAGCGCTCGTCGGCGATGCGGAGCATTCAAATACTAGGCAAGGACTGCTAAGGAACGACGACGAGGAACTGCATCACCTTGAGCGAACGTTGCGAGAGCTGCACGACCGCTTCTACAAGACTTATAATTCTCAAATCGGTGAGGTCACGAAAGAACGAAACTTGGCGAAATTGAAAAAGACGAGACCGAGAGCGCGTCCACGAGGGCCCGCGGCGGACGTGAAGACAATTTTACCAGACTTGAAGAAAGTCGTCCTTCAAGACGTTGTTATTCTCTTTAGCGGACTCATTCGAAGCGATAGAGATCCCCGATGTGAATGGCAAGGTCAACTTGCGATTCAATTCGGCGCTCGCGTGCTTGATAGCAGGAGCAAAGAGACTCCTACACATGTCATTGTCGGTGCAGACATCACACCGACCAATTTGACGGAAAAGGCCAAGCTCTATCACACTCACCCCTGGATCAAAGTCGTCTATTTGTCTTGGTTGACTGATTGCACGAGCAGATTTGAACATTTAAACGAACAAGTATATCAAGTCGACAAGACACTTCCTCACGTCCCACGTCCACCGCCGACGAAGCATACGTTCTCCCGACCCGCAACGGAAGATGGCATCTCTGACAACGAATCCGTCTTGACAGACAATGGCGCCACTGACCGGCTCATTGACGAGGCGTCAAAGACGATGGACTGGAATGGCATGGAAGGCGAAATGCAAGCTTTCTTGGGCGACATTTCCGATGATTCCGATTCATCCATCGACTCGACCTACTCTTCTTCTTACCGTACCCAGGGCTTTATTCGACACAAAAAACGTGCGAGATCAGTACAGGACGGCAGCGAGGACGGTACAGCCGTGGAGTTGACGGATGATGACGCATTACTGAAATCTCCGTTATCGAAGCGCCGCAATATGGCTAAATTGAGGAAATCCGGATTGGCGCATTGGACGAGACCTGATTCCGTCACTTCTTCTTCCGACGGCCACGAATCAAATGGTGGTCCAGCTAGTCCTAGTCCTACCGTGCCCTCACTAGATGATACTGCTGCTGCTCCTCCTCCTCATGATGATGATGATGATAATGATGGATCGTCAGGTAGTGATATGGACGATTTCGCTAACGAATTGGAACTTCAATTGGAGCAATAAATCACAAAAAAAGAGGTGGAGACTCTTAAATTTGTAGCTTATACCTGTAGATGTCCCCCTTTTTTTTTATTCTTATGCATTATGGTAATTTGTAGGTACGGAAGAAATGGAAGAAGAAATTATCTTTTGAAAGAAAAAAAAAAGAGAGAACCGCCGCTACCCTGTGCCACTCAAGAAATTAGACAGTTGAATTACGCAAAAGATCGAGAATAAAGAAGAAATTGGGGTTTTCTTATCGTCTTGGATCTGGTCGAGATTCACGTAATGCCAACTCTTCATCACGGACTCTCGAACCATCTGATGTGCAGCCAGTCGTCGATGAAGCCTCCGTGACTGGCGTGTTGGATCCAGAACTGATTGAAGAACTCGATCCTATCGTCCAATCCATATCTCCGCCCAACTCGAGGTCGGTATTGATGGCGGGCAGTCTCGAAAATTGACCCTTGCTGTCGACCGTGTCGGACGTCTCACCTCGTACGATATATTCATAATCCCATCTCAAGAATTTGCCAGGTTGGATTTGAGGCAAATGATTTCTTTGAGCATAGTAAAAGACTGAAGCCGCCAGAATTGATCCTCCAATCAAGTCGACAAAGTAATGATGCGTCAAGTACATTGTCGACCACCAAATCCACAATACGTAAGAGTAAAAAAACGGCTTGAGCTTGGGGAAGCAATGGGCCAAAAACATGGCCTCGATCGTGGCGGATCCCGAATGAAGAGACGGGAACGCGCCGAAAACCATGGGGGAAGCAGTGAAAGTAGACGTATACGTGTCCCCACCAAAGAGATGGTCGATTCTTGCGAGACCGCCGGGTGAGCCGGGCATGCCATAATTCGCCGGAGCAAGTCCGTACAGGTTCTCGTACCATGGCGGCGAGCAGGGAAAGAGGATCTGTATCGTGACGCCAATGATGTTCATGTACCCGAAGCTCATGGCGAAAATGGGCACCGTCTCGGGAGGACCAAAGATGAACATGAAGATCGAACAGGCAAATGGCGCGCCAAAGTGTATCACCCCATAAGGCAGCCAGCCCAGCACGTCAAGTACGGCGTTCGTATGCTTTGCCAATATGTTGGAAATGTTGGCACCGTACAAGATGTTTTCGAGAGCCGGAAGCACTCGGACGGAAATGGGCGGTCTCAAACTCGACGGGATGAATCTGTCACGTCAGCGCAAGATCCCATCTCACCTTTTGAGAAGAGGAAAGAACGGACCTGCATGAAAAGAAGAAGATTAACCAAGTCGCGACGGGCAGAAAGGGTAGAAAGAATTGGGATGTTATCGGAACGAGCAGCACGATCGAGAGTAAGGCAGCGAAGGCCAACTTGAACAGGATGGGAGCCTCCGCGATAGAGAATGCAAAGAGAAGCAGTCCGGACAGGAGGACCCACTGCAGGTCATTCCTCTGCCATTTGTGTGTGCGCAGGGCGTCGATCGTGTGCCCCGGCCTGATTGAGAAGGAGATGGTGGTAAGTTCACTCGCATTCCGGGCACCTGCACGGATCCTGAGGAAGAGTCTCTTGATCCCCGAGGGAGGCATGCAGGGAACTCTGCAGCAGGACGCGCTCGACGAAGCTTATACAACCAAAAGCGAGAATGAATCCTGGGAAGGAGAAGGAGAAGAGGGCGCCGGGCCGGTGGCTCACATCCGGCCGCCGCACACACAAGAGAAAAAGACTTGCGGGCCAACTTTCCCCTTCGGGCGCGTCTTATCTCGTTCTTGTACACGGCATCGCGATGTACACGGGGGAACACGACGATCGAGCGGCAACCGGGATCACGGGTAGTTTTGCCTTTATGGTAAACAAACAGCGGGCGGGGATACTGGCCGTCTGCAGATGGACTTTTGGAAATGGACGGCAGTGCTATACGCGTACGGCTCGTCGGAGGCTAGCGGGTCGAGGGTTCTAACGGCTGCCCCGGGGGCCAGACTATCGAGCTTGGCGCTGCTCTCGAATGACATGAGTCGTTCGGAGGTCGCCTCGGGTAGCCACCTGGGGTGTGTGTGTGTGTGTGGTGAGATTAGGAAACTGAGGAATGTGACGAGATGAATCTTGCGGCCGTTGGTGTCATTGGCGTCCGACCGTTGCAATGTCCCATCGCCTGACGACCGCCGCCAATTCGAATTCCTGCTGCTGTTGCACTCCGACCAAAAGGATATCTCCAACGACCAGGCCGGCCCTGCGTCCCTCCCTTTTCCTCGTTTTCCATTTCTCCCTGCTCTGGTAGCCGGCGTATACTTATACTTTTCATCTTTCAAACGCGAGAAATCATGAATCATTCCGTCAACTTCGAGGCTGGTCCTTCCTATTCTTCTTTTTTCGACACACAATACATGTATCAACACCAGAGCACTCTGCCCAGTCCGCCCACGTCGCCCCAGTTCTCGTGGCAGGTGACGACCATAGATGAGGATGCCCACACGCACACCTACAATGACAAGATCCCCTCGGCCAAGGCGCGTAGGACGCAGATCCCGGCAGAGACGATGTCGAGCTTGATGACAGGGCCGGACCCTGTGGATGGCAAGTACGTCTGTCTCTACGGAGGCTGCATGAGGCGCTTCGGACGCAAGTACAACATTCAATCACACATACAGACGCACCTGGCCGACAGACCCTTCAGGTGCAACGTCTGTGCCGCCGGCTTTGTCCGTCGTCACGACCTCGTCCGTCACGCCCGCATTCACGGCACGGGGAAGGATTTCGTCTGTGGGTGCGGCAAGGGCTTCTCCAGGATGGACGCCCTCAATCGCCATCGACAGCGTCAGATCTGCGTCGGCGGAGCGGACAAGAGTCAGATCTCAATCTCGAGGAAGAAGACCTCCGTGATGCGTTCACAGACGGCGTCCAGCGTCGAGTCCGACGCCGGCGTGAGCAGTGGTGCAAGTTCGCGCTCGGATTCACACTCACCAGATCCGGAAAGCTTCAGGTTCGAGCGTATGACGATGCCAGGGCCACACGGACAGATGACCTATCCCGGTATGATCCAGCAGCAGCAACCTTCCTTCTCCATGCCACGTTACTACGACGAGGAGAAGCCGTCGGTGTATAATCAAGCTTCTGATGCTCAACATCACGGACGAATCCGTATGCAAAAACCTCAGGGATTACAACTCCAACAAGGATTCCAATACGTACAACCGGTACCTCGCCACGCTGTCCGAACACCTCTGACGTCCGGCACTGTGCTCGATCAGGAAATGTGGGTCAATCCATCGTTGATTAGCCCAGCCATGACCTCATCGAGTCATTTTCACTCCGACAATGATGAAGGGCAATACTATTATTGAGGCGCGAGCGCGAGAGAAGGCAGAGTGCATGCAAATGAAGATGTTGTGAAGATTTGTTTTTAAATAGTCGTGTAGTTAAGGACATTCATTCATCCATTCAGTCGTTCCGTATTCTACGCAAATTCCACTCTTCTTGTAAACGTCTTGAAAACTCGACGTTTAGGCCAAGAGCGACTTCAATTTTCCAGACGACTTGAGGCTAGAAAGGTCCGAGTTTCCTCCAATGTGTTTCTGGGAAATGAAGATGTTTGGTACAGTGCCCTGGCTCGTCTTCTCACGCAGGTAGTCCTGGATCGCAGCCCCGTTCTCGTCCTGGTCGAGCTCAATCACATAAAAGTCCTTTGTGAATTGCGCAAGGGTGTCCTTTGCTTGCTTGCAGTACGGACAGTAAGATTTACTGAACACTGCGACAGTCTAACAACGAGCCGACGTCAGTATTTACTTCACCACAAACGTGTGAAAAACATACGTTGCTGGAGATGGCCTTGTCGACGATTTGCTTTACTGCTGCCATTTGTTCTGGGCTAGAGGTCACGTCAGTCAAGAGCCCGACTACGCAATCTCTCGCACCTTACGAGACTGGTTTCGATGAGAATGAACCTATGATGAATAGAGAGTGGCTCTAAGGTCAGAGTGTGATGGAGGGGGGTCCGGGAGAGAGAGGGGATTCGACGGAGAGGAGGATTGATTCGTCATCTTCTCCATTGCGCGATCCCGCTCAGGTCTCAGCCGGCCGGAGCCTCGCAATTGCCCTCGCTGCTACAATTCAGCCGCACTCACTCGAAAGATAACCAACATATATAAAAGTGGAAGGAAATAGCACTTGGAGATTCCTCGTGATGTGACCATCATATACTACGGAGAATGCGGATGCTCTACGCTGCGCATCGCTGTGGCTGAGAAGATGAAAGAAAAACAATAAAAAGTGCTATGCCGTGTATTCTCACGCTTCAAAGTGCTCCATGCCCAATTGCTTTTGTGCTCGCTCCAATATGGCTGCAGAGGACTTGTCCCTGCCTTGATCCCTCTCAAACTTCACCCATGCTCCGTAGAGAGCTGGCGTCAATTTGTCGCACGATTTGAATGCCTTGTTGATCATCACAGAGACCGCGAGCTTGAGGTTGTTGTCGACGTCGGGGACGTCAAGGAGGGCAATCAAGTACTTTGTCCAGTACCCGACGAGTTCCACATGCGAGCTAGACTCGGCGGACTCGTATAGACGGATACTCTCCTTCAGTGCCGCCGGGAACTTGGCATCCTTGACATTGTCCTTGAGCAAACTCATGGGTAAAATCACCCTCAAGAAGCTTGCTTTCGGGTGCATCTTGATATCGTCCGATGATAGTAGATCCACGATCTCGATCAAGGACGAATCCCTGAATGGCAGCTTATCGAACGAGGCCATGATATCGTAAAAGTCGAGTAGTAACTCGATAGTCTGTGGCATCGCTTTCAGTGCAGACTTCATGATCGCCAAGGGAATCGCGCCCTGCAGGGCTGGGTTGTCGGTAGCTGTGGTCAGGGCCGACATCTCGACGTCCTTCAGCAAGGCATCTTGGGCGACATCGCCGCTGAACTCAGCCTGTGTGACCTGTGGCAAGGCGATACGATCGGCATCGTCGTCGCCCAGGCCTCCTATCATAGACTCTTCCTCCTCGACCACCGTTCGGTCAAGTCCCAGGACCTGTCGGCGACCATAGATCTTCTCCAGATACTGAAGCTCAAGCTTGAAATAGTCCAACCAGAGGGCAGTCGAGCCGGTGTTGAGTCGGAGCCCTCGTTGCATGAGAGATCTGGCGGCAGTCATGTTGCCGTTCCACACCATCTCGTGCTCTGCGGCCAAGCTCCACATCGCAGGATCCGTAGGATGATACTGCAAGAGTGCCGTGAAGGCCTTGCCCAAGACCTTGTTGGACTTCTGCCGCTTGGCATAGTCGATGTACTGCAGCCACAGGTCCACGTCGCCGTGGAAACGCTTCGTCGCCCGCTCGAAGATGAAGAAGATGCGCCGTGGACCGGCCCAGTCGGACACGGACTTCTTCCCCTTGATCTGCAACCTCGTGACCCGCTGCACGCGCAGACCCTCCAGATTCATCTCATACTCCGCGTACCGGAGGAAATCAGCCTTGCGAACAATCTTCCTGGTCAAGGCGTGCTCGAACGAGGTCCTCTTGCGAGTGATGGACTTGATCTCGAGCGGAGAGAATATCTTCTTCTCCTGCAGGTCGAGCAGCTCCGGCAAGCTCTGCTCGAGGAAATACTGAGCCCGGTCCCCCATGACGACGGCTAGGAGCGCGAATAGAAAGGCAGCAAGAAAGGCTCGCGCAAGGCACCAAACTTTTTTTCCCGCCTCCCGCACAGAGAACGCTCAGAGGGAACCAAGACAAGGACGAGCGAGAGAAGGAGCGGCGCGCGCGCGCGCGAGAAAGTTCAGGGCGAGCGGCAGAACGGGCGGGTCCACAAGCGCAAGAATCGATCGATCGATCAATCCCAGGAAATCGCGCTCGAGCCACTCAAAGCTCCAGCTGCCGGCTCCCTGGCGCCAACAAACAGCTCTCAAGTCTAGTCTGCACGCTCCCCTCTCTCTGTCCTTCTGTCCTGTCCACCCTGCCCATACATAGCCCCTGAGCCTGCTCCAGCTCCAGCTCCAGCTCCAGCAGACGCACGTCCCTCTCAGACAGTCATCCTCAGGAGATCATCAAGGCAGACGCTGCCATGTCGGGTAGATGCTCCCTTTCACTGCCTTCACGCGTCGTGACGACTGACCCCCCTTCAGTCGAGAGCCTCTCTGAGCAGGCGTACACGCCTGCGACGCCTATAGAGAAGCACATGAGCTTCCCCAAGCCTGGCGAGTACGTGGAGTCGACGCCGGAGAAGCCTGCCACTGTCGAGACTGTGAGGAGGCAACGTGTGGGTCCGCGTCGAGTGTGTCTGACCTCCGTAGAACGGCGAGAGCCAGTACCAGGAGGAGTTCCAGGCGGCTGTGCCTCCGCCAGTCCCCGTTCCTGTCAGTAACGTCATCAAGCGCAAGCTCACTGGCTTTGTCGGTTTCGCGAACCTTCCCAATCAGTGGCACAGACGTTCGGTCCGCAAGGGATTCCAGTTCACCCTCATGGTGGTCGGAGAATCGGGCCTTGGCAAGTCGACCATGGTCAACACCCTGCTCAACAACGATACCTATGGGCCCAAGAGCTACAACTTGGCCGCGGAGAGGGCCGACAAGACCGTCGCGACCAAGAGCATGACTGCGAACGTCCAGGAAGACGGGGTCAATCTCGAGCTCACGGTGGTCGATACTCCCGGATTCGGAGACTTCGTCAACAACGAGGAATCATGGAAGCCCATCGTCGACAGGATAGAGGCCGGCTACGACAGCTACTTGGAGGCGGAGAACAGCGCCAACCGGACAAAGATCAGGGACGAGAGGATTCATGCTTGCATCTTCTTCATCGATCCCACCGGCCACTCACTCAAGCCTATCGAGATTGAGTTCATGCGTCGACTGCACCACCGAGTGAACCTGATCCCAGTCATAGCAAAATCGGATACCCTCACGGAACGGGAAATCGTGGACTTCAAAGCGCGCATTCTCGCTGACATTGAGTTTCACAGGATCAGGATCTTCCAGGCCCCTCGATATGAGCTCGACGACGAGGAGACCGTGCAGGAGAACAGGGAGATCATGAGCAAGATTCCATTCGCGGTCGTTGGGTCCAACACCTTCGCACAGAACGGCGCCGGCCTGCCGGTCAGGTGTAGATCATATCCTTGGGGAATGGTGGAAGTGGACAACGAAGACCACTGCGATTTTGCCAAACTGCGCCAGATGCTCATCAGGACGCACATGGAAGATCTCAAAGACTACACGAAGGACGTCCTCTACGAGAACTACAGGTCCGAGAAGCTGACCAGGATGGGAGTCTCGCAGGACCAGACCGTCTTCAAGGAGATTTCACCTCAGGCGAAGATGGAGGAAGAAAGGGTCCTGCATGAAGCCAAACTCGCCAAGATGGAGACCGAGATGGGGATCGTGTTCCAGCAGAAGGTGCTCGAGAAGGAGACAAAACTGAAGCAGTCCGAGGAAGAACTCTACGCCAGACACAGGGAGATGAAGGATAATCTCGAGAAGCAGAGGCTCGAGCTGGAAGACAAAAAGGCCAAGTGGGAACGCGGTATTCCCCTGCAGGAGGAGAAGGGCAAACGAGGCAAGTTCACCTTGGGCCGGAGCAACTAGGCCACCTCACCTCAACCCATAAACGATGGGATACTGTTTTAATCTTTTTCCCTTTCCTCCTCCTCAAACACTCACGACCAAAACGATTTATTGAAGCTGTAGTAGCGTGCGTTCTTCTCTCCTAGGTTAGTCTTTCGAGATCAGACATGTTTTTTGTGTAGAACACGACCTAGTCTGGTCCTGAAATCAAAATGCATTAATCGTTGTGCGGTCAAATAGCTTTCACCTGTATTTGCAAAGGGCCCGCGCGCGCGTGTGAAGCACGCTTGCTGAATTCAGACAAGAGAAGCACATCACCCACAAGATAAGAATAATCAGGAAAAGTTGGTGATGAGAAATGTATGGTGAGACCGTTGTTTTTTGATTCTATGAGAAAGGCTCTTGCTTTAATCAGATTGAGCCATGTAGGTCAATCCACACTTTCCACAGGTAGCTCCTAACAAGAAATGTCAGCAAATGTTTTTCATAAGGGCGGTTGAATATGGACTAATTGACTTACGGTTCTTGTGTTGGGCCATAAAGACACCTGCACCACACGAAGGAGCAGGGCACTCTCGTCTCAATCGCTGAATCTTGCCATCTCCATCGACCTTGTAGTACTTGAGGACAGCCATCTTGACCTTCTTTCGCTTGTGCTTGATCTTTTTGGGTGTCGTGTAAGTCTTCTTCTTTCTCTTCTTGGCTCCTCCGAGAAGTCTAAAGACCAACTGGATGCTCGAGGCAGACTCGATACCGTAGTCGGCAAGGTTGGCGGAATCCTCCAACTGTTGACCGGCAAACACCAATCGCTGGGCGGACACTGCACATCCTGCCTTTTCGGCAATCGCGGATTTCGCAGCGAGGACGGACGAAGTGCTCGAAACGTCGACAGTGAATGTCTCGTCACCTCGGATGAACAACTGCATGGCTGACTGACTGATTTTCTAAACACTAGGAAGTATTTTCCTCAAAAATCGATGGGCAAGAAAGAGCTGCCAGCCAGACGCCGAAAGTTTTAGAATTTGTAGCGCACGACTGCTGATCGCCACAACCCTAAAAACCCTTGACTCCCGTCAAAATTGCAACAATTACACACAATTCACAAAGTGCACACGGACAGGCAGCACCAGGAATCATTCACAACAAGATTTGATCATTAATGCTTTGATTCTCCCTACAAAAAAAACAAAAGAAGATGGAAAACGTAAAAACTTCGTACTCATTGCTCAGCGGTCCTGTAAAGCTTCAAGCAAGCTTACTTCCTTACTTGCTCTGCGCAAGACCGACTCTGTTCTTGCCCAGGTCGTAGACACTGTAGTATCTTCGTAACAAGGCATCTCCCAAGATCCAGATTGGTCCAAGAGGAGGGGGGATATCCAGACCGGTGAACGCCGAGATACACGATCCTTGAAGGTTGAGAATGTAATCAGATGCCGCGAGCTTGAAAGTGTGGCCTGAGAAAGTGAAGGCAATGTCCGGCAGAGTTTCAATGGCGGCACAGTCAACAGTATACTGTCCGTTCCAAGACTTCTTGGCTCCAATTTCCTTGTTCAGAAGCTCTGCGACATCGGATGGTACAGCCATGAGGGAGGTACCAGTGTCGATCGCAGCACCAGTGTCATCGAGCTCGAGAGTCTCTTTTCCAAGACTGAAGGAATCAAGGTTGACCTCCCAGTATCCCTTACGTCGGACGGGAAGCCACGTAATCTTGCCCGTATATCTGTCTTCGTTCACGGCACCGAGGGAGAACTCGCCGCCGTCGTCGCTCGAACCGTCACCGAGTGCGAAGGCAAACAGAGGCTCATCCAGCTGATCAAGCATGTTGTAGAATGGTGGCACTACTTTGTTTACGGAGATGGTGTCGTACCCAAGACCTAGGATACCATCAAATCGTCCAAAGGCGAAAGCGAGTCCAGGCTCATTCGTAGCTTCGGCAAAGTCCTGCTTCTTGACGACCAGGTCGCCGATTGTGAGAGTATCTTGGGACACGAAGCCCGACAGTTCGCCGGAACCGTATCGAATCTCGAAGTCGGAACCATTTGCCTTGTACGACGACGACGCAGACGAGTCATACTTCGTGTGCAGGAAACAAGCAATGCTAGAGCACGACTTGCCGGGCACCCACAAGTTCGATGAACCGGTATCGAGAATGACCTTGAAGGTCTGGGGTGGCGTACCAAGTCCGATCTCCGCAAAGTACTGAGCATTGGCAAAGTTGGTCAAAGGGACTCCATGGGACGCCTCTCCATCAGCATCGTAACCGTGAGACTCAGCGCCGACTTGAGCGGAGTGCTTTTCTGGTCGGATTCCCAGGTATTTCTGGCCTGAAGAATCAGCAAGCGCTCAACGTAACAATGATGCTGCCTTACTCAGATATCTCATTTCACTTGTGAAATCGACAGAGTTAACCTTGTCATCGAGAGATACCTTCTTGAGCGGAGCAGTGAACGACTTGGCTTGAGCCGATCCCAGAAGGAGCGCGGAGGTAAGCCCGCTGAGCAGGCAGTACTTCATGGTGACTATTGATGGATCCTCGCAAGTCTTGGATGTAAGTAGTGGGTGGTCACTGGGGCGAAGTGAGGGTCAGAGGTCTGTGCGACCGTTTACGGAGAGAAGGCTGGGTAGGTGGGAGGATCGGGTCTGGAGAGGACTCGTCATTCGTGGCCCCAACTTGGGGTTAAGCACCAGACCCGATCAGCCCATAGGTACGATAGAAACGAGTCACACGTGCTTTTTAATTTCTTACGATGACGACTGGCTGGCTTCTGAGTAATAGACGAGAGTCTCTGTCCAAGCTAGAGCAAGTGTCTCTGTTGGATTGAATAGTGTTGGAAACCATGACGGACACTGGATCGGTGCTCAGTACGAGGGTCCCTCACCATTCTCCGCCAACAGGAGTCTTGGCAGATAGATTTCAAGGTAAGTCTTGAGCGACAACTGCATCGTATTTGGGGTCTGGAGCTGATTCATCTAGCATGGCAGGAAGTCTTGAGCGATCTGAGGAAGCATTTCAACCTCATCAGCAGTGCCGAGGCCACTCACAACAAGGAGCTGCGGAAAATGGCCGAATCAGTACCACACCCGTTCTCCAAATATGATTTGTTCGAAAAGGGTGGTTCGGTTCAGGGCCTTGGCAATCTGCTCTATCAGCAAACGGCTGGTCGCGTCTCGCACTCAGACCATATCCTACAGGCTCTCGACACTGAGATTATTCCAGAGTTGGAGCATGCCGAGGATCTCTTGAAGGAGAAAATTGGCCAAATACGTGGACTTTCGGGGGATTTCGATAACGATTTGGCATCGGGACTTGCCACTAGTCAAAAGGCTGTTGGGAACCTTCAGGAAGCCATTACTGATTGGGAGGCGAAGAAGGGTGCAGTAACACACGACAAGGATCCTTTCGTTGTGGACTTGGCGACTCGAAAGCATCTGAGATACTCGATCAGCGAGGAGAATTACCTCCGTGAGACGACTCTGAATCTAGAGACGTCTTCAAAGGAGCTGGAGTCGTTGGTCGTCGGTGCCATCAAAAGAGCTCTGGCGAAGTACAACGACTCTGTATCTCGTGAAGCTGCAGAGCTTGCTGTGATGTCTCAAAAGGTCGAGCAGAGTATACTAGCTGGACATCTTGACACCGAGTGGAACTTCTTCGTCAAGCGACAATATGCAGATGGCGTGCTGATCGATCCAAGCATTGGCCCTAAAACACTCGAGACGGCAGGTTACTTGGGTAAGGATCATCATTCGACTTCACCAATCTGCGACGGGTGGTTGGAGAAGAAGTCAAAGTATTTGAACAAGTACAGCACAGCATTTTACATCATCTCACCTTCTCGCTTCTTACACGAATTCAGATCTAATGATTTACGTGTAGACACTGAGCCGGTATTCTCACTTTACTTGCCAGATTGCGAAATAGGAAACACATCTGCATCTACTGATGACGTCCATAAATTCGTCCTCAAGGGCAAACAAGTGGGTTCTGGATTGCACCAAGAGCATAATTGGACATTCAGGGCGAAGACTCGCGCTGATATGTTGACTTGGTATACCAACATCGGTCGCGCTTCCGATCGAGCTTTCCAATTCAGCTCCGCGCCTCTTCAGACCTCAGACGCTGCAGATATCAAAGGCCTGAGTAGGAACTCCACTATAAATACTGAGGTGGCTCATGCTGCAGTCAGTGCACCAGTGCTTCAGTTGGAGCTTGATGAAGCTGATCGATCCCCGTTCCGCGGACCCGAGACTGTGATTGCGTCCACTCCCGTACTTCAGAGACCTGCTGCAGGGCGTTTCAACACGGGAGGGTTTGCTAGCCCTTGGAGTGCTGTTGCCGCCTCACTCCATGCTCAGCCAATCTCTACACATGACTCTGAAGCTGGACGGCCTGCGACGACATCTTATGGTCCGCACTCAGGCTCCGTACCTGGAACACCAGCCTCGTATCCTGAGCACGACGAGCACCTGCGTCAGGCCTCGACGCACTCCTCCGCTGCTCATTTCCTGGAGCGCGAGATCCTTGACGACAATGCTTATCTCGAGTACGACAAGGTGCATGGGACACACTCAACCCTGGTAGGAGATGAAGACTTCTCCCCAGCATGTCCAGACATCTCGACGGCGCGATCGAGTACGAGCGCTAACCAAGGTTACCGACCTCGTCGATCCTCATCTTTGGCTTTCCAGGAACTGCCCGGTAGCCCTGCTGCCTCGCAGGGACCGACACAAGGAAGACGTCCCAGGCCATCAAAAGTTCCATCGAGGAAAGCGACCGCGACATATGGAGATATGTCAAATCTGCCTTTGCCAAGTATGACAGAGGTGAACGAGGCCACGACACCCGAACCCAAAGCCGAAACTTATATCTCCCCGTACTTCCCAGCACCGGGAGCTGGTACGACAGGAGCCTTACCCCCTTCTCAATTTCAATTCGCTCAAAAATCATCTGCAGAATCTCCTACGGTAAATGTTGTATTGCCTCAGAGATCTTCGACTTTGAACTCAGGCGCCAGCACCCCAGTTCTGGCAGGCCAGCCTCGAGCTCCAGTCAGAAAAATGTCTTTGTCGGATCAAATTATGCTGGGAGGCGTAGGGGACTCCAACGGTGTTGATAATAGGGCACTGAGAGACCTTGAGCCCAATCCACACTCGACTGTAGGCACTCACCAGGATTCCAACTCACCATATCCTGCAGCTCAACGATTCCGTGTCCCACGTTCCAGACAAGGCTCTTTGCTGCACACACCTGAGCTAGTAGCTGAACCGCTTGAGGCGTATGATGTGGCTCCTCACATGCGAGTCGGCACACAGTCAAATGAAGCAAGATATAAGGTGGGCTCAAGGCGCGGATCACGTACTGCATCGCAGATCGCCACCCCACAAGAGTCCCTGGAAGCAGGAGTTTTCAACAGGTCTGCATTAGATACTCTTTCTGCAGACACTCTAGCCAGCAAATTGAATCAGCCATCTTCGGGGGAGAAAGCGAGAGCGCGAAGGGCTCCGAGTAGAGGTGCCAGTATGGATCTTGGGGATTCGAATACTGCTCCAAGTAGTCCAGCTTTCAATGTCAATCAACGACACGCATTCCGCAAGCCGCCATCACGGGGATCATCGCTGTCTCTTGGTGGTCCGCTCGGGGGACCAAGCGACGTCCACAACCTCCTAAACACCATCAGCGAGACGTTCGAGAAGGATTTGGCGGCTGCAAAGGGGAACCAGCCTGGAGACCATCACACATCGGGAGAGTATCCACAAACGCCAGCAACTGAGACTCCAAGTCGGATCTAGAGGATAGATCTTAAATTATTCACGATTGCACTTAATGAAGAGAGAGAGAGTCAGGCTGAAACGCATATTTTTTTTTAGATTAACTAAGCTATTTTACTGCACAACAATCGCTCCAATCCAACCATGACATTCATACGCAGGTCTCTTGCCCATTTTCATTGTACCGATTCATTCATGCGTGATTTTCTCTTTATGATGTAAAGAGAATAATCACAAACAGACAGAGGTATCGAGCCGTTTTTTAGAAATCAGTACAGCGTCCGCCGTAGCTATAATCGCCATGTCGTAAAGGATCGTTTTTAGGACCACCAGATTCTCCCGTGACAGGATTCCTCTCACCCTCAAAATCTGGCTGCGGTTTCCTTCGCACGTCAGGATGGAAATAGACTTGTTGTCCCTTTGTCTCTGCCGCCTTTTGTAATGCTTGCCACTCCTTCTGATCCTTTGCGCTGAGTGAAGGAGGCGCAGGTGCGGCCGGCTTGAACTGCGACGACGACGACGACATGCATCTCTTGCCGACGATCCTTCCTGTCGACGAAGCCTTGAGTGAGCGAGACAACATTGGTTTTTTGAAGGAATTCTTAGGGGTTGTACAAGTAATGAGATTGATGCATATAGTGGAGCTCGATGCAGATCATGGAGGCGAGGCAAAGCGAATACGATCAGATACGAGACATGATATATACTCTACCTTACTATTGAGTAATTCTTACCTCTTCTTCGTTGCCAGAACTCTGTTTAGGACGCGAGATGCATTGCTTCACGTCCTGAATGAAACACGAGCTGAATGCGGCAGGCGGTTTCACTGTGCGTCTCGCGTCTACTAAAACTCTAATCAGGCCGGCAATCGCAATCACGAGCCAAGCCAACATCAGTGAGCCTGCGACATAGGCTTCTTCCTTGATCGACGCACGCCACATTGTAATCAGAGCGTCAAGGACATTCGTGACGTCTTCAGCAGTAGACGACTGGTTTTGTCCAAACATCGCAGACGAATCAGATTGAGTCATGGCGAAGACGTCGGTTGGGACAGCTGGTAGTGAAATGTGTGCTTCGTTGCGAACCCAAGTCAATCCGGACTCGATTCCCTGTAGCTTTAGTAAGATGATGCAGTCAAGTACTTCTAATATCGGTTGGTAGAGAACGGTACCGCCAAATGTGCGGTTTAAAGTGTCTGCAAGCGTATCTGTAAACAAGTTCAGCGTGTCGTTGACGGCAATCGTCGACGTATTTACCCAGCCAAATAGATCTTGATTCAATTCATTCTGCGTAGCGTTGATCTGACTGTTTGTGTGGTTTGCCCATGCCGCGGACGAGTTGAGAAGTTTTGCTTGCACAAGTGCTGATACATTCCCGATATCCTGAGCCAATGATGGCGTAGCATGCTCTAATGAGACGAGCATCAAACCTTGCAAGGCACACGCTACCAGACCTGCCACAGCTATAGAAAGCACAATTATGGCTGGTTTGTGAGTGATGTAGGAGAGGTACCACCTCGCCAAGTTTTGTGATTTCTGCTTGCGGAAGCGCGAGGCAAGTGTGAGCCCTAGTAAATTGGATAATGGGTTCGACGCAATTTGTACCAAGTCTATGACATCAGGTGCATGAGCTTTTCGTATGCTAGAAAAAGTCATTGTGGACCTCAATCTGATTGATCTCCAATTCCACCATTCGAGCCAGGCATGAGGTATCATGGCGAGCACGGCCGCTATTACCAGGACGACTAGAAGGATATGATAAGTGGTGAAGATCGCATGACTGAGCTCCTCGAATGATCGAGTCAGTCCACTATTGGAGCAGAAGTCAAGCTGCTCAGATGCCGGAACGCTCAACAAATTCTGATCAAAGCTGTAATTTCCAAGCCTTTCAGCGACCAAGACCTTGAGTTTTTCGAAAGGAAGTCTGATAACATCATCTGTGGCATTTTGCAAAGCATCCAAGTTGAGACTATCCCTCAATGCTTCCAGATCGGTATCGAAAGAGGTTGGTAGATGTAGATTCTGTAATTCGGAGACCTCTGTTATGTTGATTGTGGGAATATCTATGTTTTCGCCCAAGAACGAAGCAGCCTTTTCAATGATAGAAGAGATCTTGTTCAGGACCTGATTGGCATCAGATACACCCGCGGTGATATCTTTCGAGATACTTGACAACGTGGAATTGACATAGTCTCCGACCTCTTCAACAGCATTGACTACCGAATCCAGTGATCCGTTGATGGCAAACTTGAGGAGGCACAGATAAGTGTTCTTAAATGTATCTATCAAGAACAGTACAACTTCCTCGACAGCAGTCAGGAGGCTGATTGCAATGTAGCTCAATCCCGAGACAGAGCCATCAATTGAGTGCTTGATGAGGGAATTGGTGCCTTGGGCGAGATAGTGTGGCATTGATACGGCAGTGGAAGAAGCGACTTGCAGCTCTCTGCAAGCTACTGTCAGGTCAGCCAGACCGCCATTGATATTCTGCCTCATAGTTCGCGCTGCGAAGAGTAACCTGACCAGGACGAGGATCAGTAGGATAGTCCATTGATTGAGCCAAATCTGAGAGAGCCTCGCAGCCAACTGAAGGTGTGGATTTGGCAGGTCTTGAGATTTCTCATTGACTCGCACCCTTTCTGCCTGTAGATCTATCGTTGACGCAGGATACTCAAAGTCATACAGCTTGTGATTGCTCTCCTGAAACCAGCTCATGACACCCTCGTGAAGAGGCGACGAGGTCAAGCAGTAGCAACACAAGGTACGACATATCGAGCAGAGAGCGAATGGGCAAGGTGATGCAACCGCTACAAGAACAAAGGTTGTTGGTGAATAGCAGAATGACAAGAGACTCTACGCTGGGCCAGTGACTTCCCGTAACAAAGGGCAAATGGCCACACACCTGCTTTCAAAGTTGATCACCAAGATTGCCCTCAGGCGGCTCGAGTAAACTTTCTTCTGTGGAGCTCTTCTACCACTGGAATATTGCGGAGCGCGTTCTAGGTGACAAAGAGTATACGCGGTATCATGCTTGCGGAGATCGAGAGACACTGTTTGAGCTATAAGGCTGAAAAATGACATATCATTTGATGGCCTATACAGCATTCTAATAATGCCATTGCTTCGATCATTCATTGCCAGAGCTGGTCTCGAGCCAACTATTTTGACTTTAGAGTTCCGAAGGAGAGACATGGTATGTGAAGCATTACTACAGTAAATGCTGCTAGTTCTAATCTATCTACACACAAGTGAATGAATGCCTACGCTTTAACGTGCCACTGAATGCCCAAATACAACGTTCATTGCAAGCCTTCCTCTTCTGACATGACGTCGGACTCTCGGTCCAGCTGATCGCTGTCATGTCGACCGAAGGCTGGTCTGGTTTCAGCTATGGTCACCAACTTCATTTTCCCGGGCTGAGCGTCCATCGTGCTCTTCCACAATTTCCAATCAGCTTCATCCCTGACCAGGAATCCAAGTAGCATGGATGGGTCTAGATCAGCCATTGCCATGGCTCTGACTCGAGATGTGTGTGTTCCGTCGATATCTTCCTGGGTATACTGATTGAGGTCTTCGTGGTACGGGAGACTAGTCCGAGGGAAATGAGGATCCAGGAAGAACAGCCGATTGCCTTGTCTCGCAAAGAAGTAATGTGCCGAGCTAGGCCGACCGCCAGCGATGCCCATGAATTGGGGGACATGGAAGAGAGATCTCAGCGCGTCGTAGTAGATAGGATTAATCTTCTCGTGTCCTAGACGTTGTGGTACAAGAATCAGGAGAGGGACAAAGGTGTCGCCAGCCCTGGCGATATCGAGAGCAGAGTCCTCGTACAGTGTTCCACCTTGCTCCGAGGCGACATAGACCCTCAGACCACATTCGGGATACTCTGCACTCAAGGCACTGATACAGATAGAGGCGGCATTCGGTCCGAACCATTGACCTGCGGGTTTGTCGCACGCCTGTGCGCCGTAGCTGATGAACCTGTGTATCGAGAATGGCGCCAAAACATCGTCCGCAAACATGCGAATGATTTCAGCTTCTTCCGACCGTCGCTCGCCCACTCTCCAGTCTCTGCCAAGCTTGAGAGTCAGGATGGCATTGGCCAAGAGGGTCTGCGCGGAGCGAATCATACATCCAAATCCAGTATCTGCAGTGAAACCATCGCTCCCGAATTTCACCGCAAGAGACTGATCCTTTGTGTCCCTCATGATCTTCTCAAACCCGGTACGGTACGTGAACCAGAGTCGCGCTTCGTGATCTTTCAGAAATTCACTCGGCCATTGGTCGTCGGCGACACCAATGTCCACTACAGGGTCATTCGTATACGTCTGCGCCAAGCACACGATGGCATCAGGTGAATCGTTCATGGGCTCCGGGTCGTATAGATAACGTAGAAAGCGATTTACCTTGTCCATCCACTTGCTAGTACGATTGTGATATACAATCAGTGGCGATGCGCAAGGTGTCGGAGATGCTCGCCGCGGAAAAGATCGAAAAGGTCCGGGGAAGCGATGCGAGGATCAGTACATTGACCAAGACAGCCTATCGCTATGGATCTCTGTCCTATGTGAGCGCTGTGCCGTTGCAGAAGATCGTAGTGGTGGTTTGAAGGACGGGGAGTACACTTCAGGCGCGCGAGATCACTCCTTCCGATGCACCCTCCATCGCATGTGGGGCCGTCCGGAGAGCGGTTGACTATATAATCGCATAATTCATGGGGATAGTCACCTCGAGAACGAGCTGACAGTACTCAGAGGTTCGTCGATCCTGTACGAATCGCTAAGAATGTTCAAGATATTTAGATGCTGCACTACTATACACGTTACGAATCAAATAGAAAATGCTAGCCACGCGCAATCGTTCTTCATTCAGGACAGTGAGTCCGACTCACTGTCGTACTTGATCATGAGTTCCAGTTGAAACAGTCTACACACTCATCGCTCCTCTCGCCGGTAGGAGTGTTGTTGTACTTGAGGATAACGTCGTTGATGACATTCACGATACGGTGCGTATTGACACCCTGCCGCCAGCCAAAGTCGGACACCACGTCATAGATGGCTTCGAGGCCAGAATGGCAGTGAGTCTCCATGGCGTAGCCTGCGCTCCAGCAGAGACTCGTGATGCCCGCACAGGTGCCCATGTATATGGGATCAGCGGTGTGCCCGAACGCCCAGATGTTTTTGGCGAATCCCGCGTCTGAACCAGAGTCGTCAGACGTCCCAAGCCGCTTCGGAACAATCGGCAGTCCGAGACGATTGGCAGCTAGCTTCTCGCCGGGAGCCTCGAAGGTGACAGCTGGCAGTCCGTATGTCTGTGCGACGAGAGACGCGACAGCCCCACCCATGCTGTGCCCTACCAGCCAGATATCGGCCTCGGGATAGTTGGAGGTCACGTTGTGGTAGATGTCGAGCGCAGCACTGTAGTAACCCTTCGGGCTGCGAATCTCGTTCTCAATACAGGTCATGTTGCAGGTGTAAGTGTCCTGATAACAATCGCAGACGGTCCGCCACAGGTAACTAATCCGTCCACAGCAGCAGGAGAACAAGAGATTGTCCGTCTTTTTGTCCTTGTGAGACGACTTGCCCGTCAGACTTGTTCCCTTGTAGGCGATGACGACAGATGCATTATCCGCGCTCGCGAATACGTGACCCCTAAGGCCATCGTCCTCCCACCCGAATGGCCCCGTCGAGTTGTAACCATCGTCAACGTCGATCCACTCCCCAGTATGTGGCACTTCCGTATACGCGTTCGAAGTCATGGAGGCGAGGGTGAGCACGACATCGCGGTCTGTGACGTTCGGGATGGACATCTGTCGTTCGACCCAGAAGGGATCACTATCGTAGAGGCGCATATCCGTGAAGTCCGATGCAGCGGGCAGCCTGCGTAATCGCTGGTACTCCATCACGGAGGCATGCGAATGCTCTCTCAAGGTCATGACTGTGTCCTGCGAGCTGCGAGGCACCGAATAGGTCGTCGAGAGTTCGGAGGTCATCTCGCCATGATGCAAACGAGCGACGTCGAGCCGCTTATGGAGGCGATACTGTTGACCGAGGCCACGGTGATGTACAGAGCTAAGCTTAAGGTGCTTCGTCGACTCGTGAGGCTGCCTCGTCCGGGTCTTGAACGGACCCTGGTAAGCCGCCGCGGCCTCGATGAGCGCAAGTACAAACGTCCAATACATGCCGTTCCCCACTACTGCTTCGATATCGCTCGCGTCACTTGACCGCCTCGCGTACTCCTGTGACGAGGCTGAGATCGCTCTGGACGCAACGGCAGACCGACCAGACAGGCGCCGAATCAAGGCACGTAATATTGAGCCCCGCGACAGAGAGCAAGAGGGTTACGTATTGGTCTGTGATGCTCACGCCGCCCGACCGTTCGCCTGATTGCGAGAGAGATACGATTGACCAATCGCACCGTTCCACAGAATACACGACACACGTGTATCCACGTACCCTGACACGAGCGATGCGAACAGGCGTAATAATACGAGAAAACGGCGATAAGCACGGTTACGCGCATTCGAATCCGCGCGATGGCGCACGAGAACGCGAATTGCCCAGATCCGGAAATTGGGGAATTTTCGCGAGCTCAATCTCGTTTACTTTAATGGGCAAACAAGCTGCAGCACCATAACCGCAACCTCGACCAGCCCGGCCAGCGTCGCTTCCCTTCCTTCGCGATCCGCAACGTCTCTTCGCCCGCTCACTCACTCACTCACTCCCTCGCGAGCTAGCCAGGCCAAGGCCACGATCGCTCTTTACACGCCGCGTCCCTGTTGAGGAATAGTCGACCACACGCGCCGGGAATCAGCCATCATGTCCTCGCCCGAGCCCCGTGAATCGCGCTCGGAACAGACGGCGACTATGAAGGAGAAAATACTCAAGAGGGCGGAACTCAGTCGGGTGCGTGACGTTTTCGCGGGAGGTCCCTTTGCGCAGCTCTGATACTTGATAGATCACGCGAATGCTCAAGAGCCGACTCGAAATTGCTCAATTCAAGGTGGGACGGTCATGGCAGAATCTGCCTTTCAAGAGCGTAGAGCCACAGCTCGAGCGTGAGGCGAAGCTTCGGAACCCGGACGCTTATGTCCTCGGTGAAGCGAGTCAGACGGCGCCTACCTCGCCCTCCCGTGACGCAGCGTTCGTCGTCCCAGACCTGCCGATTCGCGGCAGACACCACGACAATCCGATACGGCAACCTACCCCTGTGAACGCGTCGATGCACGGCGGCACGGAACAGACGCGATCCAGGGTCTCCCCGTTGAAACGACAGCGCTCCGTGAGCTCTGAACGCGACACCCCCGAGATCGCATCCTCCCCGATCAAGCACAGACCGTCCACTTCGTCCTTCCGCGAGCATACCTCCCTGAATGGCGGACACATCACGCCGCCGCCCTCGACACCCCCGCCGTTCCATCTGTACAACGCTCGCAGACGTTCAGGAAGAGAAGACACGGAGGAAGGCGCAGATCTCCTCCTGTATCTCGCGACGTCACCGTCACCGGCAAAGTCTCGCAAACTCAATCGCGGCGGCTTCGAATTCTCATCGCCGCCCCCGATACGTGGGAGTTCGGCGGTCAATACTCCGGTAGGCGCTGGCTTCAATCTCTCTGAATTCCTCAATTTTACACCATGATGCTTGTCTCGGTCTAGTCTGTTATATGAAATGAAAAAGCGGCAGCGTCAGCGTAGATTGTGGAGCGGTTTTCCTATATGTCAAATAGAAAGGGTCGAGGAAGATATAGAACGCATCAAACGACGCGCAACTCTGCTGATCGTGCCGAGCATGAAGTCGAGTCTGAGTTGGTCAAGACTCACTTCCAAAATTCGCACCCGCCGCTGGAACGGTCTTCTGGCTCAAGTGATCAATGTCCCCCTGCTCCCTACCGATTGAGGACCGACCAAGGACCGATCAAGGAATCTCGACACAACGTCCCCTCCGACTCGTTCGATTGTCGTCCACTTTTGTTGGCACTTCCGGTCTTTCCCAGGAAGCTCATGATTCACAACACAATTCACAAAACACACAAATATGCTACATGGTGTAATATGTCTCTTCATTAAGTGCTTCGGAACAGATCTTGTCCGACATATAGCAACTACATATTGGTCAGAACCGGCCGCTGGCCTGCAGCCTCACTTGGCATCAACTTTTCGTGTCTTAAAAGAATCATCTTTCGTCATATCACTTGGTAGCTTCGTGCACACCCTTTGCGAAGTACTCGACGTTTCCACTGTTCAAACCAGCCATGGACACTCTACCGTCCTTGGTCATGTATATGCTGTATCGTGTCAGCCATCGAGTCCATCCAGAGACCGTCTCTGAGCGACTTACCTGTAGTTCTTGGCGAGGAAAGCTACCTGGTCTGCAGTGAGTCCAGTAAAGGAGAACATGCCGATTTGCTTCACGATGGAAGACCAGTCTCGTTGGGAACCGGCTTTGGCCAGATTGTCAACGAGGGCTTGTCTCATGGTGATGATTCTGTCAGCCATGCCTTTGACCTCGGTCAGCCACTGCTCATTGAGCTCGGGTGAGCCCAGAACCTCTGATACTATTCTGGCGCCGTGAATAGGGGCTATCTTGTCAGCGGCAGGACAAACAAGGAAACTAAACATCCTTACGGTTAGAGATCATAGGTCTGACGACAATCTTGAGTTGTGATTCGACCCTCTTCTTTTCTTCCTCAGACTCGCACAGGATTGAGAAGGCACCGACTCGCTCTCCGTACAGTCCCATGTTCTTGGCGAACGACTGCGAGAGACAGAGAGAGTGGCCTTGGTCGACAAAGTATCGGAGGGCGTAGGCGTCCTTGACAGTGTCACCTGAGGCGAATCCCTGGTATGCCATGTCGAAGAATGCAAAGTGACCTTTGGACTTGACTACGTCGGAGATCTGGTGCCATTGTTCCTTTGTTGGGTCGACTCCGGTCGGGTTGTGAGCGCAGGCGTGTAGAAGGACGATAGAATTGTCAGGCATGTTCTTGATGTCCTCGATCATAGCGTTGATGTCCAAGGAAATGGTCTTTGGGTCATAATATCTGTAAGATTTGACTTCGAGTCCAGAATCCTTGAAGATTGGGGTGTGATTTCCCCATGATGGCGTAGGAAGGTAGATTGTCTTGTTGGGAAACCACCTCGCGAGAAATTGACCACCAAATCGCAGGGCACCGGTACCCGAGATGGACTGTGTGATGGCGACTCGACCCTCCTTGATGGCAGCAGAGTCAGAGCCGTACGCGAGAACTGCAGCCAACTTTGTGAATGCCGGAACACCAGTGATGCCCGTATACTCCTTGTCCAAGTTCTTGCTCATGATGGTCTGCTCAGCTTTGAGGACGGATGGCAGTACGTAAGGTTTGCCCTTGTCGTCACGGTAAGCGCCCACACCGAGATTGATCTTTTTCGGATTCGTGTCAGCCTTGAACGCTTCAGAAACACCTGTACTGGCGTCAACAGGGGGGGTCCTTGTAACCTCGAATATAAACGCGTCATGACTCACCCAAGATTGGGTCTGGAGGACCCATCTTGACGTTCGCCCAAGTCGACGCTGAACATCTCAAGTGGCGTATAGGAGCAAGTCTGACGCTCTGAACAGTACGAAGCATAGTTGTTTCTGGTTGTGAAGTTGCCTCTGAAGCTGTCCTCTGTGACTTGAAAGCAAGAAGGGAAAAGAGACTGAGGCTCAAGTTCTAGGGAGGGGAGAAGGGAGGGGAGACAAAAAGAGGCTCGGTTTGGAGCGACAGCGGAGGCACCTGCTGGCTGTGGGAAATTTCGATGCGGAAGCGCGCGACCTCGGGAAGAGCAGCAGCCTAATCTGTACTCCCTCGGCCCGAGCGACATAATCAGTCGCATCTTTTTCCACAAGGAGTTTCACGCGGGCAAATGGGATCAAGCAGGTTGGGGTGACATAATTACGTATAGGTAAGCAGTAAGCTGCCTCACAAACCTGCCTTCGTGTTCTTGATCGTGGCGAAGAGTGGCACGTTCATTCCCTGGTTCCCAATCGCACCGAGGCCTGAACCTTGCAGCCAACCCAACTTTTCCAGCATCTGGCGTCCCCTGTTCTGAGTAGCGATTTCAGGCGCGTCTGCACCCACCAAGTCTCCATCCCGCAGACGGCCCGCCCCGCCAGCACCGCCACTGCGAGTCTTCATCGGTTTCCCTGATCTGCCCAATTTCTGTCTGGCGGCCTCAGGCAGCAGACGGTCGCGGTATTTCGAATTGAAGCCGAGGGATCTTCGTGCGCGTACCATGGTCTCCTCCAGGAAGTCTGCGTCCGGCAGGACTGCAGTGTGCTTCGTCTTGTAGAAAGTGATGTACCGTCTCTTGCCGCTCCCCTGACTGGCAGACTTTAGACCATATGCCTGTGAGATGAGATGCGCGGCACGCCTCGTGGGTTTCTCCATGGCAGGCATGGGGAGTTCTTCGATACCGTGGTAATCCTCGTGCGTCACGAAACGCTTGATGTGCTCGTGTACCGAGTCCAGCTCGTTGCTTCCGTGGTCCTCCATCTCGTGAGAAGCACGAGCGCGTTTCGCCTTCTTGCCAATGAGTCCCTCCTGATGTAATCTTTGCCGTTCGCGTTTCTTGTCTTTCTTCGACCCTCTATCTTTCTTCCATTGTGCGATCAATGTCGCCTCTAGTTCTTCGTCACTCAAGTCTAGATCGTTTATAAATTTGTTGAGACCTCGCTTGTTGGCTCCTGACGCTTCGATCTCGCCTCCAGAACCTTGCTCCTCGTCGTCTATATTGTAGTCATATACATTGAAATCGTCATGATAGAGAGCTGCATCAACGATTTCACGATCGGCGCCATACCGCCGGCCTTTGCTTCCCCTGCCTCGGGAATACCCAAGGTCAAATTCCATCTCTTCCATTTCTGCGTCAATCATCAGTTCTAGGTCATCATCAATATCAGAGTCGTCTGCCCGCTCTGAGTCGCTACTCGAAAGTTCTCCATCGTCCTCGACCAGGTCGTCTATTCCAGCCCGGGGCGGTCCGAGACCAGCAAGCAGTTCATTGATCAGCGGCTCAGCAGCATCGTTATTGTGTCCCTCTTCCAAGGAGTCGACCTCCGAATCCGTGTCTGTCCACTTGGCGTTCTCCATGTAATCGAACATGATCTCAAAATCACCGCGCTTCGACTGTCTGGCATTCTTCCCCTGCTTCATCCGTTTCTGAATTCCTCCACGCTTACCACGCTTGCTTGACGCGCTCCCTTCGAAGGCATGACCGATCGCGACAGGATTACGATCAACTTCAGACAGGCCGTATACGGGATCATCAATCGTCCGGGCCCATGGTGTAGACTCCGTTTCGTCCTTCACTCCTGTCGATGGTCTGCGAGTAGCTTGGTGTCTGGGCTTGAAATCGATCGTTTCAGGCGTTGCGACTGACTCGATCTGAGAAACACTGGAGGAGTGGGGCATGGAACGATCGCCTTCCACATCGATGATAAATACGACATCTTCAGTGGGACTTGGTTCGTTGCTGTGACGTATCGAGAATTCCTGCTCATTGCTGCCAACGCCTTCGTCGACAGAATCCTCGAGCTCGACGTCAGGAATTTCGCTGTTTAAGGATTCCAGCACAAGATCAAAATTGACTTTCGGAGCTGGCTCAGACAGATGGAGCTTGTCCACAGCTGACGAAACGTCTAGGTCAGGCGGACAGGCGGAACTCGAGAGAGAGCCTCGGTGCTCGAGATCTGGCATAGCAGATGAGGCATCCTGTTTGGGAGACGACTCTGGAATCGCCTCTAAGGGTTTTGAGGGATCGTTTTCTCCTGTGTCTGATGTTTGTGAATAGTAAGCATCCGCAGCTTTAGTAAATGCATCGTCGCTTTCATCTGCTGAGTCCTCGTCGCTTGTCGCGGCACTAAGGGGTTGTCCTTCAAGATCTTCGTCCTCCGAAGAAATGGGCTCACGAATGTCCATATCTTCATGAGATTGCACGGCATGACCATTTTCCACTTCTAGGATTTCAGCTTTCGGAACATCGACGGGAGCAACATCAGCAGCCGTGTCAGCAGCTGCCATGCGTCGTACATTGGCCTCTAGCTGCTCGCGCAGGAACTCTCCAGGATCGTAGCTTTCGAGGGCCTTGACAAACTCTACCGGCGAATTACGCAGCTTTTGACCATCGCCTTGCCACAATCTCTTCGAACTCTTGAAGGTAGACTTGGCCGCTTCATCCTTCAACGTGAATGTTTTAGAAGCCTGCTGGTGTCCTAGATCATTAACATCTGGACGACACCAGTCGATTGTTGGGGCCGACCTGTATTTCGCGTATTCTTGTGCTTCGTTCCCTTTTCGACAAGAGCGGTCTTCTTAGCACCCTTGCCACCCTTTTGTTCGGGTTTACGCTGATGCTTCTTCTTACCAGGCATCTCTCCTATAGCCAATGTACTAGACGAGATACGTGAAAAGCGAGTATCGTGCGCACAGAAACAGGCGTCCTGGTCTATGTAAGCAGTGGTAGACGCAAGCCTGAGATTCAAGCAGATGACTACGTATTGGCACGTGTGGCGTTGCGGATCAGATGGGAACGAATTATGAAACTACAGGCAGGTGGGACTCGGATGATACAACAGAGTATGTCAGTACTATTATACTTATTATATGGCTGTAGATCCCTGTTCATTGAAGTCTGCCTTCGTGACGTACAACCGTGCAGGTCCTGTCTCTGAACTTGCAAAGGCGATATGCGCTATGATGCATGCTCCCAAAAATGTGGCCTCCTCATTGACGCCCTTGCTGCTGTCATTCACTTCTTTACTGTTCCACTCCGGGAAATGTACTGGAATTCTGATCGTTCGGATGGCTGTAGGATATGCGGCATAGAGTGCTGGGGAGTACGGATCAGCGGATGCCTGGACCAGAGCCGACCCAAACCGAAGTTGTAGTCTCTGTATCAGATTCTCTTTGAATCCCGGAACTCTACTGCCACCGCCGACTAGAACGATATTTTCCCAAAGCTCATTACGTCGCGCAGGATCAATCGTCTGGCCCATGATTGAGTTGTATATAGCATCCGTTAATGTTCCCTCCAAAAGCAGTCCGTCGCAAGCCAAAAACCTGTCATTACCGACTACCAAGGAGCGAGAACCCACTTCAATGGTATTGTGAGACAACTTCGCATTCGGAATGACCTCTTGTGCCTCTCCGTTGACGCCATTTTTCTCGGCTTGTGCCCTGGCCAGATACTCTCTGGTCTTTCCTGAAGCCAAAACGGCCGCGATGTCCAGAACGCCCTCTTCCTCCATCTGTGATTCCTGACGGAGTAAGGCCCCATTAGCGCTGCTAGCGTCCACGCGAACCTCGCAGATGGCGGAATGCTTTATCGTCTCGGCGAGCTCATAATTCACGTCTGCAAGCTCAATCGGAGTCTGTGTGGCTTGATCTAGGGGAATATTGGTCCTCAGAAGTTTGAGAAGGTTGTTCGTAAGGTGATGTCCTCCGATGGGCAGGCTTATTTGAGATGACGGCGAGGTTATGGAGTCAATGACGCTGGTGATGTCTGTCTTCTCATAACCTACATCGATGACCAGGCCAGTAATCGAATTGCAGGCATATAAGCTTGCGATTGCCGTATCTATGATCATGAAAGCAGGCCTTTGGAATTGTTCGAAGAATATCTGAGTGGTCCTCTCCTTGTCCTGCGTCGACCATTGAGGTGGAACAATCAGGATGACTGGGTGCTCGGAAGCCTTAGAACCAGCCGATTCACCCGTGAGTACATATATCAAGTGCTTGAGAAAAGCTGTCAGGGCGTCCCAATCATGTACGGACCCGGAAACCAGAGGCCGGATGATGTTGACTGGTTCTTTTCGTTCTTCAGCTTGGTCGAGATCCTCACCGCATATATAACTTTCAGAGCCCTCCAATTTGCCGATGCGAGTCTTCGTTCTCCGCTGCGGTGGAGCCAGCGACTCAGCCAGTCCAAAGATAGACCTTGTCTCGTACGAACCAAGCTCAATGCAAATTAAATGATCATCGCGGTACGGCATGTCCTAGGTCAAGTCGCGCTTTCGACTTTTCCTGGCGCTGCGGGACTGTCGTTTAGCGCTGGCGCTTCACAGAACGAGCAAGGCCCCGAGAAAATTAGCGACGGACGACCTCGAATGCGACACAATGGCTTGTGTCGATAGCTCCACTCTACAGCGTCACTTTTACGGCGCGTCCAGATGGAGAGCGAATGGGTCGCGGCGCATTCACCGAAATGACCTTGAATTTTCCGTGTTGTGCCACGTGCCTCGGTCACACTCGTATTGGGTTAGGAAGTATGTTCCACTCTGGGTGCGTCAAGCCTTTGCTTGCTCGGTCCAGTTCCCAACTGCTGTTGCGTTTCAGTCGTAGCCAGACTTATATAATCCTTCTTGTGATTGCATTCGATCGTGAACATGGAGGCGTCGATCGACAGACCCACTCCGTTGGAGGCTACGGGAGAAGAGAATAAACCTCTGAGCAAGAATGCTCAGAAGAAATTGGCAAGGCAGCAAGCTTACGAGGCAGCTCGACCGGAGCGGCTGCGGAAAAACAAGGAGAAGAAGATAGCCAAGAGAGAAGCTTTCAAAGCAGCACTTGAGAGGGGCGAGATTGAAAAATTTAAGAGACCGAAGATCATCCAGGAGCCTTCGAAGCTAAGGGTTCTGATGGACTGCAGTTTCGACGACTTGATGCTGGACAAAGAAATCAAGAGCATGTGCAGTCAGCTCACCCGGTGCTACTCGGAGAACAAAGTTGCAAAGCATCCTTGTTCCATCTTCATCACCGGGTGGAACGCAAAGATCGCTGATCGCTTTCACAATGTCTTCAAGGACCAGCACAAGAACTGGGGCGGGGTGCAGGTATTCGATCACGACTATCTTGACGCGACTACGAACGAATCTGCCGTGCCCGGTATAAAGAAGGAAGACCTAGTGTACCTCTCTGCAGACTCGCAGAATACCATTGAGACTATTGACGAGAGCAAGTGCTATATTATCGGGGGTATAGTGGACAAGAATAGACACAAGAACTTGTGCCAGGACAAAGCCGAGGCACAGGGGATACAGACTGCAAGACTGCCTATCGGAGACTATATTCAGATGGCCAGCAGGAAAGTTCTGACTGTGAACCATGTTTTCGAAATTATGTCCCGATGGTTGGAGTAAGAAAACCAACACATAACATGGTACAGCTTGTTGACCGTATAATAGGACGCGTGATTGGCAGCAAGCATTTCTGCAGGTGATTCCGAAGAGGAAACTCCCAGCGGGTACTGCCGAAGGACAGGAGACCGGCAGTGCAGATGATGTGGCCGAAGATGGCGATGTCACAGAGCCCCTTGACAAATGAGGACTATCGACAAGGGCGAAAGGGACTTGGCTCGGGAGAGTCGACCTAGAAGTCTATGGATGATGCATTTCTCCTCTTCTTGTCTTGAGTCTCGGAGTCGAGTAATTTGGCCACATGTCTTTTGAAATGTTCGATGAATGGCTTCAAGCTCGTCTTGGCATAATCTGGACAGTCTTAGTGCTCGTATCATGGTTGGCAATAACTTACTCACCGAGTGTCTTTTCTTCTGCCCCATCAGTGACAGGATGTGACTGATCCCAAGCGTCGATCTCCTTCAAAAGATCTCCCACAGTCGGCACGCCGAACGGATCGAACTCCTCTGGTCTCGTGGCATCGATAGGCACGCAGACCCTGTTTGTACCTGGATGAACGCAGAATGGTGATTTTAGCAAATGGTTCAGGTGCTTCGAGACCTCAACATCCAGTCGTGGATAGGAGTATTCCAATATGACATTTTGCTTCGCTATGATCAAGTCCTTTGTGTTCAAAGCTTTAGATATACCAGTCTGGGCTACGCTGTCAATATCCGCCCACTTGGCAGCAGAGGATCGATGTGTATGAGTTGTCCACTTCTTACGCAAGGCCTCCCGCAGTTCGCTGTCTGGTATACGCTCAAGCAGCTTTTCGGAACCTTTGAGATCCAGCCAGGGTTCCTGAAGATCAAGTACATCAGCCTTAAAAGACAACTTTAGTATGTCCAGGCTGCGTGCAATGCTAGGATGCAGGGGCCTTCTGAGATCGATTGCGTTCTTGCCCTTTATGACCTCAAGATACGTGGCTATTGCCCTTCTCCCAGCATCATCGAGTTCTCGAGCTGCCCTGTCTGAGACCCAACAATGTGCACCTCTTCGTCCAGAATATACCCATAATATGTGCTTGAACCCAAAATCATTTCTGAGGGCGAGATCCATCGTTCGTATAGCAAAGGTGATGTATTGCCAGCATTTCGTGCATATGTCGACGCCAGAACAACAAGCTCTGATCATGTCATAATCCGTCAGATCGATATCAAACACTAGCTCCTTCTCCAGAGGCCTGAACGCAGCCTTTCTCAGAGTTTTGCGGTCACGCGGGTCGGCGGAATAGACCGGTCCTATTTCGAATCTACTGGGTACCAAACGTATGACCTCTTTCTTCAGCGTCTCGAAGCCCGAGAACGATTGGTATCGTAGGTAGGCATCGTTGGAGAGCGTGAATGCAAGTTCCCGGTGCGTGAAGGCCTTCGTGGGCACATGGGCGTGGTTGAGCCATTCAAATAGATGCTTGAAAGGGAACAAACGCTGGTAGAAGGCAGCGAGAACTTCACTGTCGACAGCCATACCTCCCTGCGACCTCCGTGAAGTACAGCTATGTGGATTGGATGTTTCCGACGCGCTGATTGTATTTCGGAGCATCGCGAACGCGTATCGGAGCTCCGTAACTCATCACGACGCAGATGAATTGATACGCAGTCAGACTCACGACAGAGGAAAAGGCCGCGGATGGTCTGGTGTCAGGAAGCCTGCGCGTTAGATCATGATAGACTACAATACCTATACCTCAAAAGACAATTTAAAAGATAAATTCACTCAACCCTGCTGATGACGACCCGCAAAAAAATTTACTTTCGCTTTCCGCCTTTCTTAGCCTGAACCTTGAAGCTAGTGTTCCATTCTTCCTCAGTGTCCTGCTTGCCAGGCTTTGTCTTGACTACGTCGCTCCAGCCATTCGAATTTGTAGAAGCGCTCGATGATGCCAATGTGCTAGTCAATTCAGATATGCTTTTATTCTGACCATTCGTGTTCTTCAGATCCTCCTTTCTCCTTTTACTCCATTCGTCTGCAAACCTTCTCCCGTCCATGGTTGCAGAGTTAGCGTATATGCTGTCGCTGATGATCTCACGCGTATCCTTGCCACCGTCCGTACCAAATGACAGCAAGAGCTGCAGAAATTCTGCAAAGTTGACTCCAGGATTCAATCCTTTCAGCGCGGTCCGTGCCCAGTTCAAAAATTCTGGAGATATGGCATCAGGGTCAGACGGCCTGGTGGTGGCAATTGGTGTCACGGGCACAGAGACGACCCGGGGTTTTGTGACGGGTGCAGTGACCCCGACAGGAGCCCTCTGGTCCACGCGCTGAATTGGAGCAGAGACTTTGCCTCCACTTCCGACAGTGGCCCATGTTCCTGATGGCTTCATGGCAGTCTCAGCATACTTTGCACCAAACGTAGCTGGTGCTCTAGCTCCGTTGACTTGGACTTGCGCGAGGGCCTTTGCTTGAGCTGCCGCCTTTGCCCTGCGAGCGGCCTCCTCCTCCTGTTGTATTTGTGCTAGGGTCTTCTTGCCGCTGGCTGACGAACTTTTCCAGGCGGCAGCACCAGACTGCGAGGGTGACTGCTGGTCGCCAATTGAGTCTGCTGCCCAGTTCAGTGGTACAGTCACGATTGCCGGAGCGGCCTGCAATGCATTTGCCTCAGCCTGGGCTAAAGCCTCCGAAGCTGCTTTACGCTCAACTTGTCGCCTGAGAGCGTCCCTCTTCGCCTCAACCTCTTGGATTTCTCTGAGGGATTTGCCCTTAGTCGAAGCAGCCGCTGCCCACGGGGCGGCAGATGGAGTACTTGGGGCTTCGGGCGCGTTGCTGGTATAGTCGGAAGCAGGGCCAGAGCTCTCGTGTCGCTCCTCCTCAAGCGACGCCTGTGATACTTGCGCCTGAATTTGCTCCTGTGGTTCAACGGGGATCGGGGACTCTCGTCCTGATATGTGAGGTGTCTCTTGCGGCGGTTCCACAAGTGCTGCGGATCGCTTGATAGCCTCTGCTTGTCGTTGTGCGGCTTGTGCTTGTTGTGCCATTCGAGATGCATAATCGCTCTGGTGGAACTTTTGATGCGTCAAGTTGTTGATTGCGGACTGATTCTGATCTTGTCCCTTGCTTTTAGTGAATTCGTCGTGAGCGCTGTGCTCGACAACTCGTTCGGGCTCCCTGTAAGTTTGATCGGCCATCTCCGATTTAGGGGTATCGAAGATGCCTGCCCCAAAATCCGTGTACTGGCCACGTTGAGCATTCTGGTTCTGTGGGGCATAACCGCCCCAGCCTGTATGGCCTCCACCGCCTGCAGCCATATCGAACGAGTTCATTGATCCCTGTCGCTCGCTGCCACTCGAGAATGGAGATCCTCGCCTGTCCATGCCATTACCATAACCAAAGGACTGGCCGCCGCCGCCACCACCACCACCGTGAGCATATGGATTCTGATGATGCAAGAGACGCTGAGCCGCCATCTGCTGCGCCATCTGCTGTTGCTGAAGGAATTCTCTCTGACGGTGCATAAGGTACTGCTCTTCCTGCTTTCGACGTTCAAGCGCGTTCTGTTGCTCAGCAGTAAGTGTAGTACCGAAAGAAGGGAACGACTGTGGGAATGGCGGTTGGCCACCACCGGACCAATTCTGGCCGTTCGGCCATTGTTCTTTGCCGTCCTGACTACCCGGTCTTGCTGTCTGTGTCGAGGCAGTGACTCGGGAAGGCAGAGGTACGAGGAAGGGTTCCCTCTGGTTGCCGATCCTCCTGACAAGGATTGACAGCGGTTCAAAGTCCTCGTCCTCCTCTCGCTTCACCAAAAGGTTCGGCTGGAAGAATCCCGCTTTGTACCAATCGTGCATTTCCAGTCCAGAGAATGGTCCCTGGTTCTGGCCGGTTGGATCGCGGTATTGCCACTTCAGCTTGTCTGGCATGACCATCACACGAGCGGTCATGGGCTGATCTTGTCTCATCTGCAGGCCCGGGCTCGGGACTTGCTCCATGAAGGCTCCTCGTGGTGGTGCCTGCTGAGAAGCCTGGGAAAAGGAAGCCGAGGGATTGGGCGTCTTCGAAAATAGGTCGGGTAAGCCATTAGCTAGTGGATTATATGCCTGCTCTCCAAAGCTTCGAGAAGTTTGAGAATTCGATTGTACTGCCGAAGAACCCAACGACTGATGCTGGTACATCTCCGCGAGACGATCGATGTCTTGTTTGCTGGAATTGGCATAGCCCATCGCCTCCTTCAGTACGTCCTCGTCTTTTTCGTCTTGCCATTTGGCGGAAGTCTCCACTTCGGCAGCCGTGTCGAAGACACCCATGCCAGTGAGTCGACTCGTGTTACGGCCAGCCGGCTGAGAAAAGTTTTCTCGGGATGGCTCAGAGCCTAACTCAGCTGAGGATTCGTGGACACCAGTTTCGGGACGAGAAGATGACTCGTCAACCTCGTTGGGCATTCGGCCATTGACGTGGGCATTCGAAGTCTTCTGCGCAGCGTCGTCGTCGTTCTTTCGAGACGCTTCCTGCTTCTTAGAATCACGCGTACCATTCTGTCTGTTGTCTCGACGGCTATTGCCATTGGATCGTACATCGTTCTGCTCCGTGCGCCTGGGCTTTTGCTCGCTGTTGATATTACCCGCAAGCAGAGCATGCTCGTCCTCGGTAAGGCCATTCATGCTCACAGGCTGCACAGGCATAGAAGAGGTCACTTGCTCATAGCGTTCGAAATCCAGAGGCGCATGGTTGATCTTGTCATTGCCGCTGACCATGGACGAATAGACGTGCATCATTTCATCTTTGCCATACTTGAATGGATTGTCCCCTCGCGTCGTGCGAGCTTCTCCGCCATTTTGAGCCTGTAAGGATCCCACTATCGAACTATAAGAACCGCCAGACTGTTGGCGACCATTTAAGCCTGGGGAAACAGGGTTGTTGTTGTTGTTATGATGGTCTTCGTGCACAGTGGTTGACTTCCTCATGCTTCACACTCGTCAGCTATCGCGATCGATGATTTGCAGAAGAGCTTCAATGTCGCTCTCAAGTCGAGAATGCTCACACAAAGTTATGCCTTGAGGATTCTGCAGTGTGTTGAGGGGAGAGTTCGTTCGATCGGATGGAGGTGTGCGGGCGTGACTTTGCTGCACTTGAAATTGACTGGCAAGGAAGAATTTTTTCCCGCACATCTGCCAGATCCCCGCACGTGAGCCTAGATTCCTTATGGGAAAGCCTCTGGAATGCAGTGAGAACGTCGGCGCGTCTGTGCTCGACCGTGAAACATTCGTGCTCATCTCGGACTCTGTTTCGTTCTGGTCGATTGGGAACCTCGGACCTGTCCGATTGCGTGTGTGTGGTTGATTAGATCTCGGGAGATTGGGTGGTAGATGTCGACCGTGGCGGTTGTACTGCCGTTTCCCAGCGCCGAACTAGCAGACATAGCAAAGCAGTCTCTGGAGCCAGACAGCGAGGTCAAGCCTCTGGAGGTGCAGCGTACCTTTCGCACTGATGGGAAAGACCTGCACGTTGTATTCACTTGTGTCTCGGCACGTATGGCTCGCGTGAGCCTCCAGGCATTTCTGGACAATGTGGAGGTCATTGTCCGTACAATGCAAGAATTAAGAGACATCTAAGCCAGACGAGACGCGAAAAGGCACACAGACACGGCTGCATTTTCAATATTTCGCATTTGGCCTACCAAGGTCCACAACTCGGTACATCCGCTTATGTTCAGTTGCGGCATGTGTATGCCTCAACAATCTGCGTTCTACTCAGACTACAAAAGAAGCAAGCTTCGGGAGGATGTCATCGAGACTAGAACAATCTGACTGTGTCAGCCTGATGTCGTCTCGCCAGTCTACTGCCTGGCCATACAGCTGCATTGCAGCCCTAATGGACTTCATGCATTGCACAATTTTCAATCGCCGCTCTTCTAGCTGAGCCTCAGCACGCAGTATCCACGACCTGTCGGTGCTTATACTAGAAGAATTAAGGTCAGCTGACTTGAAAACTCAGATTGGCTCACGCCTCCTGTGCTGTTTCATATTCGAAGTTCAGACCGTCGTTAATCCAGACTTTAAGACTGTTCAACAGCTCTTCGTATCTCTGCTTGAAAAGTTCTTCGTGTTTCCTTAGTTCGGTAATGGTTCGCTCAATCTGCAGATCCGCAGATCTGACGTCGAAAGGCGTCAAGCTTGTCAAGACAGTTGTCGAGTCTTCTGGTATTACGACCTCTTCTTCAAGTGTGTCTTCGTACTGCTCCTCTGGCTGACATGTTTCTCCAGCCTCGACTGCCTCGCCCGAAGCGTACCGCTTACGTGACATACAGCACTTGCGTTAGAGAATGCGCCTATACAGTGTCGGGCCGATGGCTCCCAACATATGTCCAGCCGACTTCTATCGTGTGAATGTGCACATGAGCGGTGCTCGGCCGAGCCGTCTTTGCGAACACCAGATAGATCAATCTCCTCTAATTATGAGCTCATACAATGTCTTGTACATCAGAATGTGACTTTTTCCATGCATACTCTTGCCGGTCGGTCAATTGAGCGAGTATTACCCATATTCTCTTCTCACGAGACGTGTAGCCAATTGAAAGCGCATCTGAACGCAGAATCAAGTTATGTACGATGAGATCCGTTATCGACAAAAATATTAGGATACGACTTTGACGATAGCTCTCTTAAGAACATAACTAGATGAGATTCCTGCCCGTAACTGCTCTTGGGATCTTTAGTGACTGAGCCGCAATGGCGGATGCGGAAGGGCTCTCTATTGAAGAAACAAATAAATTACGATTGTCTTTGGGACTCAAACCTCTGAATGTAGGAAGTGCGACTTCCAAGAATGCTGGGGAGGACAACGAAGCTCTGACTAGTGAACAACATGAAGCACAGGCTGTGGAGAATCTTCGCAAGCGTCGCGAAGCTTCGGACCGCGAAGCGCAGACTGAAGCTGTGGCAACGCGAATCCGTCAAGCTCGAGAGAAAGCAGAGCGCCACAGAAAGCTGAAGGGTGCCACTCTAGGAGACGATGATGGGGAAGATACGTTATCCTGGATAAAACGTACCCGCAAACTCGGAGGCACGCAACCTGTAAAGGCAAGTCGACCTGTGACAGATGAACAGCCTGAGCAGTATTCAACAGAGCACCTCGAAGGTCTTCGTGTCGGTCACGATGCATCGGATTTCGATGGTGGAGGCGACGTCATCTTAACTTTGAAAGATGGTGAGGTGCTGGACGACGATACACAAGACGAATTGATCAATGTCGAGATCACTGAAAAGGAAAACCTCAAGGGCAGGTTAGACAACAAGAAGCGGAAATCAGTATATACAAGCTATGAGGATGATGAAGTAGACCCTGACACAGGTGAGAAGAGGCTTCTTGCTCATTATGACGATGATGTTGATGCAGGTCCAAGAAAGAAGTCCGGTTTCGCGATCAGCTCGTCTGTTGCATCAGAAACTAACAGGAATAACGAGTCTGTCTCGACGCCAAACTCTCGTACTGTGTTTTCCCTGGAGGCCTTGGATCAACCCATGGTGACAGAGTCTGACTACGCACAACCAATCAAAAGCAGAAAACACAAGAATCGCAAATCAACGAAACGTATCAGAGGATCAGAGAGTGCCAATGAAGTCGCGCCCGACTCTGAATCGATGGATACTGCGCCCAGTAATCCTCCACCATCGGATGTCAACTTCGTCGACGATGATGACCTGCAGGAATCTCTGGCTCGCCAGCGTCGCTTGGCAGCTCGTCGGCGAGCATTGATGAAACCAGAGCAAATAGCGGCAACACTGCGCGAGACTCCCGAGAATATCTCATCAGAAGCGGTGGGGTTGGTTTTGGACGAAACGACTGAATTTACGAGAGGCTTGCAGGACATTAAAGTACCTGAAAACAAGCCGCCGCGGTCCTCCGCCACAGAGGGCGATAGTCGGTCACAGGCCTCTCCGGCAGTACCCAGTCCACCAGCTGAGATGTTAGACACACGAACAGGCACGGAGACGCTCCACAAACAAGTGATTTCGAATATGGGTATAGAAGAGGAAGCCACATTCGATCAGGGAATTGGTGCTGCTATGGCAATGCTTCGTCAGAAGGGTGTATTCCAGGAAAACGAGGCCGAAGCATCTTTAAGAAGATCTAAAGAGGCTTGGTTGGCGAAAGATAAGAAAATTCGAATGGAGATTGAGCTAGAAAGAAGACGTGTCCGGGAAGAGCTGCGAAATTCCCCACGATTCAAGAGTATGTCCGCACGGGACCGTGAGGCATTTGCTGCGAGTGAGAACAAAAGACTGGACGCAATCGAGGCGAAGGCAACGCAAGAACGTTTCAAAGATTACAAGCCATCGATAGACATCAAATACACCGATGACTTTGGGCGAAATATGACTCAGAAAGAAGCTTTCAAGCACATGTCTCATCAATTCCATGGCATAGATAGTGGGAGTGGTAAGACTGCCAAGAAACTCGCACAGATCGAGAAAGAAAAAGCAAATGAGCAGAGGCCACTGTTCTCGGGGCGATAGTATAGAGGATCCACCCAGCTACGGATTGTATTCGTGTGCAGCCTTGGAATTGCCTGCCTAATTAATTCGCTTGACACGCGTCGCACTCTTTCTTTGAGCTTCATCAATCATCCTCTGAGCAGAGTCCATGGCCTGTTTGTTACCAGCGTGCTCGTACCCTTTATATAAGATTCTCCATGTATATTCGTTCGGCTTGACGCCGTCATTCTTCATGTACTGTAGCACTCTGGTTGCCAGATCGATCATGCCGTGCCTTGTCAGCCCGTCAATGACGTTTGTATATGAGACTACGGTCGGTTTGCGTCCCTTTGCTCTCATCTCCTCTAATAGCTCCATGGCTCGTTCCAATGTCTCTGTTCTATTGGCAAAGGCACGAATAAAGATGGAAGGTGAATGCACATCATCGAGAAATTCGTCTTTGTCGTTTGTGAATCTCTCGTATGCTTGGCACAGCTGTTCAAGATGGTCCGGAATGGTGTTCAGTCGCACTAGAGCATCAAGCATCAGGCTCAACGAGACCTTGGACACTTTTAAGCAATACTGTCTTGCTGTACTTGTCGTCGTCGTCGTCGTCGTCGTGCCCAATTGAGTTTGAAAGCCAAATTGTGACAATGTCTCCGGGCCAAATGCATCTGCAAAAGTCCGTAATACATCTTGATACCGACCTTGCCTTTTCCATAGACTCATTTCTTCCACAGCTACGAATTCGTTGTACAAGTCGAGATGCTTGGCTATATCGATGATTCTGTGTGCTTTCTCGAATAATGTCGCATCCTTGCGTAAAGAGTTGAGAACTATGGCAATCGTATATTTGTCTGATTGGACTCCGTTGGATGTCATTTGCTGGAAGCTCTGCAGAACTTTCGTTGGAGAAGTTCTTGCAGCACATTGCAACCTCACATTCCAGCTGCTAGTGTTGAGTGGTATCTTATTCTTTAACGCAATCGAGATGATTGGTGCCGGGTTGCAATTGTCTGCACAGGTCTGCATTTTTTCAATCAGGCGATCATACGTCTTTGATGAGATTGAATTCGCACTCTGGAAATGATCCAGCTTAGCAATGAATTTTGCAGCTACGATGAGATTCCGTGCTCGAATATTCGGTCGATACTGTGTGTCCTTCCGGACATCCATCTGGGAAATCAAACAAGAGATATACTCCTCGGCGATTGGGTGCAGCAAGGTGTAGTCATCGACATGACCTCGTGCCAGACAGCGAGTCACCTCATCCAGGGCATACTTGTTCATATCCCGCTTGATATACCTGGAAATAAGATAGACGAGACTGGCACGCGTAGACGGCATGATCTCAGGCGGGTTGTGTCCATTTTCTATCGCCCTTGCAATGATGGCACTGGCCTTGAGAGGATGAATAGACTTTTGACTGACAGCAGCACGAATCTGACTATATATTGACCCGGTCTTCATGTGATTCCCACAACGTACAGCCTGCATAAGCTAACGAAGAACGACACCAGGTAAATGAGACTATATACACGCGGTACTGATCGGGAGAACGACCATGGCAGACTGTATCCTGCGTCTAACTGGACCCGTTGCAGTTGTAGAGTGGAAAGCTCCAATTGTTTTGCTCGTATTCCTCGGGTGAATTCGCCCAACACGCGGGCCACACTCCGCCGGCTTCCGAACATAGAAGAGGCGGCCAGTTGTGAGGGAGAACAAGTAGTTACTACTCAAGCGTAACAATAGCACAGATGCTTCGTCTACCCGCCAGGTCCGCCCTGTCGTCCCGATCGGTTCGTATTCCTATGGAGCCTTGAAGGCACCGGATACTGACAAGGCAGCTCACCTGTCGCTCGTCTCTCCTTACGAAACGTTATTATGCATCGGAAGCGGAAGAACTAGGTCCGCGCTTCCTTCGCAATCATCACACGACTTACTGATTCTCCTAGACGTTCTCGTCATTGGTGGAGGTCCCGGAGGCTATGTCGCTGCCATCAAGGCCGCACAGGCCGGACTCAAAACTGCTTGCGTGGAAAAGAGAGGCGCTCTTGGAGGCACTTGTCTCAATGTTGGATGCATACCCTCGAAAGCTATGCTTAACAACTCTCACATATATCACACGGTCATGCACGACACGAAAAGCAGAGGTATCGATGGTATGTCTCATGCTGCTTTCAGCTTGTGCACTTCTGATATGTTTAGTCATCGACGCGAAGCTCAATCTGCCGAATATGTTAAAGGCCAAGGATTCCGCCGTGTCCAGTCTTACAAAGGGAATAGAATACCTTTTCAAGAAGAACGGTGTCAAGTACTACAAGGGGTCTGGAAAGTTCGTCGATGAGCACACTGTGGACATTAAGGCTGTTGAGGGAGAGGCGGACGCTGTTGTCCGTGCGAAGAACATCATCATTGCTACTGGATCTGAAGCTACTCCTTTCCCAGGCATCGATTTCGACGAACGCAAGATTGTCTCTTCAACTGGTGCCCTCGACTTACAGCAAGTGCCAGAGAACATGGTAGTCATTGGTGGAGGTATTATCGGACTTGAGCTTGGATCTGTTTGGGCCAGGCTGGGCGCAAAGGTTCAGGTCGTCGAGTACCTGCCTTCGATCGGAGCAGGAATGGACGCAGATATGGCAAAAGCCTTCACAAAGCTGACAAAGAAGCAAGGAATTGAGTTGAAGACTAGCACGAAAGTCTTGTCTGGAAAGGTCGAGGGCGACAAAGTCGTTGTAGAAGTTGAGGCTGCCAAGGGTGGTAAGAAGGAGACTCTGACGGCCGATGTCTGCTTAGTAGCCATTGGTCGACGACCCTACACTGAGGGACTCGGTCTTGAGAATGTCGGAATCGAGAAGGATGACAGAGGTAGAATCATCATCGATGATGAGTACAGAACGAACGTACCTCACATCCGAGTTATTGGAGATGTCACCTTCGGAGCCATGTTGGCACACAAAGCCGAAGAGGAAGGTGTTGCCGTGGCAGAGATGATTAAGACTGGTCATGGACACGTCAATTACGGTGCCATTCCTAGTGTCATGTACACTCACCCCGAGGTCGCCTGGGTTGGTCAGACTGAAGCACAGGTGAAGGAGTCTGGCCGAACGTATAGCGTCGGAACATTCCCATTCTCTGCAAACTCCAGGGCCAAGACCAACGCTGATTCCGAGGGTCTCGTCAAATTCATCTGTGACAAAGAGACCGATCGAATTTTGGGATGTCACATCATGGGACCAAATGCTGGAGAGATGATTGCCGAGGCTGTCCTCGCCATCGAGTACGGTGCATCTTCGGAGGATATCTACCGAACGTGTCACGCCCACCCAACTCTGAGTGAAGCATTCAAAGAGGCAGCAATGGCAGTCCAGGGCAAGGCCATACATTTCTAAATTTCCTTTCCGTAGCACATTATCAAAGTCATATACACTACGAATGACCACAAGTAGAATTTACATCTTTTTCCTTCTTCTTTTCGTGTGTGGGGAAAATGTCTCAAACCAGTTGGATATTTCCAGACAAGTACATGAATTCGTAAAAGAAGAATATACATTTTCGAGGATTTCATTTGGGTATGTGTTGTGTACACACACACACACACACATCATTTGATATTCAATGCTAAAGCTACGATGAAAACTGCCCCCAGCCCTGTTTTCAGAATGTCGTTGTGGGAGATTGCGCAGCTTCAGATTCGCGCTCCACTTTTTTGCGCTTCTTTGGTGAAACATTGGGATCTTTAATGGGCCGTTTCATGGCACTCGCTATCAATGCGTCAGTCTAGAATCTTTGAAGGGGTGGTAGGTGGAAAGACTTACTGATTTTTCCGGTAGGTCCTAATCGTGGTTTTGGCTTTCTTTGACGATTAGGCAAATCTTCGTCCTCGATGAGATACGGTTCGTCCTCTGTATCGAGTAAAGCGATTTTCGACTCCAAAAAAGTGCGAAAAATGCCAATTTGTCGCTCCGCCACCTCTTTCGTGATGTGTGGAAACCTACGATCGAAGCGCAAGGCCGAGACGCTTTCGCCACCGACAATCGTGCTGCCACCCGTGACTGGTCTGAGACGGCCTTGGAGTAGCCTCAATGGTACCGAGAGCGACGACATGCCAAATTCTTTCTCCAGACCTAACTCTCGGAACCCGAAAAAGTCCTCGCCAGTCTCGTCCCCAAAGCTGCCAGCTACGAAAGCATCGCGGTTCTTCTCATCAAAGAGATCTTGATCTCCGCTATCACCATCGACGGTCCCTTGTATAAAGTCGTTCAAGAATTTTTTCAGTCTGTCGTGTAGGCCAACTATTTTTTCACCCTTGGTGTCGATCTCTTCCACAACATAATCTTCGAGAACATTCAGATCAGGGATCCCGACCTCGAACAAGGTATGGCGGAGTATCTCCTCTTCTGTAAGCGGTTGACGCGACTCAGTGTACTCCTTCATGATTTTGCCAATCAACTTTACGAATTCGGCCGCGATTTCCGTGAATGATTCGAGCGCTTCGGGCTGAAAATCTTCAAATCCTGCTTGGTACAGAATGTGGGAGGAAGAACGCTGAAGCAAGGATCTTGCCAACTCTTCTCCGCAGGGTTGTGCGTCGTATCCTGACTGGTACAATTCAATTTGCTCAAACCTTAAGGGTGGTTCCGATTCCATCAGCTGTCGGAAGTAACTCGCAGGAAATGCGCTCATCGTAGGATCTTGCATGAGTTTCAAAGTACTGAGCTTTGTACAAAGCTTCCTGATGTTTTTCATGTGTAATGTTGTGGCCTGCATCTTTTCCACCAAACCGCCACTTCGTGGTTCGAACGTGCTATTGTTCTGCACCGGAAATGCAAAATCCGCCGGAGGCTCAGCGTCCATGGCTGTCAAAGTTCTGGGTATTGAGCACGGCTCATACTCAGGTAGTACCATGTTGTCAGAAGAGGCGCTTCCGGAGCTGTTGGGACGAGAGGAGATTGGACCCAATCCATGTACTGAGTTCATCGTGGAAGTACCTTCGGCAGAATCTGCAAGTAACATACGAGCCAACGAAGCTGCAGATGGCTTCAAAGCTAGTTCTTCCGGCCTTAAAGCATCTGGTTTCATTCTCTTGTGTCTTGCACTGGCGTAGCGCGCCCTCGTCTTCTTCGTTCGAGTGCGCCAAACTTGGAATGGGACGTCAGTCTCATCAGTCTCTTCCGCATCGCTTCCTGCCCGCTGTAATACCTGAGTGGCCTCGTCGACATCGTCTGGGACAGACTTTTGAGCCTGTAACGTCCTTTCGGGAGAATGTGACATCTCTTCATCTACGTCCTCAGCTTTGACCCCATTTGTATCATCACTGGTTTTCTCATTGTCTTCTGCTTTCTTGGCAGACTTGGATTTCTTTGACTTTGACGATTTCGGCCCGAAGGTTCCTCGAGTTGATTTGCCTGCTAGAGGCTTGTCCTCTTCTTCATCTTGGTCGACATCAAGAAGACCAAATTCCTCTGCTTCTACGTCAGCACGGTCTCTGATGGTCACCTCTGGCACCATAGAAAGCAGCTGCTCAGACTTTCTCCGCATCGCATACGCATGCTTGCGCAAAGGATGCGCGGCGTCAGCATTGTATGTCAGGCAGTTGTCCCAGATTAGCATGACATCCTTAGCAAATTCGCTTTTGCTCTTGTAGACGATATTTTTGAGATTTTTCATCAGAGTACCAAGGTCCATGGGCTCTTTGATGATGTTGTAGTAGTCAGGCACATCGCGCTTAGTGACCTTATTCAGGAAAGCAGTCGAATGTTCCGTATAACCACGGAGTTCGAGTACAACCCTCTCGGCCGCCTCGTAAAGCTCTTCTTGACCAACCTTGTCTTCATTGGCCCATTTCGACCTATTCTTTCTGACCTCAGACAGGAGGGTCCGAAGCTCATTGTCACTCATAGCCAACTTTTCACGAGATTTGTCAATCTTAGAGATGAGGTGTTTGAGGGAAAGATTAGCGGCGCCAAAGTTGACAGAGCTGAGCTTCTCTGTCTCTATATGATCGCTCTCTTCTTCAACTTGTCGGTCAGAAGCCTCCAAAGTATTCTGTTCGAGAAGAGCATGCCGATCGTATTCGAGGGTATGGTACATTGTGTTGATCTCAAATGCCAAGATTTTGTCCTCGTTCTTTCTATCTTCTATAGCATCTGCATCGGAGAATTTTGAGCCAGCGTTAGTACCATGCGTGATCGCGCTCTTATTGACAACTGGAGAGTTGGATTGTGTCTGGTCACTGGCCAAGGCAGATCCGTTCGACACAGTCGTAGGCTCCTCTGCATCGCTCTCTTCGTCATCATAGTCATCATCCTCGGTCCGGACTTTTCGACGGGTGTCTGCGCTTGCGGCGGCGGTCGCTTGACTTTGTAATTCGGCGGCCTTATTCTGGATAGTGTAAGTCGAGATGAGCGAAAGATCGTCATTCGCGTCCTGAGGGAACAGATCTGCATAGATACTGGTCTCGTAGAGTAGACAGCGATTGCGAAAGAGCGTTGTCAGATCGTCAGCCTCGTCTGGAACTCCGTGGTCGGCATTGGATGTAGTGTCACGGCCAGAATTATTGGCGTTCGCTGATGCCTGAGACAAAGCCTCCAACTCATTCCATGTCTCCGAATTCGCCGACGCTAGCTTGAGAGCATTCCTGTCTCTAGCGGCTATGCATGCTACGCTCGGATCATTTGAGATATGTTGCGCAAGACTTCGCAAGAATGCTCGATCATTATTGATCCATTTTCCTCGAGATTTGGAAGGGTACATGAGACACTCTACTCTTGACGACGTAGCATGTTCAAAGGGAACTAGGACCCCACGCTGGCCGACACCACGACGCGACAGAAGACTCCCTTTTGTCTCACAGTCGTTTATTAGAGCTTGAGTGGAGCTCCGAGGTCAAACACGTGTGATGTCCTCTGTCAGATGGGTATGAAAGTACAGAAATCGAAGGACGACAAGACTATTTCTCGAGCCAGGCATGTCGTGAAGTGCGCAAGAATTATCATCACTCAGTCTGCTACAAATCCGGATCGATCTACGTATTCTAGCACCGGGCGCAGTGACCTGCCTGAAGCACAGCTCAATGCGGGGACAAGCTACTCGCACGTTGCGAAAGAGAATTGAAAGATGACCCTCTTGTGATCATCCAATTTTTGCTTCGTTACGGCCATTGATCCCGACTTCTAGCCGCCTATTGTTGTGTATGTCATGGGTCGATAACCTTAAGCAGATGCAACAAAGTGTCGCGAAGGGGGGCCGTGTGTGGAGCCGCTAGAATCTCCTCCGGCGTTATTGTAGGATAAGAGGTTGATAGTAAAACACACGACCCCTGATTCATTCGGTCCATTCGATCTGACCTGTTGCGTTGAAAAGCAAGAGCTTTCTGTAGAACAACTGTCCTGAACAGGGACCAAGCAGCTTATGGTCAGTCATTTCCTATGGCCAAACTACCACACATCCCGGTCAGTATCAGGACGATCCCCGCGATTGTCCTCTTAGTAATTTCGCTCTTCGCCCTGTATGCAGGACTCGTTGCAGGTTCAGGCGAAATCCCTGTGAACGACAAGGTGCAACATGTTGTCTGTTTCCTCTGCATAGGCCTAGCTCTTTACTGGGTTCCCGAGATATCGAAGAAGAGAGCTACCCAACTTACCGCAGTGCTCCTGACCTCGGCCAGCATCCTCTCCGAAATGCTGCAGGCATATATGACCGTCCGCATCTTTGATCCCGTCGACATCCTTGCAAACTTGGCAGGTTCAGGCATAGCCCTTGGGTCAGAGACACGGCTGGTTGTGGACTTGCACTTCGTTGCTGACCAGGTCACAGGATGAGCACGGCCTACCACACAAGGATGCTGAGGAGAAGGCGGGACGCCAAGTACTCGACGTTGACCCAAAACACAGAAATGGAGGACCTGGAGGCCGGGACAAGCTCGACAGGTGCGCCGCCTTCAGCGGACGAGCATACGCATACAGACGACAGCCCAGACATCATTGACACGAAGGAGGCTGCGAACGTCCCGGCTGTAGACTTAAAGCTGGACAGGGGTGCGTAAGACGGGGCTGACAGGGCAACAAACAACAAGCGCAATCCCAGATTCAGCAGATGTGCCGTCCTACCATGCGCATCGGGACACAGACACAAGCGCGAGGACAGAATGCCAGAGCAGATAGATGAATGAATGCGCCAGACACAGAAGCGGTCAGTGTTGCTTCGTGTTGAGGGAGCGACCTGCGATTGGTCAGATTTCCTTGGCGGTTGAACTCGATGATCGCCAATCTCATTTGACCCACTCAAGTGCCTTGTTCCCCTCCCACGTAGTACCGTCGCCCACACCCTGCATATCTTTCTGAATAACGGCCACAGGGGCGTCAAAAGCATGCGCATAGAGCATGAAGTTCGGAAAGACTTTTGAAAAGACCCTCGAGGAGGAGGATATCCCAGACGAGTGGAAGGCAGCCGCCATCAAATATAAATCGCTCAAAGTAAAATTTCCCCAGATGGTCTATGGACTATTCACAAGGCCGTGCTGACCAGTTTTTTGTAGAAATGCATCAATCGAGTAAGTCTTAATCATGCGCTTCGCAATACGACGGTCTCTCATTGTTTCAGGTTGTCGATGAACTCGAATCGCTTGGATTAACGGCCGAGACTATAAAAGACCTGCTCGAATCGACCGCAGACGGCTCAGGACTCGTGCAAACGCCGACAGCCACGATAGAGTACTCCTTTGATGGGACGACGCGATCCATTCAGCCAAAGTTGCGTTTCACTGTCGATGTCGAAGGCCCACAGCTCGAGGAACTGTCCTCCACGACTCGAAAAGCTCTACGGGACCTCCTGAGGAAGGCGACCATCTCACAAGGCGCACACAACGACCTGAGAGGTGCCGACGGGCAACTTTATGATCCCGTAGCAGATGATACTGTGGAGGAGGATTTCGCTTCGCTCAAAATAGACACTCTCTATGAAGGCGCTAGAACTCCTAAAAGAGCCAAATCTGTCGAACTGACGTCCCAGCCTGACGGCTCTCGTGACGGGTCTTTTTCTGGTGTTCAGACGATTCAGATCAAGCTTGATTCGGATCTAGAATTCTTCGACATGCTTAGCCACGAGGTCAACAAATTGGATGAGTTACAATCTCGGGAGCAAGCCTTGGTAATTTCCAATATCGACCGTCTCGGTACGCAGATTTCTACTCTGGTCAGACCCAGCAATAAGGGAAGGCAGAATCCGCATCTTGACGCATGGCGTAGACTGCTCCGTCTTTACGAGGATGCCGGAATCTTCAAGCCTAGCTCGGAGTTGCAAAGGAAATCGCACACTCCAGAGAAGGCAGCAAAGCAGCTTGCTTGGTTTGTGGAGCAGGTAGAGAAGGCAAATATTGTGCAAGGGACTCCAAGAACAAGTCAAAGTCGCGCTCTCTACGACACTTTCAACACCATGAACTTTGCCATCTTACAGCAGATCAAATTCCACAGCATGAACCAGCAGGCTATGGACAAGATCTTGAAGAAATTCGACAAGAGGACGGCGCTTACAGCCAAGAAGGCATTTCCTGACTTTATGGCGACCGATCCATTCTTTACCAATGGTCTGGCACAGGCCATGTACTATGCCGTAGCTTCAAATGTGATGGCCGTCGTCCCTCAACTCGACGATTTTGAGTGCCCCGTGTGCACTTCAATCACGATCAAGCCAGTACGTTTGAGCTGCTCTCACGTCTTCTGCGTCAGATGCCTGATTAGGCTTCAACTGGCAAAAGAGAACCACTGTCCAATCTGTCGCCGCGAAAATGTCTTGCAGGCAGACTCGACCAATATCGATTGGGCGCTGCTCAATTTCTTGAAGATGTATTTCCCGAAAGAAGCACGCGAGAAACAGAAGGAGAATGAACGAGAACAATTGAGGATTCAAGCGGCCGCGACGGGACTCGATAACAAACTCTGTGTCATCATGTGAGAATCGTCTTGCCGAAAGATCCGATTGAAACTCGTACTTTGGTAAAGCAAATACGTGAGTCTTGATCATCACGCAACTTTGTGGACTACTGTATGCGATTCTTGGCGCAATTCATCAGGAGCAGCAAATTGTGAAAAATAGTGATAGATAAAAAAACCAAAAAGAAAGACTAAATACTCTTTGCCCAACGCCCATCATCTTGAGCCTCGCTTGATTTCTAAAATCGCAATCCACCCAAACTCTCTCTCACACACACACTCTTACTCGGAATGAGTTGACTCATTGAAACATCAATTCCTCATCATCCAAAACGATATCATGCGTCACGACCCGTTCCTCTTGTTGTTGTTGTTCTCGCAACTTGTGAGCCGCGTACCCATGATAGTATAATTCGTCCCTCAGAAACACTAAGACCGCAAATCAGTCACAATAGTTCCCTTATGTAGATGTATTGATTACCTTCTCTGTTCCAGAGGAATCCTTGTCCTGACGCAGTATGAATGATGGGAGAACTGCCATATCGAGCATTGAGATCAAAGACTTCGTGTTTCAAAGAAGCTTGCATTGATTTAGACAAGAGTGACGTCGACGTCGACGACGACGAGGACGGCGTGCTTGAACTGGCAAGACTCCGAGGTGTCGTGGGCGCAGGTTTGATGGAAATAGCGGTCGCTGTCGATGCGCATGAACTTCGAGTACTCTCCATCCTTTGGAGATCAGGATCAAATTCCTTGAAATTGGGCAACTATAGGGCCTGGGCGAAACCGGAGCGGAGATGATGTATGGTCGGAAACTCATGATTGGGGCACGCACGGGGTGATTGGCGGCGCATAGCCACCGGTTGTTGCCGAACTCAACTCTAAATTCCCCTTGGAAATTTTGAATGTTTTATATAGCTACACCGCACGACCTCGACTGAGCTATCGATTTTGGGCTTGCACATCTTATCAAGCTCCTCAGTCATAATACCATGGCTCTTTGACCACTTCGTTGTTATTGTACCTGTGATCTCGAACCCCCTAAAATCATCAGTTTTCGTCTTGCAATGCAAGACTGTTCATGATGCTTACCTCTCCGCGGAACATGGCGGGATATCTATATCCTACAGGGACTTGTTCTTCTGTCACACGATTGTAAGATGCAGGAATACTGGGATCTTGTAGCACGAATTTCCCAGTCTGGATTTCCGTGTCCGTAATCGTAGATCGATGTACTCTGGCGTAGCCTACTCGCTTGAGTCCCCGGAACAGGATATACTCGCACCAACGATCCCAATCGGTCGGTTCAATGTCATTCATGCCAGAGTTCTCGGTCAAATGTCGTTGAGGATACTCTCCGACGTGCGATACCACATAGCCCAGGAACACGAACGGTCTAGGAGATTCCTCCATAATCTTGCCCAAGGTAGTAGATTGTAATCGCCGATCCTCGGGATCTTCTTCCTGTCCATTATGCGACACGATCACATCGACCATCGTTCCAAAGACATCAAGAGTGGCATGTATGGCCGGCGCAAGCTCCCCGACAGGTGATGGAAGCAGATGATGAGTCGAATTAATGATTGGGAATTTCGAGAGAAGTGCTGCTCCCCAAGTGTGTTTGTTCGGTCCTGGACCAAAGTCAACATACATACCAATCTCTTCCGCAATCTGCTGAGTCATATCCCTGTTGCCCATGATGATTCGTTGCGTGTCCGACTCGAGTAGCCCGATGACATCGAGCTCGAGTTCTTGAATGATCTGTCTCATTCTTGTCTCACTTGCCCACATGTCGTTGTCCAAGCCGAAGTGCACCGTCCAGATTCCTGCTGTGAACAGCTTGTCCTCTGCATGATACGGCTTATAGTCGAATGTTGGAAACCTTATGTAAGAAATAACGAAAGTCAATGCGGCGGTGATCACAATGGTGGCCCGTAACAAGGTCGATATTTTTGTCGTAGAAGGACTGTACCCGTTGTAAGCAGGGCGAGCGTCTCGCATATTTGTGCTTAGAATTCCGCAGCCGATACAGGACATCATGCAAAGCATGACAATGTCAGTTCTTTCTCGTAGTATAGGGCCGCCGGGAACAAATGCATAAGCCACAATCCATACATGCATTAGGGTTAGTAGATTGTAGATGATGAAACCGACGCCGAAAGTTTTTCCTGGTGGTGTCTTGGACGCTGTAATTATACAATTCGGCATGTACGCCATCAGGAAACATGTGAGTACCAGTCCCCCCAAATAGCCCGGATAACCGTGGAAAGTATACAGACCCAGGGCGCCCAGACATCCAACGAAGAAAGCAGACCAGCTACTAGCCAGCGATGGTCGAACCACTCCAAGATACAAGCCAGCCATCATTACACAAATTGTGATACCTCCGTGTGGCACGACGAGTGGACCCTTGATGGGAAAACCGTCCCAAACCCAAAGCACTATCGTACTTGAGTCGGACAAGAGAGAGTGGAAGGCAAAGAACATGCCACCGACTCCGACGCTGGTAAGGAACCAGTTCGGAGCCTGCCCATCATTACTTTTGCTGCTGGTCTCAGTCAATACCTCCGATGCGTTAATTTGAATGACAAATGCGGCCAGAACGCCCAAAAGCAGCCCGATCTTATTAAGCCCGCCGTTTTCAGAATGCATAATAGGCCAAATTGGATTGTTGGCGTAGTGTGACATCTTGGCGAGGCTTGAAAGTACCAAACCCATCCCAAGAGCGATCGTCTCCTTCTGCAGCAAGGTGCGTTTATTCCGATTCGTATGAAAGATGCTGCACCAATTGAGCACCTGAATGATGTTGGCTGCGGACACGACTAGCAGCCTATCTCGTGGACTGTGAATTTTGTACGCGGCTATACCTGCCATTGATAGCAGATGCAGAATTCTGGGATATCCGGCAACGAGCTTCCTTATAGGCGATACTGTCAACAGAACAGGTGCTGCAGTTGATAATAGCGCGATTTCATAGCCGGAAATCCCCATATTCCAAAGAGGGAAATACCAGATGAGGAGCCCTAGAGATGTCCAGATACTCCAAAAAGTGAACTACGTGAGCATTAATTGAAGAGCGAAGTATGTAGCAAGCATTGCTTACACCGAGGTACACTCTGCCGCAAAAGTCCAGCGCGTCTCTAAGGTTAATACCTTGAAGCTCCATCAGACTTCTATCTTTGACCTTTCTACTTTATTAGCACTGCTAATTCATGGTTCGAACTTATGTACCTCTCTTTCTCAGAGTTCTGCAATATTTGACTAGATCTAAGCGATACATGAGCATTTACTTTGGTAGCTTAGCATATTGACTATACCCCACTCGCTCGCCTCTGACGTCTATGATCTGTAGTTGAAACGTCTCGAAATCTAGTGTGGCAACGGCGTCAAAGGCCACATCGTAGATGATCAGCGACCATTCGAGAAAGGCATATATGGTGTACGCTGGAATAATTAGAGGTCAAGAGCCGCAACGGAATCAGGTGACTCATACCTCCAGGGACCTGGTGGACTTTGTGCTGGATGAAGAAATAAATGAGTGGAACCATCGTGCCGAAGAAAAGACCGGCAGCTCTCTTTCGATACTTCATTGCTCTCTCATTCGGCGGAGCAGTCAAAAGACATCCTACAGTCCAGGGAATGGTAGCAACTAGGTAGCTGATCATGAAGATATCGTGCCAATCGTGGTCATCTGAGGACGTGACATACACCCACCCTCCGCAGAGTATCGTACGAAAAAGGCCGACGGCTGCAATGATTTTGGGCAACTTGCCCGGTCGATTTGTTAAGAGATACCACAGTCCAATCAAGGCGAATCTAGGGCCTGAAGTGATAGCAATAAAGACTTGAAAGACGGATCGTTCCGGGTAGAAATCGCCTATAGTGGCAGATACCGAAGGGAACCATTCATCTGGGTAACCGTAGTACTCGTTCTTCACAATCTAGAGTGGTTAGAGGGAATTCAATCTTAAATCGAGCCTGAACATGATACCTTTTCATAATGGAGCACAAGACCGACCATCAAGGCTCCAAAGAACCCCGCATATGCAACCACGGTATGCAAAATGCCAACATATCTGCCTGTGATCGATGTCAGGTTTTCGTACTTCGAGTTATGCACAAACGGACCATTGATATTCACTAAAGCTTTTGGCATCTCGCAAAGGCAGTGAAACCTGGAGACGAAGTCCCACCAAATCAAGCTAAGAACAGTTCGTCTCGTGCTTCTGTGAGAGTGATAAATCGTGGTCAACTAGCGATCGCGCGCGAGATCCGGTGCGTCCAACGCGTTCACATTCGTACACGTGATAATCACGGATTCTCCGACAGAGAGTCCCCACTTCTTCGGTATATGACACAGGTGAGTGTAGAATTGCAAAGAGCAAGCGCCTCTCCGAGGCTTTCGGGCATAGCATACGGGATCAGTCGCGTCAAATCGCAGACTCTTTCTTTGACACGTTCATGAAGATGCCTGATCACGAAGTCCTGGAGTATGCATCCGGTGCGGACATCATAAGGGCCAACCAGAAAGACCAATATTATTGTGCCGTCCTCAGATCAGAATTCGAGTCTGTTGCCAGACGAGTTTTTGGATCAAGGACTCTCGCGAAAAGTGCAGACGAACTCCGGACATGCGCGAATTTTGCATATTTGGCTCTTACGACGCTTATCGGCCAACGGACACTCGGCGAGGAGTACTGCGACATTGTGCATGTTGTCCCAATGGGCTCGGACAGAGCCTTGCCTGCACCACGACGGAGAGCCATCTTCGTCGGTTCCAGTGCTCTGATACCGTATATACTCGCAAAGTCCTGGCCCATTTTAAGGCAACGCCTCTTGCGACAATACCCCCAGAACCAGTGGCTCTCGAAGAAGTCGAATGGCATAAGTTCGTTCATGACGCTGGGAAATTTGGAAACTATTCATTTGGCGCTTTTTTATTTCACCGGCACATATTATACTGTTGCAAATCGCATTACCAGCATGCGATACATTTTTATACGAAAAATTGACGTGTCTGCCGAACGCATAGGATACGAAGTCCTCGGTCTATTGATGTTGCTTCGACTGACAATTCCCCTATTCAGAAACTTCGTTTCGTCGCAAAAGAATCTCGACCTGGACGATACGAGCATAGTTCAGGCTGAAATCAATCTCGAAGAACCGTCAATTATGCCCTTTCTCAATGAGCAAGCACGCAGATGCACCCTATGTTTGAGCCCAATGCAAGACCCTACTGCCACATCATGTGGTCATCTCTTTTGCTGGACCTGCATTAGCGAGTGGACGAGGACAAAGGTGATGAACCCCGTCCAGCTCCGCAATTGATTGCTGACCCAAGGTAGCCAGAATGTCCGTTATGCAGACAGTCTGCAAACCCGTCCCATCTTCTCCCACTACGAAAGTAGTGTACGTCCTGGATGATATACCCAGTATGTCTTGCTGAGACATCTCCGAATGGCTGACCTCAACCCTCCGTCAGCTTCAAGAATTGAACCACAGAAAAGCCTCCCTCAAGCTTGTTAAGCCACCTGCGGGCGCTACTTACTACCAGGGAGCTCTCGGAGAGAAGCACAATCATCGAAGGCACGTGGCGGCTCAACACCGACACTAAATTGAAGTCGAACCACTTTGTGAACCGTCTACATCTCAGGACAAGTAAAGCCGTCATTGTTTACGATCTGATAAGCTGTCTTTAGTGCGCTTTCGGGTCTCAGCTCGTAGCCATCCCTCGTTCACTTCTCAGAGGTACATGGCTAGCAGGCCTGGTCTTCTTCATCCCAATCTCGAGAGCCTTGGCGTCCGTTCCTCTAGCGCTAGGAATCTTGCTACACTAGGAAGTCTGCAAGCCATGAAGAGCCCTCCACCTGTGGACTATCCAGTAATGAATGAAGCTACCATGCATACTGCAGCCCCAAGAACTCAAAAACCTCGAAAACAAATTACTCTTAAATTCCCCGACCCACTCAGTAAGTCATGCAGAAGACGACTAGACGAATCGGATGACTGACGATAAAGGTCTTGAACCGGTTGAGGCTTCAAAGCGATTGGCTGCACGGAAGGCTGTTGAGGATCATTTCCCGGCAGACGCGAAAGTCATCGGCATCGGTTCTGGCTCTACTGTGATCTACGCTGTGGAACGAATCCTGGAACGGGACGACACCGACGATGTCATCTTTATCCCAACAGGATTCCAATCGAAAGAACTCATTAACGGTGGTGGCCTGACGCTCGGAGAAATAGACGCGCACCCCATCATAGATGTCGCCTTCGATGGAGCCGATGAAGTCGACGCGGGCCTTCAATGCATCAAGGGTGGCGGAGCTTGTCTTTTCCAGGAGAAGCTCGTAGCCTCCTGTGCAAAGAAGTTTGTCATCGTGGCAGATTATAGAAAGAATAGTGCTCAGCTTGGTGAGAAGTGGCACCAGGGTCTCCCGATTGAGATTGTACCTCTAGCACATGCAAAGGTCATTCGAGATCTGGTTTCATTGGGATCGTTAGACCCAGCGTTGCGAATGGGCGGCAAAGCCAAAGCAGGCCCGGTTCTGACAGATAATGGAAATTTCATTATCGATGCTCCTTTTCCTATCGGAGTAGATCCTTTCGAACTTCTCAAGTCCATAAAACTTCTCTGTGGTGTGGTGGAGTGTGGGATCTTCGCTGGTATGGCACACGTAGCCTATTTCGGCAACGAAGATGGTTCAGTGGATGTTCGCTATGCGGATGGTCAGACGGAACATATCCAGCCTCACGACCCTCTGCTCCCGCAGCAGGGCGCATCGGGGACTGATAGCATCACGACTCCGGTAGCACCTGAAAGGAAAGAACCTTACAGGGAATATGACCGATTCGAGTTGCGTCGGTGAAGTCGTAGATCTAATATCAAGAATAACTCTTGTGCTAATGTCTTGGATATTCGATACTCTGTCCTATTGGTGTATATTTACTTTTCTATCGTGGTTCATCACCGTTTGTACTCGTGTGTAGGTAAAAAGCATGCGTTCAAAGTCCTCTGAAACATATGAAATTTATATTAATGCCTTCTTTCGCGCCTCAACACGTCGCTTTAGAGTTATGGCGGAAACTGACATTCGAGAATTCAATAGCGCTTCTTCGAGTCATTCGATGGGTACGTGCCAATCTATTGCATTGAAATACCAGATCCTGATGATTCACGACAGCGGGATCAACCACAACTACGAAGTCAACGAAAAGAAAGAGGGACACGGAGAAGCAATCGAAGTCAGACATACACCAGTCTGTCGACGTGGAGGATGACATATATTCCGATCTGCTGGTGATCTTGTCAAAGTACCTGGTTCTTCCAAGACTGGCGCTTTGAATTTATCTAATTTGAGCTAGAGATGAGACGGCAAAGAAATTCGCTCAATTTTCTGATGACCAGAAGAGCATACATGATCGCTTGCGAGCGCGTTCTTATAACAGCCTTGATGAGCTCGAGCAACATATAGAGCAAGTCGCTGAAAAGCTCATTCACACCTCAACGACGACAAGCGCCCCTTCGCGTGAACTCATACAAACCTTTGCGACATTCCTACAAGAATTAATACGCGCCGAGAATGAGCGCGAAGCTCTCTCTGGAACGAAGGAGCCGACTACATTTCCCGAAGGTGCATCCGGATTTCCCGATCAGCGTATTGAGAGACAAGCGTTATTCACTAGCTCGGTTGTTGGACCTCTATTCACCTCGGCGACCTCGGTGCCTCCGTCGGGCCAACTAGCTCCGAGTGTTCACTTGACAAAGGTTTTAACAACCGCTCACGAGGATGTGAGAGTATTAGGTGATTTGCGACATGAAGTTGCCTCGCACGAACAAAGATCTCTCCTTGAAGCTGGCAGGTTTCGTTTGCCCATGAGTAAGAGGATCAAGAACGACCCGTTTGTCTCTTTTGCCTTCAGTCGGGATCAAACGGACGCGGTTCTGGATGATAGAGCCTCTTCTATACTCAATCTGGTGCGTCATTCAGCAGAGTCCCAACATCAGAGTGAATTTGGGATGAATGGCGCTTCTACTAACAACAATGAACTTTCAAAGCCATCGAATAGTGTTATCGAACCTGACTTTGGTCTCACGGATGATGTTCTGGACGTTTTCCAGACCGAGAAGTCCATCGATGACGAGATCACCGTCCTCCTAATCGATTTGGCTCGCAAGCAAGAGTCTCGAGTGTCACGTTCACCTTTTCTGGATCCAGATGAGGAAGAGCTTGCTGCCGCTCGTTCAATACAAGAGAAGTTGCAGACGCTGATTGTGGAGGCCGAAATCGCTCCTCGTAAGTTGCTTACGCAAGGTATCAGACCAGACTACACGATGGCGAAATTCTCACCGTCCTATTCTGGTTCACTTCCGCCGACGATCGCTCAAGCAATCAAGGCTACTCTGGTCCAGAGTCTGTCAGCACCATGCACTCCTCTCGACTTCAAGCGCACCAAAGATTTCAATATAATCAAGCAAGGATTTGGCGCAAATTCAGAGAATACAGCTCAGATACAATCTCGCAATAACTTGGAGGCTTCTGCTAGAACGGCACAGTCGCCAGCAGTCCGGAAGACTGGATAAAACCAGGGCGAAGCGATCCTTCATCACTATCGTCACCAGCCCTGGTGGTGCTTGCGCAGTGATTCGTGACCATGGGGAGTCTAGAGATTGTTCCCTAGCATGGCAGCCTCGCTGAAGCTTGACGCGAACATCACACTATGAAAAAGCCTGTAGAAAAATCTGTATTGCGTGCTAGTTCTTCATTAGGAGCGCCCGCACAGGTAGAACATTGTGGACTACATAAGCAGTCACTCCAATTTGAATAACGTATACAGACGTCGCATAGTAGAAGACCACTCTAGTAGCACGATCTACATGATCCGAGCGCAGTCTGCAACGTGCATCAATGTAAAGCACAGTCTTACCGAGGTTGAGGGTAATTTGTAAAATCTGACGGCAGGACTGGCCTGCCCCCAATCATTCTCGAGTATCAGTTGGGATCTAATATAGCGCCCATCAAAAGTATATTCATGTATAGAAAGGCAGACTAGAGGTGAAGACTGAACCGAGGAACAAGTGCGGGAGATAAGGACGATCAGAAATTAAGCGCTTCCCGAAACGCTGAATTTCCGAAGTGGGCTTGGCTTACCCGCTCTTCATTATAGCAATTTCACAGGTATTGGCCAGGTATCTGTAAAGTTGACTCAACATTCCATTTGTACCATCGTCTCGGCCCAGCGGCTGTGCTCGACAGCCAATCCCGGATTCTCGTCAATTTGATAAGTCTGTACGGCTCCGCCAAAGAAACGCCTCCTTCTTCTTCTGCTCCGGGACCGTCTCCTCGCTCGAATATCGACAATGCAGATTCACAAAGTAACGCTCTGAGCGGTCGACGCATGAAGCAAAACGTCAAGTCTGAGTTCTCCAAGTCTACGAGACTTCATGATCCTTCCGTAGTTCCTAGCGAGCATATGAGGGAACTGCCCCACTTGATACAGGACACATATGATCAATCTTATGAAGCACAATCCTCCCGACTAGCACATGCGGGAGTTGTCAAGGCAGAATCGGATCGTATAGCAGGACCAGAAGCGGATGATTGGAAGTGTAGACTGAAACCAGAAGAGTGGCTCGCGCACGTCACCGAGCATCTGCGGCACAATCCGCACATCGATCTGATGCCACTTGACATGTCTTGTTCTTTCAGCGTATCGGACGCCAAGGCCTCCGATATGCCACTGGTCTACTGCTCTCCTGCTTTTGAAAGATTGACTCGTTACTCCAGGGCTCACGTTAAAGGTCTCAATCACAGATTCATGCAAGACCCAAGGGGCAGACAAGCTCGTGGAGCACGACGCAGGTATACCGACAATGCTGTCGTAGCGGAAATGTTTCAGAAACTGTGCATCGGCAAGGAGAGTCAAGTTGTGGTACGCAATTACAAACGTAGCGCGAGTGTGGACAGCCCGTGGTCAAATTATTTGACCATGATCCCCATCTCGATCAAGCTTAACTGCGACGTCGATTTCATCTTTGCGTTGCAGCTGGATTGTGGGCTATATCCACAGAATATACACGGTTCTTGGCATAGCGATGCCGTCAGGATTGATTACAGGACGCCATATCACATTGAGAGAAATCTTCTGCGCAGCACCGGATCAGCGAAACAAGCACCGGAACCTCATGTACCGATCGATTTTCTTCTCACTTCTGGCGAGGCAAAGTCTCGTGACTGGTCTCACTTTCTGCTTCAGAATATCGATGATCCGATCTTTGTCTTTTCACTAAAAGGCATCATACTTAGCGTATCCGATGCAGTTCATTCTCTCTTGGGCTACGAAGCCGAAACAGTCGTCGGCAAAAGCTGCTCCTATCTCACGCACCCGCAAGACATAGTATCAATGCTGCGCGACTTCAGAGATGTGGAAATTGGCGCTCCGATAAACATCCTTGCGAGAGTCTTGCACAAGGACGAACGGTATCGTTGGATCGAATTTGCCGGTCGAGCTCATCTTGAGGATTCCAGCAGAGGTGCTCGTCATATCGTGCTCAGCGCGCGTTTGCGCACGTTGACCGACACGAGAGCGCTCAATTCATCTGATATTGGCGGTTTATGGTTTCGAATTTCGTTTGATGGAATGATCTTATTCACGACAACAGAAGCCTCTACTGTGCTCAAAATTCCCACTCGACAGCTCATAGGGATGAACTTTTCAGAGATTCTGCAGGAGGACGATGCCCGGAGCTTCCGAACAATGCTCCAAACCGCCGGGACTATGACAAGGTCAATTTCCTTTTCGCACATCTACATGTCGAAATATGGAGACTACGAGCCCGGATTATCCCTAGTGTCTGAACTGTACCCAGGCAGCGAAGACAGTGATCAAAAATCATACTTGATCATTACCAAAATCGAGGGCGACCGACCACCGTGGCTCGTTCAGACTCTCGGACCAGAGGATCCGCCAGACTCGGACCTGACTGCTCCGTCATTCGGCTCGAAATTGGACGAGGATATATTATCACCAATTGCTCCTCGTAATATTCTGGATGATCTGAATGTAACGAAAAATACATCGTGGCAGTTTGAGCTACACCAAACTCGAATTCTCAATCGCAAATTAAGAAATACTCTGCGCGTAAAACGTTACTTGAATCGACGTGGCTGACGATCCAATCACAATCGAGGGTTTGTATAGGAGAGGGGAGTGCAGGTCAACATCATTGACCGAATCGGAGTTCTAAAGCTTTTTTTTTGTTGTTTTCCCCAAAATATGGTATTTAGCGTTGGCAATGAAGAGTGTCTATTGATGCACTTTCTTTCATAGGTTTTTATTCAACACTTGACATATTGTGGTAGGAAATCAGAAAAGACAAAAGGACACGTCAAGCATACGACCCAATGTGTTTTGAAAAAGTTTATACGCTATGAGTTATACGAGACTCTAGACTTTTTTCGGGGAAAAGGGAAAAAGGGGTTCGGATTAGATCAGACAGTAAGCAAAACCCCGTCACGGCATCGACTAGAAGGTTCGTTCTTGGCGCCGAGCTACAGTGGAAACTGCGAGTGGATTTACGATCCTATTTTCATCATGTAATCCTGAACCTCTTTTTCCTTTCCCCTCACGAGACACGTCCACGAAAAGTTCGATTAGCCTAGAGGTCGGAGATGAAAGGCAGGCAGCTTTCGAAAGAAGGATAAGAGAAAGAAGAAAAGAAAAGATCAGCTAGTTGTTGTTTACTGGCAAGTAATACCCCATAAAGGGCGGTTGGGTGTCGTCACAGTCGATCGGACATGAAAGAAGACAGTAGTTATCGTCATCTCAATCCCCTTCTTCTCATATCCTCTTTCGACAGCTGCCTCTTCCAATGTTCCAGTCCGTCCCCAATGAAGGAAAGATTTGTTTGGCGTAATAGCAGCCGAGTGCGAATTTTATTCCATGGGAATTATTTTATTGTGCGTGGGAAATTTTGTGATCAGTGATTTTGAATAACTCGCAGACTCTCACGGCACATTATTTATTGATCGATTGGAACCCATTAATATATACGTTAGATATTTATGCTACTATCTGTTGCAACGCAAGGCGCACATCTTGCGCGCTCGCGTGGTCATCTTCGAGTCTGTTTAGTAGTTCCGTCAACACTTGACCATTGATACGTGCTTTCTTATGTGCCGGCGCATCTATCATATCAGTGTCAAGCTTAGATCCCTCCAACTCCTCCAATTTCCTTTTGGCCATATCCACAACACTAGTTGGGAATCTTGCCAGCTCTGCTACATGGATTCCAAAACTTTGGTTGCAAGAACCATCCATGATCTTGTACAATAACGTGACGCCTGTGCTGCCCAAAGAACGCTCGACATGAGTCGAAACATGGAGGTTTTTGACTTTCGCTTCCGTTTCGCCCAATGAAGTCAGCTCGTGAAAGTGCGTGGCAAAAAGAGTGAAACAGCCTATACAACTCAGAAAACGCACATCGTATCACTTCTGTGACTGACCAATCTTCCTCATGATGTGTTCAGAAATGGCGTAAGCTAGTCCAAAGCCATCGGTGGTACTGGTTCCCCGGCCCAGTTCGTCAATAATGATAAGGGAATTTTGAGTTGCAGCTCGTAATATCGTGCTCGTTTCGAGGCATTCACTCATGAAAGTAGATACACCCTTTAACTGAGAGTCTCCTGCGCCGACTCTAGCCAGAATGGAGTCCACGATCGTAATTTCTGCCGTGGAACACGGAACGAAACAGCCTGCTAGCATCAGAGCTTGGTTCTACAAACCAGAAATGTACATACCAATCTGCGCCATAAGAGTGATCATTCCCACCTGTCGAATATACGTCGATTTACCCCCCATGTTTGCTCCAGTGATGATCAGGAATTCTGATGATCCTCGAACGAGCGAAACGTCGTTTGGTATGAAGCTGACATCGTCTTGTGTCTCGATACACGGATGTCTCGAGTCCCTCAAGATTGTGCTTCCCGTGCCCAGGGCATGCATCCGTGGTCTGACATAGGCTGTGGGCGCGTGAACAGACACCTGTGCTAACGACATGATAACATCGAGGTGCGCTATCACATTTGCAAGTGATTCAAACACCGGGCAATACGAGACGGCAATAGTAACAACCTCCCTCACTAGCCCGGATTGATGACGAGCATATTGTGAATGACATTCAGTATACATCCTTGAGAGCATAGATAGCTCTTCGGTGCTGAAATACTACACCAGTCAGTCATATTCCTGAAGGTTGCGTTCTCCGTCATACCACCCCAGCCTTCGCTGTTTCTACTCAATTAGTCAAGTTTTGTTGAGTTTGGCGATCCAGCTCACGTAATTCTTTGTATCCTGACTTGTTCCTGATGATCGAAGCTTCCGTTCTCGACAGTCTTAGACAAAATCCAAAAGAAGAGTGGTTCTCAAGCTTGAGCTTCTTCTCGATCTCGACGCCAAGCTGGTCAGCGACGAGACGATGCTCAGCATCTATACTTGATCGAATCTCTTCTATCTTCGACCGAAGTTGACCTAAATTGTCGTCAAAATCTGCTCTGATGAGGTATTCATGCCTGTCCAGAGCGTTCAAGTCAACTGTTGTCTCCACGAGATCCTGAAACTTTCCCAGTAGATGTTGAATCTCACTGAGGCTATCTATATAGGCAGTCTGGATGACATCAGCATCAGATGTTTCTAATTCTTGCAGTTCGAAGCCAGCGATGATCTCAGGCAAGCGAGTTGTGACCTGATATGCACGAACCACATCCTCCAGGTGCGCCTGTCCTTTACGAAATTTGTTTGATAGCCTAGACAGATCGGGCATAAGTTTGAGCTCGGATTGTAAGGTATCCCTGATTTCATTCTGCAAGATGAACAGCGACACAAGATTGTGACGTTTCTCGATTTCCTCCAGACTAAGGAGAGGTTGTTTGAGCCACTGCGAGAGCAATCGAGACCCAATCACGGTCCGACAGCGATTGAGCAGCCCGAACAAATTCATTGACTTGTTCGCACCATCATGTGCGGACGGCACGAGTGATAGCGCCTTGAGCGCCGAACCATCGAGCCGCATGTAGTCCGTACTGTTGAACTGCCAGTAATCATATTGACCAAACTGACTCGGATCGGACAATAAATTGAGATACTTCGTGAGAGCTGACGCGGCGGTCAAGCCTAATGGCTTGGTCTCCCAATCTATACCGCGTTCTTTCTCACTCAACAGCCTTGCAAAGTCTGAGATTATAGACTTGCTAGTGAAATCTTGTGGCTTCAACGTGGTAAGCACAACGTTACAGCGCTGGAGGACATTTTTGATCTTCTGACACAAGACATTTTCGGTAGCAGAGTCTGGCAAGAGGCATTCTTTAATGCCCAATTGGATGATGAGTGATTCCAAATGACAGAAAGCTTCCGTATCAAAGAATTCTGCGAGACCAATCAGTCGTCTGTCTGGATCACTGTAACACACTCCCAGATTCAACCCATCCTTCGTTCGGCTTAACTGCAGAGACAAGAGCGATGCACTGTCCGTATTGCCCCCAACCAGAAATGTCTCGATAGCCTGTACATTCCCTGGAGAAGCCGATTTCGAGATGTGCCACTTCGAACGACCACCTTCCCAGATCTCTATGCGTAGACCTTGTACAAATAGCGCTTGTCTGACGTACCTTTCGCAGACTATTCTGGTCATTGTCAGAGAGGGAAGAGATGCCAGTTCCTTCACAACCGATTGTGTTTTGTAGAGTTCATTTGCTGCACTGATAGCATCCGCGCCGTGGATTGAGAAGAAGGCATTCCGGTCGAAAATTCTGACGGTGTTTTCCTTCGCTTCTAAGCCTCGGAAAAAGTCGCTGAAGTCCCTATCGCCCTCTAGGACAGGTCTGGTGTCACTCGCATTCATATGATGTACTTCACGATATGGTCAGATGGCGGCAGAGCAGTTCTAAATTCGTATGAAATCAATATGACATTGAGCTTCCAGCTCTGAGATCTGTTTCTTGCTCGTGTTTCTGTACCAATCCAGTAATACGCGTACAAGCAGATGCATTATCTCACGCGCTCTGGACGTGATGTTTGTGGAGCTCAGATTAGCCGAGATCTGGATGTGAATCAGAAGAATCGTACTTTTAGAACAGTTGAACGCTAGCATAACAAGGAAGATCTTATATGAGTGTGATTCGGAACTACAAGTGTCCAACCATAAGTCAAACACGTCTGTCTACTAGTCTGGCAGCTAAGTCGTGATTGACTTTAATTTCAGCATCATTCTATTCGAGCCAATTTTTTTTGCTGTTAGTACGACCATGTCGATTTTGCAATTGACGGAATCTTGTGAGAAGCGACTCCCAGGGTATTTCAGAACCTTTGGGAACGCGAAGATTCGACACAGAACTTCTCGAATTGGGAACGAATCCATGTGGAGAGATGCTATTGAGACGGTTCCGAAGAGTATGAAATGCCTGGGTTTGTGGCAGCAGCATGAGCAGTCCGTATAGACATTTGTTCAGATATGGGTATTTTTCTGGCTCGAGAAGTTGTAGTCGCAGATAAGTGAATACTGGGCTCTCCAGTAGCTGAACCCTGTGGTTTTTAGTCAACTGCCCACGAGAGTGTGACGCTCACTTACAGTTTATCGATCTGAATCAAGATATCTACACTTATTTCCAGTTCCGCAAATACTTGAAGCAGGTTCGATGCATGCTCGTAAGCCTGAGCAAGCAAACAAAGAGAAAATGTTGCTACTGCCTAAGACACGTCAGTTATTGAATTTCCCAGGTTTACGAAGTCCAACGTTGTGCGACCACGATCTGTACAAGGCAGTGAAGAACGCACTGCCGTCGACTGTGTTGAGTTGTCTTAGACGTTTGCGAGCTTCGAACAATTCAGGGCTATTCCGAGTGAGTGTACAGACTATCGTGCATCCGAGGACTTACGCGGTCAGCAGATTGTTGTTCAGATGTTGAACAATCAATTGACTATCGTGACTTAGTGTTTGATCTCATTCGCATGCATGTGTCTTACGCGAATTCTAAATCGGTCTCCTTTTCGAGGTTTTCGGCCAAGGTGCGATAGATTCTCTCAACGTTCAGATTTATTGACAGCTGTCGTATGATCAAAGAGCCTCGTTGCTCCAGGAGTTTCCGATCTGATGAGAAAAGAGTTAGTAGATTGACCATCAATTGAGTAAAGTAATCGTCGTTTTTTGATATTTGAGCAAGGAGTTCAAGGTCCTTCTTTACCACTGCCTCACTAGTATCAGACAGCGTCTTCAACAACGCGGGCAAGATCTCTGCTCGCAATCCAAGATCGTCTTTAGACTTCTTCGAAGTCAGTCTGACTAGCTCCATGAGCCATCCCAGTGCTGACACTCGAGTTTCTTCGTGGTCATCAAGTCTAGAAGTATTAGAAGCTCTGCATGATCCTCGAGGAATCTTACAATTGTATTGTTGCGGAGTTGACAAAGTCCAGTTCTTCGAGACCGCCGCTGAAGACATTTTCCTTATCATCAAGGGAATCGCCATCAATAACCACACGTATGAGTTGAAGTAGCTTATCATTGACGTCCCTAGCCGCACGTCGAAGAGCAGTCGATTCGTGTGATATCGCCGGCAGTACAACTCGAAGGAGCTTTGGGGTGAAAGGAAGTAGACTTGAAGGGCAGATCGCAAAGAATTCTGAAACCCATCGAAGTGCCGTAAGCTGAATGGCCTCATCAGCCGAGTTGAGGTGTGTTTGTAGTATCGAAATGATTTTTGAAAAGTCCACGAATTGATCAAATGCAGGCGGTACATCGTCTTCGTGCTGTCCTTCTTCGTACGGAAGAGCTTCCGTCGTGTCACCTGCCACGACATCAACGGATCGTTTCTCTTTGTCCTCCGGTATTCCTCCTCCGTGCTTTTTAGCTCTGACCGACAAAGTGACGCGCTTGATTTCGTCTAAGAAACTGTCGAGTAATCGGGAGGTCGCGATCCGAACATCCTGGTGAGTGTCACTCAGGAATTTCATGAGACCATCGAGAAAGTCCGGAAGGAATGCTATCAGATCAAGATCTGGAATCGAATTCAAGACAGTTATCCAAGAGACCAAAAATATCCGTGTATACGGGTTAATCACGTAGAGGCGCTCAGAAAGAAGTGGTATAAATCTTACCAGCGAGAAAGCTGTGGTCTTCTCAGTGTCATACCAAGTTTCGTTCTGTACAGAATCAATGTCTGTAGTGTTCAGGACATCGGTATCCGCGACCTCTGATTCCGGTCTGTGTAATAAAGAAATATAGCTAGTTGCCTTTTCACTGACTATGTCTTTGAGAAGTCGATCCAACAACTCTGCTCCGTTTTTAACAGAGATTTCTGAATCTGCAGACAGCTCACATAAATTAGTTTGCTCCATAGCGTATGATAGAGACTCACTTTGCACAGCATATCAAAAATCTCATTGAAATACAACAGAGTTTCTCCCTTCGCGACTTTTGCGATATTGTACAGAGACTCAGTCGAGTAATAACGAATCCGCGAGTCCTGGGAAGCAAAACAGGAAAGTACCGCCGGCATAATAAGATCTAGGTATTTGGCAGAGTGTTTTCCCAGAGCAATTGTAGCGGCGGCCAATCCAATGAGACCTTATATGGTTAGAGCCTGTTCTTCCCACATCAGAAACTGCTGACCTCCGGAGGCACTACGAGCCGGCCTAGTAGAAGTGCCTATGAATTCGCCGCACAACTGAAGAATGATCGCCCGAGTCTTTTGTTCATCGGTTTCAGCCTTTAATACTCTTGCATGATAAGCTACATGATGTGACGATATGAATCTCCTAACCTTTCCAAATCATATGCCGCAGTCTTGCGTTTCTCATAGATTTTGTTCCCTAGCCCTTGCGCAATAGTCTCCTCCATGGTAGGCTAGGTACTTGTCTTCAAATTACTGGCCGACTAGGATGGAACCTGATTTAAGAAGATATTTTACGCCCAAGAAGATGAAGACGTAATCCCGGGACTGGTAATCACGGTTTCGGAAAGCACGTAGGAGAGACAATCGAATCCCGAAATAAAAAATTTACGTGGTTGCAGAGCTATACTCCGCGGCAAGCGATAGCGATCGGGAAAACCACGAATTCCGGGGTAACGACAAGGCCACACAAGCAGCACTGGTTCATCACGACCAATGCCTAGCACATGGCAAGCTTTCAAGCAAGGTACTTATCGCCAGAAAATTGTTATGATATCTATATAGACTAAGTTTAGGAATTGACAGGGAAGTCCTGCCAGAATAAGGACACGTATGCTCAAGAAGAGGCTATAGCAACGGCAACGGCTTGGGCATCATCATGGCTGATGCTCACCTTGATGGACTTCAATCCCGCTTTGGTGGCTGCAGATTGGGCAGCTCCATGAAGCACGACCTGTGGCTCGCCGTTCTGGGATCGAAGCACTTCAATCTCGATCATGCTTGCACCAGCACCTTTGCTCTCAACTCCTAGACTTTTGAACACGGCCTCTTTAGCACTCCAGGTACCTGCGAAACTAGATTGCGGTGAACTCGCCTGTCTGCAGTAGCTTTGCTCTGTCGCAGTGAAGTTACGCTGGATGAATGTATCGTTTTCGACGTTGATGCTAGAAATGAGCTCTACGTCGACTCCGACATTCTCCCCACCGCTAGCTTTCGTAAGCTGCTCGAGAAGCTCCTTAGTATGACCGTTTTGGCGTGCCTTGTGGAACTTGGCTGGGAACGACCAGGAGCCGGTCGCATCGCGGGAGGCACGCGCCAGAGGATCGAGATAAACTGCACTTTCCTGAGCTGAAGTATATGGTGGGGTTTTCTTTGGATTGATAAGGTTGTTGTGTATCAAAGATTCGTGCAAGTATCGGTAAGACTTTTTGTATCGTGCTTCGACCTTGGTCCTGTAATTGGCGAGGGCCTCGGACTCTAGAGTCGCTAGGACGTAATCAGGGTGGATCACAATCACTTGAGCACCAACCTGACCGAAACCGAAAGACGTAATCGAAACGGCTCGAATACCGTCAGTCTGTATACTTCTACTCGGGTACACAATATTCGAAAATTTCTCGAGATATTTGTCCACATTGTCGGCGTTTCGATTTCCTGGCACAAGACCAGTGTTCAGTATCTGCATGGCTCCATTCAACATCCAGGCAGCGGCAGCACCCTTCGGGTGTCCCGTCAAATACTTCTGGAATACACCGAGCATTGCGTTGCCTTTGCTTCGACCAAGATGCGTAAGTTGTTTCGACAACGTATCCGATTCATTCTTATCGTTTGCGACCGTACTAGTGCCGTGGAAGGATGCAACTCCGATGTCATCCACTGTGAGTCCCCATACAGCCAGAGCTCCACGAAGTGGTGCAATCGTTGGGTCGTTCTTGTAGAATTCGTTTCCGTATGAATTCTGAGCCTCCTTCTCCTGTCGAACTGCTTCGCGCTTGATATGGTCTGCTCGCTCCTGGCGGTAGGACTCTACGTCGAGTTCAGGATTCTGTGATTTGACAGCGGCGATCTCATCTTCTAAGAATGAATATTCTGATTCTGACCACTGAGATACTTGCTCCCTTCTGCGAGCCAATTGTCTCGCTCGGTACTTGATATCGAGCAAGGGCGATGGGAACTTCGTAGGCGTCTCACGCGCGGCGGTCAATATACCTTGTCCTGGTGCTGGTACCGATCTTCCTTCTTTATCAGTAGCAGTCGCAGTCATTCCAATGATACCATAAATTGGGACTCCCATCTTGATAGCTAGCGAACCCTGCATGAGGATCTGCATACCTGCTCCTTGGGATTCCATAAATCCGCTACGAGTCGTGGTCGTCGGTCTAGACATCTCTTTCGGGGTTCGACCATGGGCGAATTCTTTCTCAGTGTTACTCGTTGCCCCCATATTGGCGAATTCGAAAGATCCTTCTTCCTGGAAATCGTCATAACCTCCGACGATAACTATCTTGGCCTTTCCACTGTTGATAGTGTCGTAGCCGATCTCTACCGACTCAGCCGCAGTAGCACAAGCTCCTACTGGTGTTTTGATGGGACCTGCAGATGAAAGCAGTAACATGTTCACCCAAGCTGACATTGTATTGATGAAAGATTCTTGCAGGACATCCTTTTGTACAGGCTTATCCATCCATCGATCCTTATACATACCACGAAGCGCAGTAACACCTCCAATTCCTGATCCAGCCGTATTACCAACCTCGGAGACATGGACATACTCGTAGAACTCGTAAGGATCGGTGATACCAGAAGATATCAAGGCTTCGACTGTGGCAACGAGAACGTACAGGGTAATTGGATCAACTTGAGAGATGATGTCGTCATCTAGACCATATCTTTTCGGATTCCAGCCTGTCGGTATCTGACCGGCAACAAGACGATCAAATCGCAGCGCTTTGGGAATGAGTAGTGTTGCTCCCTTCTTGAATCTCACAGTCCATTCACCACTTTCCTTGTTCTCGAAGGTCTCTACCTTGTCACCGTGTTCGAGTCGATAGCCGGCAGCGGTTTCAGCAGATGTTTCGAATTCTTCCATATCATTCTCGATGACAACTTCCTGTAATAGTTGTTTCTTCAAAGGATCGTACCCATGGAATAATTCGGACTCAATCAATCGAATACCTGCATGATCAAGAATGGACTGTTCGTACTTCGCCTTGACGTCTTTATCGTCAACTGGCGAACCAGTCTTAGCATCAACCCATGAACCGTTTTTGTTTGAGATCAAGCCCATAATCCATGCCATTTCGATGCAGCCTTCCAACGAGAATTCGCCGTACGCCTCCATCTCCCATCGAGTTCTGGAATTGCCCCATGGGCCTACCTCTGAAAATCCAGTAACAACGACGACCTTATCGAGATCCACCATACCTTTGAGGTGGGAAAGTTTGGCGAGATCCTCAGAGCTCTTAATTTGTGGAAACTCGAATTTCATGTTAGCTCGAGGCTGGATCATTTGCTTTTTGTGCAACCTCTCAGCCTCTGCTCCATTGACTATCTGATGCTCGATGGCGGTTTCTGCGGCTACAGCTCTTCGCACTTCGCTCTTCTCTGCCAAGTCCGCTCGCAAGTCGCTGGTGAGGTCCTTGAGGTTTGGCAAGAACTGAAGGCCTCCGTTAAGATCTGCCCACACAGGCTCTTGCTGGCACAAGGCCACCACGGCTGGTGTCATAAGGCCAAGAATGTTAAAGGCCATCTCCTGCTGGCTGAAAGTACGCACACCCAGCTTCTCTACACCTTCTGCCACGGAATTGTTACCGGACATCAGACCGGTTCCACGGGTCCAACCGATGACTACTCCAGTTATGGTGAGATAGGCAGCCCATGATTCGGAATGCCATCGGTTGAACAATGTCTCAAGAGCCAATTTAGATTCGGAGTAAAGACCATCATTGCCAAAAGTTCCGTGGTTGGGAGACAATGGTAACATACACTGTGCTGGCCTAGTATCATAACCCCTGGCAGCCTTCTGAGTCTTGACTGCTCCCATGAGACGAAGAAGGTTTGTCAGCATAATTCGATGCGCCAACTCAGATTTTGAATCGATCATGTCTATTTCACGGCCATTTTCTAATGTTGTCAGTAAACACGATCATGACAAATTGGAGCATCAATCTACCTGGGATAGCCGCGAAAGGAATGATGTAGTCCAAGTCCCAGCCAAGACCCTTTTTGTCGTCGTATATGTAATCTACAAGGGCGTCCACGTCCTGTTTGGATCCCTGGTTGAATGGAACAATTATCAGACTGGACCCTTTGCTCCCAAATCGGGCGAAAGTCTGCTGATAAAACTCGGTGACACTGCGGCTGTAGCGTGAGGTAGTAACGACAACTTTAGCGCCTCCTGACAGCAGACCTTGCATCACCTCTGCGCCAATAGATCCCGCCCCACAACCAGTCATGAGGACGAACTTATGTTGGAAAGAGACTCCATCCCGCGCAGCGCGCTCCAAGCCATCAATATACACCTCGGTGAGTTGACTCGAATACTCCCAACCATGCTCTTCCTTCTTCTTCAAATGCAAGAAGGGAATCGTCTCGAAATCTTGTTGTCCACTGGAGACAATCTTCTTGACACGACGGCCTCTCTTTGGCTTTTCGTCGATGCCGACAGTGTTCACGGCCAGTGCCTTGACAACGTCCGCATAGATGGTTTTGATCTGTAGTCTACTAGCTTTCGACATTCTGTGTTGTTGTTTGATTATTCGATAAATGCGACCGAGATCATTTTGCACCTTGGATTTATTTGCAAAACTTGTAATCTTTCCACCAGCAGCCATTTCTTTGACGTATTGCTCGAGCTTACGCACTCCTGGTCTAGCAACTTCCGAGTACGATAAATTACCCTTTGCGTCGATCTTGGTCTCCGGAGCGGTTGGGTAAGTGACGTCCTTGTACACAGGTGCCTCATTTAGGACTTCTTTACAATTGTCGATAAGACTTTGACCAAGATCTTTAGCCAATTTGTAAGTCTCTGACTTATCAGCTGGGCAGTGATCAATGTGATATTGCATGAACTCGAGTAGGGTCGGATTTGATCGATTCATTATCGAAATGCATCGCGCGACGATTTCTCTGTCAACAAGTTTGAGGCGTCCCCAGACAATGTCGAAATACATATCGAGTGCATCTTGTCGAGCCCAATTCCAGTCGGAGTCGTAGACACGAGCTTTGAGAGCGCTGAATACTGGTGCGATGCCTGCAGCATAGAACTCCCCGTGTTCAGCTTCCCACAGGTCTATTTGAGCTTGAAGGGCAGCCGTTGTGGCCTGCTCATCCAGTAGCTTCTTTTCCCCTGCTTTGAGGTCCAACTTCAGGAATCGAGCATACAGATCCATCTGACTTTTTGCCAAGTCTGTTTGATCCTTTGTCAGGGCGGCGAATTGTGCCGGATCCAGTCCAGCTCCCGAAGCCCCAGCACCACCACTGGCACTCGTCGAAGCCGCTGCAGCCAGTGATATGCCAGCTTTGGTAGCATACTTCTGCGAGACGGTGTCAAGGAATGCCTTAGCATCCGCTTCTGCTGCAAGACGAGCACTTGGCTCCATAGTAAGAGCGAGCAAAAGAATGCCTTCAGTCCTACCGGAGCCCAATCCCCATCTAGTAGAAAGATAGTTCCTGACAGATGTGATATTGAAGCCTCCTGGCATTTTCGAGGATATCATTCTCTGGATCAACGAGCTACTTTGTTTACCGAGCTGTCCATTGAATGATCCTTGCATGGCAGCTCCGAGCTCTTCCAGAGGAGTGTCTTCCGGCTTCTCTGGCGTGTTTCCGAACTCTTTGCCAAGGTCTCCGAGAATCTCGTTCTGCATAGTCGACTTGCCACCAACAAGATCCTTGATGGCCTTGGACAGCGGAACTTCGTCAATAGACTTTTTGAGTTTCTGTGCAACTAAAGCGTGTACAATATCAACAGCCTTCACTGGCTCGTCGGGAATACTGGCTGCAGGTCCAGCAGATGGAGCAGCAGCAGCAGCAGGTGCCACGATCGTTGTCGGAGGGGCATTCGTAGGCTGTGATTCGTTACTTACTGGAGGTGAGGCACCCTGTTCTTCGACTACTGGCTCATCTATGTTATAGTAGATAGATTTCGCATCTGAGGAATAACAAAGAACATCCCTCTGGATTGATTTGGCTGCGTCATAGGCCTCATATTTCTGTTTGAGAGTTCTCTTCGCCATGCCGGCGAGTGTTGGGGATGGTCCTATCTCGACAAGTCGCTCGGCGCCAAAATCGCGCATGAGCACATCCTGGGTCTCGATCCTTGATATCTCAGAGAAAGCAAAGAAGTCACGAGAAATTCTTACCATCGAACGGGTGAAGCGAATTGATAAGCCAACAGCTCGATAAGAAGCGTGTGGGACAATTCCTGCTCTACCTCCGCGCTGAAACTCATCGCAGACGCTCCTGGCTTTTAGATCTTGCTTGATTGATCAAGTGACGAGGACTGATATGCGTAGTCAGGTAGTACAGCAGGTACACGTCCTTGTCGTAGCTTGCCTAACACTCAGTCCCTCTTCCGTGAGCACGCAAGGTTGGGGAGAGGACAAAGAGTCTGCTGCTGATGGTGTGGATCGGGTGGCCGTGGACCAAGCCAAAAAGCCCCCCCGCGAATATCAGTTGCCCAACCTTTTTCGTGTCAGCGAGTTGGAGCCCCCCAGCAAGCGCTGGTCCGGAATTGAACAACGTCTGCCACTACGATCGACGCTTGGCAGCTGGGGGAGTTCAACATACACCACATATTTCGACGAACTCTGGCCATTGAGCACGACTATAGAAGGAGTGAAATCTGCCTGATTCGATTGATTAATTCGTGAGCCCCTGGAAATTGCTATATAACCCGTAGAAGTCCAACTATCATGCAGTTCACAAGAACTAATTGTCCACGGAAGTCGGCAAACGATAATACATGCTAGATCAGTATGTGTAGTACGATTCTTCAAGGATTGCGAGAACGTTCACATTGTGATACGTGAGCCCTTTGGTCGGCAGACTGAGCTCGTGAGCCCAGATGACTCCCGGCGGCCACCCACCACTGGCTTAATTTCATCCGTTTCGTTGGATCTCAACTTCCCACCCGCTCCACCTGACTCCCGCGAATTATCTTAGCAATCCCTCCTTTGTCCACTTCCGCGTGCACACTCACGACTTGTTCTACGAATCCTTTAGTCGCCATACTGGATCGATCATAGACTCAGCTGAACCACATATTGCTTCGCCAATCGCGAGCAAATCAGTACTGTCACAAGGCGGAAGCCGTGTCATAGGTTTGTCTTCACGCTCGAAGCTTGACATTGACTCCGACTAAATTTCGTTGAGCAGCTCCTTGAACACTTTCCACCCACCGACGACAGAGTACTCCGGCTCGATGGCAGAAACAGGGTATCATACGCCGGCATCTGTAAGATCGAGTCTGTCAACTTGTCTGATTCTCTATCTAATTCTTGATTCAGGCCAGTCATCCTCGACCTCTTGCGATTCGTTATGGGAACATGGAACATGCTCTTCTGATTCCTTCTTCCCAGTTCCTGCTCGCTTCTCAGGCCAGAGATGCTCTTTTGATATCCTTGCCAGCTCCTTCACCGGAAGTTCCAGGCGATGACGAACCTTGCAGCGAGACGGAGTTGGTCGCAAGGTTTTTGGGCAAGCTGGCACTATTGACTAGCGAGGAGCCTGGAGCTTACGAGGAACTTTTAACTTCGGTCATTACCGAATTTGAGCGGTCATTCCTGAAAGGCAACGAAGTACACGCAGTCGCGACAGCCCTTCCAGGTGATTCAGCAAACAGATTCGTCGTCATACAATCTTATTATGCTGCACGACTGGCACTTGGGAAGACCATTAAAGGTCATGAATCGGCGCTTTTCAGAGGAGTCGCAAATAAGGAAACCAAGATCTTTTCGGTATTCGGAGGTCAGGGTAATATTGAAGAGTACTTTGACGAACTACGTCAATTGGTTTCTATCTACGACGGCCTGGTCTCGAACTTTATCGATCTCATGGCAGAAGTGCTGAACAATCTCGTTGTCAAACCAGAAGCCCAAGCCAACTACGGAAAGGGTCTCGACATCTTGAATTGGCTGCACGACACGTCTAAGACCCCTGATATCGACTACATGGTGTCAGCTCCTGTTAGTTTTCCGCTTATCGGCATCACACAGCTCGCTCACTATGTCGTGACCGCTCGAATACTCGGAAAAGAACCTGGTGATATGCGTGATCTGATGGCGGGCGCAACAGGTCACTCTCAAGGAATTATCACTGCGGTATGCATATCCGTCTCGGATACTTGGCAATCGTTCTATGACAATGCCAAAATCGCACTAGAAATGCTCTTCTGGATTGGTTGTAGATCACAGCAGGTCTATCCTCGAACCACTCTGCCACCGAGTGCTTTGCAAGATTCCTTGGCCGCTGGTGAAGGATTTCCCACACCAATGCTGAGCGTCAGGGATCTCAACCAGTCTGCCGTCCAAAATCAGATAGACCTTACAAATGAGCATCTGCCGTTGGATCGCAAGGTTGGCATAGCACTCGTCAATGGGCCAAAGAACTTCGTTGTCGCCGGGCCTCCTCAGAGTCTTTACGGTCTGAATCTTGGACTGAGGAAGATCAAGGCGGACTCATCGGACAACTACGGTCGTACACCTTTCTCCGAACGTAAACTCCGGTTCGTGAACCGATTCTTACCCATCACAGCACCATTCCACAGCCAGTACCTCAAACCTGCTGCTGAACTGCTCTATGCTGACTGCAAGAACTTGGTGTTCACAAGTCAGCTCAGCATACCGGTATACGCTACTGACGACGGTGCCAACCTTCAGGGAATGTCTCCGATGGAGTTGACACGAAGGCTGATTGACATGATCGAATTCCTGCCAGTCGACTGGATTGCTGCCACCGAGTTCGACAGTCCTACCCACGTTATCGATTTTGGTCCTGGAGCTGCCTCGGGGTTGGGCGGACTGACTCATCGCAACAAGGACGGCACTGGCTTACGAGTGATTCTCGCTGGAGCGTTCGAAGTCGCCGGCGACGAAATGGGAAGCAAAGTTGAGCTTTTTGACCGCGAGGACGGTGCTGTCAAACATGCAGTAAACTGGGTGGAGAAGTTCTCACCAAAGCTGGTGAAGACATCGCAGGGCAAGATCTACGTTGACACATTATTCTCTCGATTGATCGGCAAGCCTCCAATTATGATAGGCGGCATGACCCCTTGTACAGTGGCCTGGGACTTCGTAGCCGCCACAATGAATGCCGGATACCATATCGAGCTAGCTGGTGGTGGCTACTACTCTCCAGCTGGGATGACAGAAGCCGTGGTCAAGATTCAAAACGCAACGACTCCTGGCAGTGGTATTACACCCAACATAATCTACATCAATCCTAGAACATATGCATGGCAAGCTCCCTTAGTCAAGAACCTTCGTGAACAAGGCTATGGGATTGAGGGAGTCACGATTGCGGCTGGTATTCCATCGATCGAAGTCGCGAATGAGTTGTGCCAAACATTAGGCGTCAAGCATATCTCTTTCAAACCCGGCTCAACCGATGCGATCCAGCAAGTCATCAACATAGCGAAGGCAAATCCAACCTTCCCTGTCATTCTACAATGGACTGGAGGACGAGCCGGTGGCCATCACTCTTTCGAGGATTTCCACGCTCCAATTATCAATTCTTACTCCGCCATACGTCGTTGCGAGAACATTATCCTGGTCGCTGGCTCCGGATTCGGAGGAGCGGATGACACCATTCCCTATCTTACGGGTGAATGGGCACTCAAATTCAATTCTCCCCCAATGCCGTTCGATGGCATCCTGCTAGCATCTCGAGTCATGACAGCTTTAGAATGTAAAACGAGTCTCGGAGCCAAGCAAGCTATTGTGGATGCTCCAGGGCTGGAGGACAAAGACTGGGAAAAGACTTACAAAGGTCCAGCTGGTGGTATTATTACTGTTCGGTCGGAATTGGGGGAGCCAATCCACAAATTGGCAACAAGAGGTATTTTGATGTGGAAGGAAATGGACGACACCATCTTCAGTTTGCCGAAAGCCAAACGTATGGCGGTCTTGAAATCCAAGAAAGACTACATCATCGGCAAGCTCAATGCAGACTTCCAAAAGGTATGGTTCGGTCAAGATCCTTCGGGCAAGGCATGCGACCTGGAAGACATGACCTATTATGGAGTAGCCATGCGAATGATCGAGTTGATGTATGTAAAGCACGAGAAGCGCTGGATCGATAGAACACACCGAAATCTGACAGGAGATTTCATTCGCCGGATTGAGGAACGATTCACTAAAGAAAATGGACGTCCATCCTTGTTGCAGAGCTTTTCACAACTTGACGAGCCGCACAAGGCTGCAGATGAGATCCTGGCCCGATATCCAGACAGCAAAATACAACTTATGAACGTGCAGGATGTGCAGCATTTCCTGATCTTATGTCAACGCAGAGGTCAGAAGCCAGTGCCGTTCATTCCTGTACTCGATGAGCAATTCGAAGTTTGGTTCAAGAAAGATTCTCTCTGGCAGTCAGAGGATCTCGAGGCAGTTGTAGGTCAAGATGTGGGACGAGTGGCAATCTTACAAGGACCAATGGCAGCCAAACATAGTACGAAGGTCAATCAACCGATCAAGGAGATTCTGGATGGCATTCACGACAGTCACATTCAGATCCTGACCGACAAATACTACAACTCGCAGGCCGATACAATTCCAATCGTCGAGTACTTTGGAGGCGTCGCGCCTTCTGAGCCCGAAGATGCACTCACCCATAGTATCCAGGCTGCAGTGCCCAAATCTGTGTTCACATTCCCACCGGCTTCTTCAGGAGAGGGATTGCCTGAGGTTGACAGCTGGCTCCAGCTTCTTGCTGGCAAGGAGTTCTCGTGGCGTCGCGCTCTATTGACCTCTGACATTGTTGTACAGGGAACATCGTTCCAATCTAATCCTCTGAAAAGAGTATTTGCTCCAAGATACAACACACAATTTGTTGTCGATGAGACAGCTGGTCTACGAAAATCGACGGTCACTGTTTACGATCGTCGCAGCGGCCGATATGTCCCAGCAGCCAAGGCATCGTTCGACGGACAGAATGAGATCGAGGTGGTTATGTACGAGGATCGAAATGCCGCGAAGACCCTGCTTGGACTGACGCTCAAATTTACCTACCACCCCGAGACTGGATTTGCTCCAATCCGTGAGGTTATGTCAGGACGAAATGACCGCATCAAAGCCTTTTACTGGAAGTTGTGGTTCGGAGAAGATTTGCCGACTGATCTCGATTCTGCGAGTGTCGATACAGTCACGTATAACGGTGGACGCATGAAGATCGAAGGAAAGGCCATTGAGGACTTTTGCCACGTTATAGGCAATGAAGCAGAATCCTATGTCAGATCCGGAGATAGGCGTCGTCAGGCTCCCATGGACTTTGCTATTGTTCTTGGCTGGAAGGCGGTCATCAAGGCTATTTTCCCCCGAGCTATTAATGGCGATCTCTTGAAGCTGGTACACTTGTCGAACGGCTTCCGTCTATTACCTGGGGCAGCACCTTTATATGAAGGTGATGAGGTAGAATCGACGGCACAAATTAATGCCGTCACGAACAGTCCTTCAGGAAAGACTGTAGAGGTTGAGGGCACAATCTCTCGAGATGGTAAACCTGTAATGCAAGTTTTGACTCGATTCCTTTATCGTGGCGTATTCGATGATTTCGAGAACACGTTCCAGCGATCGCACGAAACTCCAGTCCAGATTCACCTCAAGACAGCCAAGGACGTCGAAGTCTTGCTTTCTAAAGAGTGGTTCCAACCTTTCAACCCCGACCAAGCATTGCTTGATTCCACACTGACCTTCCGATTGAGCAGTCTGGTCAGATTCAAAAGTCATGAGATGCTTAGCCACGTTTCTACATCTGGCACCGTCTTGCTAGAACTACCGACGAAGGAGATCATCCAAGTTGCCTCAGTGGAATATGAGGCTGGCGAATCGTACGGAAATCCAGTTGTGGACTATTTGACCAGGCACGGTTCTCCCATCGAGCAGCCTGTCATGTTCGAGAATGGAGGCTATAGTGTCATTCAAATTCCTGATGCAGTCTATAGTTCTGTGTCTGTCACCCCACCATCCAATTCACCATACGCTGAAATCTCGAGCGACTACAATCCAATTCACGTCTCGTCAACCTTTTCTTCATATGTCCAGTTGCCAGGTCTAACAGGTATTACTCACGGGATGTTTACCAGCGCATCCACCAGGAAGTTCGTTGAGACATTTGCCGCCGAGAATGTTCCATCGCGTGTCAGTTCTTACAATGTGACGTTCTTGGATATGGTTTTACCAAATACGAGTCTGCAGACAAAATTGTCGCACATTGGAATGATCAACGGAAAGAAAATAATCAAAGTGGAGACATTCAACCAAGAAACCGGTTCCAAAGTGCTTGAAGGTACAGCAGAAGTAGAGCAACCTATCTCAGCTTATATGTTCACTGGTCAAGGATCTCAAGAACAAGGTATGGGCATGGATTTGTACGCTGCCAGCCCAATAGCCAAGGAGGTTTGGGACCGCGCCGACAGACATTTCCTAGAGAACTATGGATTCTCTATCATCAATATTGTCAAGAACAATCCAAAAGAGCTGACTGTCCATTTCGGAGGACCTCGAGGACAGAAGATAAAGAAGAACTACACTAGTATGGTATACGAAGTTGTGGATGCAGATGGCAAAAATATTAGCATGCCAATCTTCAAAGACATTAAGGAGGAATCAACTTTCTACACTTTTATCTCCCCAACAGGTCTCTTGTCGGCAACACAATTTACGCAGCCAGCCTTGACTCTCATGGAAAAGGCAGCATTCGACGATATGAAATCGAAAGGTCTGGTACAGCAAAACGCCTGCTTTGGAGGTCATTCTCTGGGCGAGTACAGTGCGCTAGCCGCAATTGCGAACGTCATTCCAATTGAATCATTGGTAGATGTCGTCTTTTATAGAGGCATGACGATGCAAGTTGCTGTACCTCGTGACACTCTGGGCAGATCAGATTATGCCATGATGGCTGTCAACCCAAGCCGGATTGGTAACACCTTCAACGAAGCGGCTTTAAGGTATGTCGTGGATCACGTTGCGACGCAGACCTCGTGGCTTGTTGAAATTGTCAACTACAATGTTGAAAATCAGCAGTATATCGCGGCAGGCTCATTGCACGGACTTGATACACTGTCAAATGTATTCAATGTGCTTAAGACGCAAAAGATCCAGCTCGACAAGCTTATGGAGACGATGTCGATGGAGGACCTGAAGTCTAAACTTTCAGAGATCGTGGACATGTGCAAAGAGAAAAGTCTGGAAAAGGCAAGAATTGCTGGCGGCCGTTTAGAGCTCGAACGCGGATTTGCCACCATTCCTTTGAAAGGTATCGATGTGCCTTTCCATTCGTCATTCTTGCGAAACGGTGTCAAGCCGTTCCGAAGCTTCCTTATCAAGAAGATTCCCAAGAACCAGATCAACCCAGCGCTTCTCATTGGCGCTTACGTTCCAAACGTTACTGCTAAACCATTTGCAATTACCAAGGAGTATGTTACGGAATGTTGGAAGTTGACAGGCTCCTCTATTCTTAAAAGAGTACTTGACGACTGGCCTAAAACTGACTGAGGGAGTTGCATTGGCCAAGGCTACTACCGGTATTCAGGTGGATGAGTGCAACGATCATGGATAGCTACTTTTTATATATATTATATCCATCTATTAGCAAAATTCGATAAGTATTGCTTACTGCGCGGCATACGTCTGAGACAGATGTATCAAATTGTCCTTCTCACCTACTTCAACGGCCATGAATATGGATTGTAAGTACGCTTCATGATATACATCGCAAAGACAAAAGCACAGTCATCATCAGTTGATGGGTAAAAAGGTGTTGCGATTTCTGATAGAAGTGAGGCAGAACGTTAAATCTGTTAGCTCTCAAAGCTCTTCTTAAGTCGTCCTTGTTCTCTGTGTGGCTCCGTTCGTCCAACAAAGTAGTAGTGCTTTGTTGTCCGGCCGCTTCAAGTAGCAGCATCCAACATGATTTATAGACACTGAGTGAAGAAGACTGCGTTGCAACGATGCCTGTGATGCAAGATATCTGTGCACCAGAGGTGATAGCAGAATCTTAGATCCCAAGCAACGTCCACATCGTCAAACAATCAGACAGTCGCATCGGCATGTGGAGTTCGACAAGCGGCCTGATCGCTCGTTTGTTTCACTAGACACTCGCACTGCAACGCTGAAATCCTGTCGATGTCTTCGCTGATGACTCTTCTAAGATTGCGCACGGGAGCATGGTCCCCTACATAAACAAATTCATTTAATGATTCCGCGGAAAATTTGAGTTCACTGGGTCGGCTGATCAGCGAGGCTCACGTGCGACGTAGAAAGTTTCGTGCCCTACTATTCATGTGTCGGTCCCGGAGAGTTCTTCGCCAGTCAGAGAGTTCCGCGCTTTGACTTGAGCAAAGAAGCCTTGACAAGCATGGAGGTTCTACCGTACCTAGATCGTCATCTGATCTATCCGATACTTGACTTTTACCAGACCAATGGCTTGTATACTGAAAACGAAATGCTGCAAGCGAAGCTCGATTTGTTACAAGCAACAAACATGCCGGGACACTGCGCAGATTTGTATAAGCAATTACATGACAGCGAGGAAGCTCCGGAACATTTTGCTCAGAAGCAGACAGTAATAGATCGACAACTTGCGGAACTCGAGAGCCATAGTCAGAAGATTTTAGAGGTTCTGGAAAAACCGGAAGTAGCTAGTGCATTACGGCAAGACAAGTCACAGAACCTGGCCTTCCTACGGGATACTCACGGGATTACGATAGAGCAGATCAACGTTCTATTTAATCTTGGTCAATTCGACTACAACCGGGGCAACTATCCCGGAGCGATAGATCACCTATACCATTTTCGAGTGCTCAGCACAGACCAGAAATTAATGACTGCTGCAGCTTGGGGGAAACTCGCGTCTGAAATACTCACTGCCAATTGGGAGGATGCAATTTCGGAATTGTCCAAGCTCCGCGAGCAAGTCGACGCGGACTTTAGCGATGCTTCTGAACAACTCAGAAATCGAACCTGGCTTCTTCACTGGGCTCTCTTTCCTATGCACAAATCAGGCCACAACAGAGCTACAGAACTTCAAGAGCTCTTTTTTACGCCTGCATATCTGAATGCGATTCAGACTTCTGCGCCTCATTTATTGCGATACCTAACACTTGCTGTTCTAAGCACTTCATTTGGTAAATCTAGTTCTGGTGCTCCAGGTCGTAGGCTCAGAGATCTGGTCAAGATACTCGAAGCAGAACGTCTCTATAGTGATCCTATAACTAGCTTTGCATCGGCAGTCTTTTCCAGATACGATTTCAGTGCCGCCAAAACCTCTTATTCTGCTATTCAGGACACCATTTCCAACGATTACTTCTTAGCCTCCTCATCGGAGGCGATCATGAAATCTTTGAAGTTGGCCGTCGCAGAGACATATCTCCGACTTCATCGTACCACTGAGATTTCGAACCTGGCTGCCGTAGTTGATCTCGAAGAGGCAGAAACCATTACTCTAGTGTCTGAAGATTTGGAGCACCTCAACGCCGATATCGACCTGGATGATGGAGTCATAGAAGTGATGAAAGAACACTCACAAAGCAGTCTGCAGGATCTAGTCAACAAGACAAAGAATCTCATGTTTCGCAGCGCGGCGGCTCAGGCAGCTGTTCCAAGGTTAGTTCGTTGAAAGTTTACGTAATGCTATCTGCGTATCACTGCTCCGGGTGTGTTTGAGGTTCTTTTTTTGCGAGATCTTCCTTGAAAACATGTCTGTATTACATCGCTTATGCGTATATTCAAGTGTCTTTGTACAATCCTATAAGTGATTGACTTTTTATATGTGTTCAAGGTGTCAATTGAGTGTCATATTAAATGAATAATCGGCTGGAACTGTGCAGAATGTATGTGCCAGCAATTGTGTTGCTGTAGGTCGTTGATTAGGATCGCTATCATATTGGTCAGCCCATTCAGGCAGTCCTGATGACCGAAACTTACATGATAAAGCATTGCTCAAGAAAATCTCTCGCGTCTGCGCTCAGCAGAGGTGCGACATCCTCGGGTACTGGAGGCGGCCGGCCTCTTCCAAGTGTGTAGAGAACAGAGATAGCTTCTTCATTTGACCACGGCCTCCGTCCAGCAAACATTTCAAGCACGACACAGCCAAGTGACCAACTGATCGTGTAAGTCATCGCTCCACCGCCTTAGCAAGAGTCAACTTACATATCGATCTTGGCAGAGTAGCCTTGCTTCTTCGTCTGAATTACTTCAGGGGCCATCCAAAATATTGTGCCTTGCATTGACATATTGCCATCATTGGCGTACACATCACGACTTCGTTTCGATATGCCAAAATCCGATATTTTGCAAGATCCATCCAGATCAAGCAGAAGATTGTCTGCTTTCAAGTCACGGTGCAATATGCCGCGTTGATGTAAGTACTGCAAGCCTTGGAGCGTCTGCTTAGTGAGAGAACGAATGACCGAATCTTCGAATTTGCCATAGCGTCGCAAGCAGCTTCCTACCGAGCCGCCTGGGACGTATTCAAGAAAGATAGATATATTGGTCTCGGTACGCTCATAGCCAAGATACTGGACAATGTTAGTGTGATCCAAGTCTCGCATCGTCTCTATTTCGGCATTTAAAGTTTCCAGTACTGAATTATGGCGCTGATCTCCAGGAATCAATATTCTACGCGGTATATCGACTTGTTTCACAGCAAGCATCTCCCCAGTGGTCACATTCATGGCCAAGTAGACATGTCCAAATTGACCTTTGCCGATCAGTTCGCCTTTCAACCACTTGAAAGTGGGTGCTCTCTTGAGCAAGTCATTGTCACAGACAACGACCGGCAAGTCTTCTTGCAATTGAGTCGGGGTTACTTCAACAGCCTTTTGACCCCACACTTTAGTGGAACGTCTTCTGAGTAGATTTGCAGCTCGCACTCCGTGTGCAACAGTCTGGAATCTCTTACGAGCTTCGTTAGCCTCCTTTGCAACCACGCGTATAGACTTCATTCTGTTTTGACGTTCTCTAGGCTTCTGGGATAATACTGCTTGCTTTTCCGGCGACTTGGACTGATCGTGTTCTTCAGTCTCCTCGATGATAGGCTTATCGAGGTCATGATCGGGGAAGAAACTCTGCAGGTTTTCGTACACCAATTCCGTCGAAGGCCTCACAGACCACATGCCACGAGAACTCGGAGAACGAGTTTTCAAGTTTTGTGTCGCAGCCTCATCAATCTCTGCCCCACGCTCCTTGACTATACTTGTCGAGGTCACAGACGGTGAGGCGACGTCTGGAGAGCTCAGACCATCCTTATCATCACCACGACGGAATTCCGGAGAATTATTTCGAATGGGAAGCTCGATCTCGCTTCCTACACGATTCCTGTCATCGGATTCAATTTGAAGAGGTACTAGCGGTCTTCGTATTTTCATACTCTGATGCTTGACTTGGGAACCACGATCAACTTTCGCTGTGTGCGACGGCGAAAATGGGGTGAATGTGTCCGGGTCTGCTGTTGCGGATAATATCTGATGCATATCACCAGGTTTGACAGCCCATAGCATACGTTCGTCATCAGAGTCCGATTCCTCAAATTGTGGAGCATCTTCAAAAGAGGTTGGAAGCTCTTTGAATTTGTCGATCGTCCTCGTATTTACAAGCGCCACATGTTTGTCAGACTCGCGGGTCGTTTCTGCGAATTCTGCAGACACATGAATAGGTGTTCTTCTCTGTTCGGCCTCATTCGTTGGTGATAGACTGAGAACCGTCCTATGTGGCTGTGGCGTAGGAGGAGCTTGTCTCCAGAATTCGTCTCGCCTGCGCTCGTTTTCCGCAAGTCTAGCTTGACTGACGGTCCGCTGAATACGGTCCCTGTTAGCCCCGGAGGGTCGTTTAGGGGCGGGTCTGTGTGCCACAAGAGTGGAGTCAGCTCTTCCTATTGCATTGTTAGATTTCGAGAGGCTATTGACTGAGGTCTTCTTGTCCAAGCTGCTTTCGTAAGGCGATGGCCTTGGTGCATCGAAGTCAATTTCCTTTCCTGGTCTAAGTACCCGAAAACCATCATCTTGAGTGGAAAGGTCGTGCGTCAGATGATGGAGTTCGCTTTGTCTCTCAGCACTCCGATCGTGGGCTGTCGTGATGAAGGGTCGGGTCGCTGTACCTCCACCCCTTGCACCTCCGATGACTTCGAAAGAATGAGTATGATGCGTAGACATGGGAGCTATGGAAACTGAAGCTCGTGGTACTAATTCATCAGGCTGTTTCAACCTATCTGCTTCTGAGTCGTACAGATGAGCATCGTCTTGTTGTTGCATAGAGGCCGCGGTGATAATGTTCCCTGAAGATGCAAGATTTTGTGAGTTGTAGATCCCTACAGGCGAGGAGGATCCAGCAGGCTCATCGACAGGGTAAGAAGAGTGTCCATCGACTAAAGCACTTGTCGAATCATATAATGGTGATGTCGTTCTGCTTGCCGAGGTAGTGAATCTGGCCGCGCTGTTGTATGATACTTCAGGAGAAACATAAAATTTGATGGTTGCACTTGCATCTGCATGCTTGCAGGCAAGTTGCACAGTGTTATCATCAAGAGAATCCTCATTATGCTGTCCGCCGAATCTACTCAGGTCAATATTTGATGTTTGTGATTGGAAGAAGCTTACTGCGTGATGTAGATGGAACCGGCGGTAAAGCCTACTTTAGCTGCAATCCTGGCTTTGCAGTCTCTGGCATCGTAGACATCTGTGACATCGAGCAAACAGAAGTTATTATTGTCTGTGGTCAATTGAATCCACTTCCGGCTTAGTAGAGCAAGTGGTGTATTCGATCGTAATGCGATAGGCAGTGGATTTGTCAGAAGATTAGCACCGGCAGGTTGGTCAAGTGCTGTTGCTGGACGACTTGGACTTCGAGTCTCTCTTTGGAAAGGGGGTTTACGCACCCATTTAAAAATTCTTTCGCTCGAAGATGATTTGGAATTGTGTCGTAAAGAAGGACGCGAGTCGCTTTCATCATTTGTAAAGTGAGTTGTCTCTCGATCTTGGAAACTCGAAACAGACTCGTGTACTGACTCTAGCTGAGATGTTGCGAATAAGCCAGTACTGGTGTCGGCAGATCTGGACTTCTGATGGGCCCTTCTTGGCAAAGAGTTTCGTTCGGGAGTCAAGATTTTCGAAGTATAGTGAAGGCTGGGAGCTACAGCTGGTTCGAGTATACTGGACTCGGTATTCATTTCATAAGTAGATTTTCTCCTGTCGTTGCAGACGTGATTTTCATGCCTTTCCAGCATCTTACGAATGGCATTGCAAAGACGGGCACCAGCTTCTGTGCCATGAAGAATTTGGGGAACCACTCGCCGAACCTTCACGTAGGATGTCAAAGCTAGAAACTGTCCCGATCAATACATTGTCTTCAATTGTAAAGTGTCTTACATCTGACTTCTCAATCTTCTGCTTCACGAAGGACTCTTGCCATTCTCTTCCAAACGTATTATTATCAAGCCAGGTCACCACTCGTTCTGAAGTCCACATCTCGGGATCAGATGGGTTGAACGAGGTATCGTTCTCTTGATAAGATGAGATTGGTCTAGGACTTCCACTGCCTTGTGAAGCTCGAAGAATCTGTGGACTCCTTGCTAACGTTGGAGACTCAGGAAGAGATATGCTTGGCACGCGTTCTGTACGAACAATCGCACCAGTATCGATGTGACCACTCTCAGCGCTTAGACTCCCATAGTGACCTGAGAGGTTGGATGGTTGTAGTATAGATCTCACCGCCCTCCAGTGTGCTGCAGAGGCGTCAACTGGATGGATTGCCTGATTATGTTGTGCCGGTGACGCATAAGTATGATCTGTGTTCGAGGGCTGACTTGATGTAGGACTTGAACTCGGTGCGGTATGGAAGGAGTCCACGGATGCATCTGACACGATCCTACGTCCAGGGTCTCTTTTGATCGAATCCAATTCGTCTGAAGGGGAGAATCGGGTTGTTCTCAACGGTGTGGAGTGCCACCTGTGCTCTTGCTCGGCACGGCCCTTATCGTGCAGATCTGATACTGACAAATGCTCGTCACTCATCCACTTCGCTCAAGTTTCCCTCCCAGCAATGCGTTCTGGCGATGTTGCGACTCAGGCGAGGTATCTTACAAAATAAAGACGGTAAAGAGTCTCAGTGATTTTCTTTCAGGTGCTATTTGCAACAAATGTCAGATATGATACAGAACTATTGTCTCGCTCTCATTGCTATGCTGAGGTCAGAAGGTCGATCAAAATCTAACGGCCCTGAGCCTCCGGCTATACAGTATATAAACACAGCTTTTCTATCAACATATGAGCTCGTATACTAGATTCGGTATTTTCGGCTAAATGGGATTCAAATATCGTTACTTGGATGACATGTACTGTTCAGCATTGGAAGAAAACCTATTAGAAGGCATCGACCAAATTGACCGCGAGCTCGTTCTTTGTTTTTCCGCTTTCATACTCGGCCATAGACCCTCTAGTTGCATCCGCTCAGCTGTTCTCTGCTCTACATGCATCACTACCTCGAAACTGACAGCCTTGTCAATGCATCAGGGACCTCGGCCATGCAATAACATAGACGTCGACAAGATCACTTCTACAATGCAGCCTCGGCCCGCCCGAGTGCATCAAAATCCTGATTGTCAACATCTGGTATAGCCATCTTTGGCCTTGGTAACAGCCTCCAAGTGGCTAGACATGCTCAATACAAGCGAAACTGGAATGATGGGATCTATACTGTCTTTCAATCCCTGTGCTACATTTTCGAGGTCATCAATGTCACCTGAGCATGTAAATTGCGTCTTTGTCCGTGCCAATTACACCATGTCTTCTGCTTGATAAATGCCATGTATGAACAATTGGGTTGAGATCTGGAGAGTTTGAGGGCCACAGAAGCATTTTTAGACCATTTTGCTTCATAAATCTGACGCTC
>VWSI01000032.1:0-156260 GCA_008802775.1 Taphrina betulina
GTGGAGAGGTGGACAACTGAGAGAGGGGAGGGAGGATTTAATACGAAGATGAGGATGAGAAATATGATTTGGTTTTTTTAAGGTGAGGGTGTTGGGGGGGGGGGGGGGGGGGGGGGGGGGAAACAAATATCCGGGCAGCATTCTCATTTTTCTTATTTCCAGAAACAAGCTTTGGCGAATCATGTATAATTTCATCATATCAGTAGTTGAGACTATCCGAGACTAGCAAATCATCTCAACATCATCATCTCGCCTCTCGCTTGATTCCACTCAAGCGTACAAACGCGTGAACCCGCCTTGTCCCGGCTGCAGCCAGTTCTTCTCATCATAGTGTTGTTTGCCATCGATGACGTGGAAGGTATAGATATATCTCGACTTGGCACTCAGGTTTACGGCGGATTTGTGGAGCGTGTTGCCGTGTATGAGGACGAGAGAGCCAGCTTTACACGTCTCGACTTTGAACTCTTCCTCGCTTGGTTCCCTGGGTTCCTGGATGCCGGGAATCTTGACAAAGGTGGTGCCGGTTCCCTTTGGATCACGAATGAATCGTTTCGCGATCCCGCTCGTCTTGTGCGACCCCTGTGCGAACGTGAGACACCCGTTCTCGAGTGTACAGTCCTCGAGGGCGAACCAGAATCCCGTGGCTGATGGTGTATCTGTATAGAGAAAGACGGAATCCTGATGGGACGGCACTGCGCCGCCGATTTCCGGTTGTTTACAGATAATCATGCTCTGCAAGACTTGTGGATCGTGGTACTCCAAGCTCCGTGCGATGGACGCTACGTCCTGGTTGATTGAGATCGCACGAAAATCTGCATCCTTGTCGTGCAACGCATGGCCAATCTTGTTGATTGCTTTACTCTTCGGTTTGACCAGCTTGCCAGACTCGTCGAACGCGCCTTCTTCAAAGAAGAACCTCACTTTATCGTTCGACCCGAGAAAGTATGCGTCGCCGATATGTTCCGTCTTTTCACCCGTACTGAACCTCGTCATCGGGTGCGTCGAGAGATCAAACTCGTCCAGCATCTTGGTCACCTTGCGCCGAAGGGTCTCTGTAGTCTCTGCGGAGAGATAGTCCGGCAACACCAAGTATCCATCCTCATGAAATGTCTTTAACTGCGTCTCTGTAAGCGGCATGACCCTAATCCACTGTTGCTCGTAATACACTAAAGTATATATCTAGAGACAATGGAAGCGCCGCGCGACAAGACTTGGTAGATTAGAAAAGTACGAGCGGAACGAGCCTCCGCAAATTGACCCGCATCTCCTTCTTTTTTGCATTGACATCATAGATATTGTATCTTGAGTAGTCGAGAGAGAGAGGGGGAAGAGAAAAATGTCCAAGCGGTCGATTGCTTCTTTCTTTCCTGCAAAGAGAGTCAGATTGGAAGGAGAAGAAGGAGAAGAAGAAGAAGCAGGATCGAAGAAGGCTGACGTCTCGTACGAGTCACACCCCTCGTATCCCATACCGTTGCCTGCATCGTTCCCATTCCCCATTTCGATCAAGAATACGTGCAGGAGTATCACGGACAAGGAGGATCTCTCGCTACAATACTACCAGCCTCTGTTTCCCGCGCCTATTGCGAAACACTTGTTTGAGTTTCTCAGGGCCGAGTTTTGCTGGTACAGAGTCACGTATGAGGTCCGGGGTATGACCATCAACACGCCCCGTTTCACGACCGTGTTTGGACTAGACGACACGCACGAATTCAATTCACACTCATCAAGAGTGGTGCACGAAAAGGCGACCGGTCGACCACCAAAGAAACCACTCAACTGTACCCCTCGCCCACTCCCGGGGTGTCTTGTGGTGTTGAAGGACTTGATTGAATCTATTTCCGGCGACTCGTTCAATTTCTGCCTGTTGAATTATTACAAGGATAATTCAGACTCGATATCCTATCATTCCGACGACGAACACTTTCTAGGACCGGACCCTACAATCGCGTCAATCTCACTCGGCGCACCACGCGATTTCCACATGCGTCATAAAGCCGACCACGGAAAGACTTGGAAATGTACACTGCGGCCAGGCGACATGTTGTTTATGCGCGACAAGACGCAGAGCAAGTGGGACCATGCCGTGCCCAAACGAAAGAACGGTGCTGGACAAGGTCGCATAAACATCACTTTTAGAAAAGCTATCGTCCGATACGGCACGGAAAATTATTACCGATATAATGTCCACAATGGACCGTATTACCGATGGAACGAAAAGGACCAAATCATGGTCCTCGGAAACACCGACCACCACCACGAGTCTTCTTCTTCCTCTCTTTCTACAAAAAAACCAAAGCCAGACGGTGGTGGTGATCATCATACACCCAATATCCAGCGTCAAGTGAGTAGCACCATCTCAACGTCCTCTCCACAACCGACCCCGAAAGTCACCAAGGAAGAATCATTCGACTTGGAAGCACACATCAAGGCCATTGATGAGGCTGTAGCAAAAGCATCTCATGCGCCATGACACACAACTCCACAAAAAAGGAATGAAAAAAAAAAGAACAAAAAGATGAGCAGTATTTGCTGATGCTACAAAAATGTCATGCTAAAAGTTGTACATCCTCTCGGTGCGCTTTCCTGCCAAAAAAGAGAAGACTTGAAAAAGTCGGAAACCTCAATTGAACACATCTGCCCAGGACATTCCAAAATGCCGGAGAAATCGGAGTGTTTACGAGAATGTCCCAAAAGTGTGATACCTCTCGCAGAGATGGTACCGTAAAAAGAGGGGAAATGGGGAAAGAGAAAAGAAAAAAAGTGGCAGCCGTCAAGGTCAGCGCTGGAATTGGGTGTTGAGTAATTTGAGAGTCTTTGCGACACTGAAGTGGACATATTCCAGATCGAGAAGGTGCACGCTGTTTTGCTGCATCTCCAAGAGGTCGTCAAGTTTCAGATCGAGTTCCAGCAATCCCCTATCGCGACCCTTGTAGTGCAGCGAGATGACGAATGTGCCTGGTATCGGGGAGCTGATGTGGAAGAAGATGTTGAGGCGACGGTCCTCCGGCACATTGGATTCAGCAATAATACCTCGCTGCTCCAGCTCCGCGTGTGTGTACCTGAAGGGACCTATCAGCATTCTCCCACTCTTCTTCTGCTTCCCACTGATGGCGATGACTCCAATGCCTCGATTCGTTGTCTCGTAACCCCTGGTGCCGGTCGATTGCCCTCGAACGTTGAGCAAGTACGCCCTATAAGTGTCCAATTGTCCTTTGAGATATTCATTATGATCACAAATTGTCTTGTATACAGAATGCAGAGATTTGGTCTCGAGGAGGACCTTGTCGCGGATGGATCCCAGATGCGCCAGTTCCTGCTCGACTTCGTCCGTAAGAGGATTGTACCGTTCCCGAGGAATCACAAGACCTTGCTCGGTGAGCTCTCTCAGCATGTCCAGAGCCTTGAGACCACGACGGACCAACACCGGATCCTTGATCGTCGCCGCAGTATCTGCGACTATGGACAAATTCAGAGGTTGCTTTAGGGCTGGAGAGTTTTGGGGAAGAGATCGCAATATCTGGACAAAAATGGACTTTGTCTCCATGAACAGTATGTCGTGTTGGGTGATGTCGAGCGACTCAGTGATATCCGACACTGGCGTCTCCCAGCGACTGTAGAGGGGCAGTTCTATCGTCTTGTTCTCAGATCGGAGGACCTGGGCCGGCGGTCGGCCGACTTCCCGGACAAGGACATTCAAGTGACTCTTTGGGTCTGGCGCCAGAGTCTGAAGGTGCTTTTCCAGCAAAGTGTGCATGCTGGCTACTTCGTTCAGAGTTATCTCGAGCAACAGGTCTTTCTTTGAAAGCGCAATGTACTGATCCATTTCTAATGTGTCATAGAAGTCAGCCACTTCACATATATCGTTCAGGAATTTGTTTAGCCTCGCACTGTTCGAGTCTATGAAGGGCTGCAAAGGGGTGATGTACGGTTCTTTATGGTGAGTTGGCTTATTGACCAGGTTCTGCAAGAGCTTCGCGATCAACGTCAACGTCCGTCTAGGGTACTCGCCAGGAGTCCCTTCGATCAGCATGTAGCCCGACGGAGTGACAATTGCAGGATTGATGAATCGGAGGAAGAAGAATGCTCCAATCAGGGAACAGATGACCTGGTCAGATGCATCAGGAAACTTCCGTTTCGTCAAATGCTTGATCTGTTTGCAGATCCAACGAATGCCATAGGGGATATTGTTCAAATTGTCGATGATTGTAGTCAGAAACGCATTCGCGATGTCCATCAACATCACATACCGCGGGGTCATAATCGAGATGACGTCCTTATTCGCGCTTACAGCCTCGGGAGCGACTGCCCGCGGCATAGTCAAAGGCTCTTTGCCTGTCTGAGAAGCCATGTCATCCACCATGTGTTCGTAAACCTTCAGGGGATTGATCTCGAGATTGAGATCTTCGTGCTCAATCAAGCCATTGATCCGTTCAGAGAGGACCAACTTCAGGTATTGCTGACCCGGACCTCGCCTCGTGTAAGTCGTCATCATCCTGGAGACAGGCGTGTTGGCACGTAACAGATTGGTATGCTCTGTAGAGTGCTCGAATTGTACCGAAAGCACGGTTTGAAACATAGTCAGCAAGAGATTCTCTTCCCTCGATTCGTACTGGTTCCCATAAATCGTGAACATGACGGTCTGAAGGAGAGAATCAATCTCCCCTAGAGTGACAAGCCGGGTGAGGTTGGCGATATGCCGCGGCTCTGCCTGGAGAAGCCAGAAGAGATTTCCATATTGCTTGAAGCGTCAGCCCTGCTCTACTGTGCCGGCATGAGAATGAATCCTACATGTATCTTTCTGTCGTCAGGGTAGAGGCCTGCAGAGCCCTCGTAGTCCTCGTCGAGTTGGTTTGCGATTTCGTTTTGCTGTGCATCGATCAGACCTGACGTGCTCTGAATCATCATATAAGTGCTCTTACCTCATCAAGAGCCATACGGTTTTGTATCAGCAGCGCTATACGCGAATCCAAATACCGAACGTCGCGTTCTAGCACAAAGTTCTTCTTCGATTGCGACGAGATGTTGGCCTTCAGCCGTCGCAGTTTCCTTTGCGCTAATCAATTAGGACCGAAAAGTAGTCGCATGAAGAATTGGACTGTGTACCTCTCGAGAGGTCATCCTCCACCTCGTCGTCCTCCTGGGCCGCGACCATACTATACTAGAGAGCGGTCAGGCTGGAGATCATGGCCCAAGGTGTCGATAAGCTTACCATGGCATTGATACTCTGCCTCTTGCTAGCCCGAGACTCATATGAGGAGTGCGACTGTCTCCGGGATGGCATGGTCGGAGCCCGCGCCGTCGCGCTGGGCGTAGGCTGGAGTATGCTGCTGGCCAGGGCAGGAAGATGTCTCCGAAATTCTTCTGTGGAGCCCACTAACGACTCAATGCGAAAGGGAGTGGAGAGGGCGGTAGAACGGGAAACGACAAGGCCCTTTCTATCTCAAAGACAGATGCGCTGTGGGTGACGTGGTGAAGAAGGTTAGGCGAGCAACGAGACCAGAGGCAGGCAGGCAGGCAGGCAGGCGATATTGGCGGGCGGCCACCTGAGAACGCGTCGATCGACCGATCCCTCCCTCCCTTGTCTCCCCTCTCGCTCGGGGCCTGTCAATGTAAAGTCTTGGACGCTTACCACGGTCGGGCAGACGACGGCGTCTGACAACAATGGGGACGGGGTTCTGGTCAGGTTTCTTTGCTACCTACCGCAGCACTGACTCTCTTTGTGTGCTGTGCACGGACCATCATTAACTATTACCCTTAACCCTCTGCCAGGGCCGTCTAATTGACCCGCAACGAGCCCCCTGCACGGGGACAAGATCTGCACGCTCAGCGGCCCCAGATCGTCCGTGTGGGCGCCCGATTGATGCCGGTCGAGGGATCTAGGGGTCTATGGGCCCCCGGCCGGCCCAGTACCTCAAGCGGATGTCCTGAAGCATGTCTGCCCAGTTCCACGTTTGCAGCCAATGTCAGATGGGCTCTGACAGACGGCTGTCAGTTGCTCCGGCGCCCTTAACTCGAGCTCGAGTGCTCAGATACAGTGACACGAGCCACACACAAGCCACTCATCGCGGCCCGTTGCATCCGCTACTCATGAGGAAGATCTGTCTCGTTGACAGTTGCGTTCAGATTGTGAATGGCCACTCTCAGACTTCGAGGTCTGTATGACAGATTCTCGTATTTTGTGAAACATTTGGCATCAGTAGAAAATCGTGACCGAGGTTATTATTTCATCTTCTCATCTTTTACAAGCCTATACTGCTTCCTTGTGCCCTTCGGACTCTTTCTTCTCTTTCTGAGGCGCCGCTGTCTGTATGCCATCATTATAAATTTCACTCAAATTGTACTTGCGCAACTTCTCCCAATCCCGAACGACCGAGAGGCCAAGGAAGCCCCTCAGGACTTCGATCATCACGAGGACGTCGTATTTTTTCAGATCCACAGTATGTGGGCCCATTTGTGTGATGGCCTCCGCGACACGAGGTATCAGTATGTCTCTGTTCAAAACGTTGTGGTTACGGAAAGTTGGCTCAATCTTGAATTTCCGCGGCTCTCCAGCAAATTCCCTTGGTAATGCCTTTGGCAAGGACTGTTCTAGTCCACTCAAGGAAGCGTCTGAGGATGCAACTATCGGTGTCATTCGTCGCAAGAAGCGGCCTCCGGACTTTCTTTCCGGATTCCCCTGAGCCTCTGTGCAGATGCCGTGCACGAGATCGGTAGGATCGACCGACTTGGGCGTCTTGATGAATATGACACACTCAATATTAGTCTTGAGCGACACGAAGCGCGATTTCGTCTTCTTCTCTTTCAGAGACCCCAGCTCGTTGGCGATAGACGCCTCGATATCTGCTTCCTCGTCGTCTTCGTCGTTTTGGTCCCCAGCAGGATCCATCAAGTTGTGACGATCAGCGTAATCGTTGAACAAGTCGAGAGCATCCTTGACAGCGGCGCCCTCTTTGCCACGGACACAAGTGATGAATACACCAACGGCGAACGGCGAGAGGTGATCTGCGGGGTCCTGTTGCCAGTTCTTCCTTGGTTTCTTATCACCCTTGGTCTCTTCATGTTTTCGTTTTTCGCCGGCCATACTCCACAGAACTACCGTAGCTCTCTCCTGGTCAGTCCGGTATATCGCAGCCTCGCCACTTGATCACGGGATTGGTGCTGTAGCAGCAGTGCGCAGTGCAGTCCAATTCTTTCACTGACCATGACGGGTTAACTTTAGAGTTCGGGCCGAGAGAGCGTGCCAGCCACGGCGGGACCCGAGTACTCGTAGTCCTGTCTGTTGCGTGCGGTCTGCGTCTACACGCCTCGGATCGATTGTTCTCGGTCTCAAGTGTCTATTGGCTTGATTCGCGATGACTTCGGTCACATGTCAGTCTGTTATAGTTAGCATAGGGTCCGCGCCTTGCGTATCTTTTGCTCAACGCGAATGAATAGCCTCTATTCAACTTGCATACTCATACTCAATGGGGGCCAGGTACGGTCATGCACGGGACTGGACGCTCTGTCCTGATTCGGACGGCGCAATAGTGCGAGCTAGAACACATCATCGTCGTCGACGTACAGCATGTTGATCTTGTTCCATATCTTGCAATATACAAGGGGGTTTTGCGGAAGAACCCGAGCTTGGGCCAGGGTGCTATATCTTAGATTGAGCTTCCTTCTGTCAACCAAGGCTGGCGGGTAAAAAAACAATGCACTCGATACCTAGAAGACTACGCGCGCTGTAACTCGGTCGTTGACTAATGTGCTGTATCCTCACTTCTTGGTCCTGGATCAATTCTCGCCAACGTAGCAGACCGTTTCCCTTGACGTTCGAGTACTCTAGTGATCGAGGACTACAGACATAGATCTGAGACTCTACAAGTAAGGATTGCTAGACGGCAGACGGGATCCGTGCGGTGGCACCGTCTATCTGGGCACGGTGCTCTGATTCGTATACAGGATCGTCTTGCTGAAGACGGTATAGGTCACCTCGCTCGTGGAGAGGTGTTCAAGGGGCGAATCACGTTCTCATTCGATCGACAAATTATTCAGACATGATGTCGAATGTAAGGCAGTCTTCCCAACGAAGTACCCGACGATCCAGTTGGCAAGGACAACCTCCGTCCATCCTCGCGCCAATACAAGAATACGATAATACCGGGCTTAAGCCTAGAACATTCTCTATCTCTTCCCAAGTCGATCCTCAACTTCCGATTGATTTTAATATCGCAAGACTGAGGAGAGAAATGACGACTGCGAGTCTACTATCTCTGAATGACATTGTCGAGTTTGATCTGGAACGGCCTGCTCACGTATTACCTCGGCATCGTCACAGACCCATGACAGCGTTTAGCACTGCACACTTTTATGAGGTGGAGAAAGCTCGCTGTCGTGACGCGTCATTGAGATTCCCAAATACTGGACTCGGACACACCCTCACAAGGCCCGTTGCCAATCCAAGCGGATGTCAAGAGATAGACATGTCGTCTGTCTCGGCATTGTGTCCGACACGATCTGGCAATAATTTGACACAACAGAGGTGTTCTCGCCGTCATGCATTCCTTTGTCGGTGGCTATCCTGCTTACCCATATGGTTCTATCTGTCGATCTCAGAAGAAAAACGAGAAGCCATCAAGGATTCGCCAAGCTCGACCTCTGATTCGTCCTCTTCGACTGCAACCTCTGAATACAAAGTATATGATGAATGTGCGTGACGCAGCACGTTTGTCCATTAAGGCAATAGTCAGCATTCTCACCTTGCTACAGAAAATTGACGGAATGACCGATCCGCCTTTGCTACGAGGTGTCCTCACGCTGTTTCCGGCGACAGTGCTGATATACACAAGCATACAGAATTCTTATAATTACATTAATAGGTCGTTCTCTCTCCAAAGGTTTGGGTCTCAAGTCCTTTCACATGCTGGAAGCACTCATTAAAACGATGGTGGTCTTGCCAGGAATGCGTCACGGTTCCCACATCATGATCGGTACCGTAACCGGCGAGAGGACGCCTGTGCTGTCGACTATTTCGGCATGGTCTTGTCGTGGGAGTAATCTCAAGCCTAGGCGTTGGTAGAAGGGTAAACCAACAGTCGAGCTCTCCAAATAAGCGATACAGTTGTGAGCTCGAGCAAGGCGAAAGATTTCTTGCATCAGCAACCTGCCTACTCCAGCACCCTGTGAAGAGGGTGATACACCGAGAAAATGGACATACACGTATTTCTCTAGCCCCTTCAAGTTTCTTTGCGCTGTCTCTTCAATACTTTTGTTCACGATGTTCAGTCTCCGCGCCTCTTCGATTCCAAGGACATGCGATGTCGTCGCGTTATCTTTGGAGGCCTCTTCGTGGTGGTAAGGTGCTAGTGTGCCCACCGCTTCGAATTGTAGAAAACCAATGACCCTATCGTCCTTGACAGCGACGATGGTCTGGAATTTACCTGAAATGTGCGTGGAGAGCCATCGGGGAATAAATTCATCCTTGTTGCTAAAATCGACATATTCCCTGATTGGGTCGTGACGAAATGCTTCGGATCTGATATCGGCAATGGCCATAACATCTCGTGTACTCGCTGGGCGGAGGAAGCACCCCATGCATATGGCAAGAGTCAGTCGAAACTCAAGATTATGCAATGATATACAAGAAAGAGGAAGAATAATTCACAAGTACATCATCAGCATTTTAAGAAGCATTGCGGCCGGTTACCGGCTAATGGAAGAGTGTGGATGCTTCAGAAGTTGGCTTGTGGCTACAACCTAGACTGGCGTGTTGTGCATGGATCAGATGTCGGCTTCTAGCCACGACCTGGGCATTCCTCTAGAATGTGAAATCTGACGTGCGGGATTCGACCTTTAGGCCTTGGCATGTCGGACTAATGACGAAGAAGTCTGAGTGTATATATGTGTATAATTGGATCAACTTCATTTTAATCGCTCTCAAATGCTGTCGTAGACCCACTTTGTGCACAGTCCTTCGCGGCGACTGAAATCAAGACATCAACCTCCAATGATGGTGGAGTTCCGCAACCCGAGAAGGGTGGGGTGATAAGGCTATGCCAAGCGCACCATGGGATTCTCCGAATTCCGCGCCCTCCGAGGTAGACCCGCATTTTGGGCGGACTGCGCAACGCGCGTATATCTTCTGATTGTGTAACGATAGTCTTGGCTCAACAAGGTAAATTATCATCAGGCTTATGCCAAGGAAATTACGAGTAAGAATTGTGTATAGGAGCAGAATGCGGCGTGCTTGTTTGACACTTTTTCTCTGGAGATAGGATGACGTATTCCACACATCGAGGCTTGTGGATTTAACGGGGACAGGCCGCGTTCGCGAATGCATGGCAGCCTTCTTGGCTGTGATCTCATAGTAAGGAGAGGTGTCCAGTGACTTGATTCACCAAGCTCTTCGGGCCCGGTCCTGACAAGTTGATTAGCCTTCGGCCATTTTTTCAGCACGCGCGCGTGTGGCCATTTTACCTATTCCAAGAACTGTGGCAGACCCCGCGGCTATTTGAGTCCTCCCCGCATCGTGTATGACCTCGGCCACAAGGCCAAGACTTATTGCCGTCGCTTGCAGCACTAATATCTCTTCCTCTGACGAACTCTTGAGTGCAATCTTGGCTTGGCCAAAAGTCTCCCACCTACTCACAGCCTAAAAAGATCGCCTATTAAAAATCGTGTTGTCAGTGATGATGCAAGGGTGTGTTCTAACCTTGGGTGTGTACTTCAGAGCACGTTTATAACATGCGAGTGACGCGTGACCACACTGTGCTGCAATCTTGCCCTTGCCCATACCAAGATCAGTTCTTACGACAAGTACGAGCTTGTGTTCTTCTGCAGAATCCGGCAGAGGTCCTTCAGGTGCAGGGCCTTCTTCTTCTTCTGAAGCCTCTGAATCCTGACTATCACGAGGACTCGACGATCCTTGGGAAGCTCTACGGCCTCTCCTAGGAGACTCTGAAGACCACGATGTTATTGTTGAATTGAATCCAGCCAAGGTAGCAAGATAGTAGCCCGAGAAGCCTGAAATGAGAGCTGTAGCGGCTTGTGTTTTGTCAATCTTGTGATTCAAGGGAAACCCATAGCCCGCACTGACCTACGGCGCTCCAGAACGGAGGATATTCCGTCATTAAATCTTGTTCCACAGCACAAGTATCGTCCGTGTCACAGAGAGCTAGCGCTATATATACTAGTACTTAAAACTGACGCATGGAAAGTTTGTGCACGTGGTGATCTCATCTGCAGATGGTGAATACTAGCAAGATAATAGAGATTCGACCACTATTGTGTGAGCTGTTCCTCCGGTAGATCAGCTCCGTCGGGAGTACTGTCGAAGCTTCCTCGTGCTTGGCATATCTGGGTTTGCGGTGTTTACTTTGTCTTGAGGAAGGATCATTCACCATCAACCATGTCAATTGCTGTGGCTTCAGCCTACCGCGAGTCCTCGCAATACAAGCGTTGGACACTCAGTACAGAGACTCTTTCTCAGCGTCGGCAGGCTGCGAACAGTTCTACCATAGAGACGATTCGCAGGAACCTGGAAGAGGAGGTCAAGCTATCGGGGAAGCCTTCTGATAAAGCTCCCGATTTTCCGAATGCAGAAGAGGAACTACTGATAGTGAACTACTATGCAACTAAAGTGTTTGACACTGGAGCAGTCTTCAACCTGCCATCGCATCTCAAAGCTACCGCGGCAGCATATCTGAAGCGTTTCTACCTGTCTAAATCACCCCTTCAGTACCACCCCAAGAGCATCATGATCACTAGCTTGTTCTTGGCAACAAAAACTTGTGAACACCACATAGATCTTGAGACGTTCGTCAGTAGGCTTCCCAAGCAGTCATTCACTTCGGTTTTGGAACATGAATTTCTGATATCTAGCACAATCGATTTTGATTTTGTGCATTGGAGTGCATATAGGCCACTATACGGGTTCATCCTGGACATGGAGAACGAACTGACTAATGATAAATCGCAACAATTCCCTCTTACAGACATCAACAAGACACACGATACTGCAAAAGCACTGATCAACTCGTGCGCCTGGTCAGATCTGCCTTTTCTATATTCCCCATCTCATTTAGCACTCGCTGCATTATACAATTCGAACGATTCTTTACTCCGACACTATGTCAAGCTCAAGAATCTGGAAAACCTCATGCCGGAGATTGAGGATATCGCGCAAATCATGACGGAAGTGTCGAATACCCGATTTGACACACCCGAAATCATGGCAAAGGTCAAGGCAACAGACCGAAAGCTGTACTACTCGAAAGACCCGGCTCTGAAGGTCGATTCAGCATTGTACAAAAGGAGGCTGGAAGACTCAGAGAGAGAAGAAGGGGCAAAAAGACGAAAGAAGGGCGATGCTGCCAGAGAGTCGTTGGAAACATTTGGAAATGTGCTATCCTGATCGATCCTAGCACGCGACCCGTTTCCTTTCTCGTGGAAAGAAGTAATGAGGCAGTAAACTGGTAGAACGCGCTGGTGCACACACACGAGCTGAAGGGCCTGAAGCATATCACGCAGATGTCACCCCAGGTGCTGGCACGATCAGGCAAGATATCAAGAGCACGTTACAGCCGGTCATCTGTGGAGCACCATGAATAGCTTTGACTCGCAGTAAAAAGGTAGAAAAGAGTCAAATGGATGATGGAGACCAAGAAAATCGCGTCTTTCCTGGTTGATTGTGTGCACAGAAGGGCCGGTATCACTTTTTGTGGCTGATCGCGAGAATTCGCGCTCCACGAACTCGCTCGGAAGCACTTACCAGCTCTTTCTTGTCTGCTTCGCTATAGATACGCCTGTGCAAGACCTCCGGCGACCAGACTCAGTGAGTTTCTCGTCGTCCGTGTATACGGCCTTGTCGTTGGGCTCATCACCGGAGCTGCGTCCTGTCTGTCTCCTTCGCACAATCTCGACATGGCCAGTCAAACTCAACAGACGCAGACTCAGACGCAGGAAAGCAATGAGTACTCCATGTATGACCAGTCCTTTGATTTGTCCTCGGCTTTTGCTCGCTTTGTTTCCACTGTAAACACGGATCGTTTCGAAACCATAGTACTTCCCCGACGCGAGCCGGGACATGTATACACCTTCGGTCGTCACAAATCGTGCGACTTTATGCTCCCTGGTGGACGCTTTTCCAATATCCACTTCAAGGTTTGGGAGACGGAGAACGAAAATTCACAGTACGACGACTTGAGTAGCATCATTATGGTCGAGGACACATCGACAAATGGGACCTTCCTCAATCAAGCTCGGATAGGCAAAGGTCAGACAACGGTGCTTGCAAATGGAGATGAGCTGGCAGCGGGGGTTGGTGTTGCCACGGACGAAGTGAGGTATCTTGTCCAGCTTCCGAAACGCAGCAGGCCAGCTCTCGAAAAGACTATGAGTGCGGAAGCCGCAGCCTGTATGAGAAAGTACGAGATTAGACAAATCCTAGGCGCAGGAGCATTTGCGACTGTGAGATGCGCGGTCAATCGCTCCACGGGTGTCAAATACGCTGTCAAGATCCTCAACCAGAGGAAGTTGGCCATCACGAATGCAAATGCGAAGGCCACAGAGCTTTTCAAGCGAGAGATAGAGATATTACAATCGACGCGCCATCCCAACATAGTACAGTACGTCGACATGTGGGCGGATACCACAGAGATATACCTGGTCCTCGAATTCCTCCCTGGAGGCGACCTGATGGATTACATCATGCGCAGAGGTAAATTGAGCGAGTACGACACGGTCAAGATCATCCAACAAGTGCTTGAAGCACTGGTCTACTGCCATAAGATTGGCATAGCACATCGAGACATCAAACCAGAAAACATCCTATTGACACAGGACAGACCCCCGATTGCAAAACTTACTGACTTTGGCTTGGCTAAAATGGTTGAGCCTGGTTCGTTCCTGAAGACCTTCTGTGGCACATTGACGTATGTTGCGCCGGAGGTCATATCCATGCACGGGAGGATAGCAGGCGCATATTCGACTGCTGTAGATATGTGGTCAATGGGTTGTGTTACATTCATCATGTTGGCAGGCTCGATGCCGTTCGTTGCCGATGGACAGGATGCCATGATGCAAGTCATTCAGGAGGGCGACTACGATGACGCAGCTCTCGAAGAAATCGAACTGAGTGGTGCAGGTATGGACTTTATCGAAAGCCTGCTGCGTGTCAATCCAGAGTCCCGTATGACAGGCGAGCAATCCCTTCGACATCCCTGGATTACCAACATCGATTACGAATCTACCATTGGCGGAGGTGCCTGGTCGTCACAGGTTTCGAACGACGGAGAGGAAGAGCATATGGACCACGACTCCCAAGTGGAGAATCCTGTGTCCAGAGGCATATCTAGTCGAAACGAATCATCTGTGGCAGCGTTCGGGTACGACGAGAAACACTTATCTGAACGTCCAGCTACAGGTAATGGCTACGGTTTGCGCGACGAAACGTCCACAAATTGGAATCAGGTCGATCAAGGACAAGGACAGTACTACAACCATGCGCAACGACAGTCGTACCTCGCCCGTCTAAATTCTGAAAACAGTGTAAATGAACAATGGGGAGGCGAGTCCCGCTTCAGTCATGGTTCATCGATCAACGTCGTCGGATCCTCGCAGTACGTCTCTGCATCTTCACAAGTCGAAGTCAATGACTCGAATGCCACCATCACACCACAAAGACTGAAACACGCTCAGGGACTAATGGACGACAAAAAGGGGGTGTGGTACGATCGTGAAAAGGAAAATACCAATTTTGAGAGACAATTCGTCTCGGAGCCACTGTTGCGACACGACAGAGCATAGCCTGTACCTCTTTCCATATGTCTATTTTGTAGCTAGCGACAGCGAATGTATCCGATGATTACCATTTCTCAATCCAATCTGCAGCTTTTTCGTGCCGTCTCGGGACATCCCTCTCATACTCGTCAATCATTTCTCCCGTACCGCGTTTCTTTCACATTAGAATTTCGCCAATCTTTGTTATTTTTGGGTATTATTGATTGTTTCGAACTCACATCATTCAAGTTGTTGTTTCGGGGTCGTTTGAGAGCCGTGACGTAGGCGACGCAGTACTCGCCATCGTGACTCACACTACACTTGAATTCTAGCGGTATCGACTCGCTGGTATCGAGTTCTGGCGTTCCCGAAGCAGAGTACCGCACCGTCGCGTCCTTCCACGACGAATGAATCGGTTGACAAGCTTTATAAGCCGCCTCTTTGATTGCCCACCTAGCACCCTCAGTCTGTAAACCTATTTTTTATCTTGCTTTGACGCACCTGGTAGTGAGGAATTTGAGTTGAGCAGACGAGGTTGGGAGAGCGTGGTACTGCGTCAATTCGGAATCGGTCAAGATGCGCCTAGGTAATCTATACGCATACCGTTTCTGACAAAGCGACGCTAGGCGTGGAATATGAATTATATCTACACCAACACCATGAATCATAATCAAGCAAAAAAAAACCTCCCACAAGATGATTCTCGAGAATGTGTCACGAATGTGGGCATAATTTGACACACCGTGATTTGACAACCGGCGCGTCAATTTCTATTTCTCCAAGCACGAGACAATCTTCACGCTGAGCACAAAGAAAAAATGGAGAAATGACACATGTCTTGCTATTTATTCATCCTCGCTTCTTGTATATATCGCGAGGATCATTATGTCGCCCAAGTGCAATCAAGTCGTCCGGGATGGGTTGTGTCGGCGCAGCCCTCTTTGATGGGATCGTCGGCTGAGCAGCCGCTTGAGGCGTCGCTTGTCTAGAGGTACTTCTTTGTCGCAGGTTTTGTTGCGCGGCAGGAATGTCTAATTCTCTTATAAGTTGTATGAATTCCGTATGGTTGAACGTGATGGTCCCATCCAAAGAATTCGCAGGAGGCAAATCTCGAATTAGATTCACAAGAGATGGATGTATCGGAGGCGGCGGAGGAGCCAAAATTGGAGGCATCGGACTCGCGTTTCGCTGATACTGAGATACCAATGGTGGATTGAAACCAATAGGTGGAGGTATAGGCAATCCTTGTCCGGGTATTGGAGGGAAACCTAACGGGGGTGGCATAGGCATACCAGCCGGATTCACAGGCAATTTGTGCATGCCAAGATCCCGTCGAGCGATAGGATCACAGCCCAAATACGAGAAACGCTGTCCAAACAATGTCAGCGAATTGGCAGACGTGTCTACCTCGACCATCCTCGCAGCCAGCTTTTGGGCAGAGGTCAGGTCTCCGTACATGCTCTCATACTCATACCAGCGAGTGAATAAAGGTCTTGCTTTGACCGAATCCAATTTCGCCGTGGTCTGTTCGAATAGTGCACGGGCGTTTGTGTCGTCCCTGATACTGAGCAGAAAGTTGAGATATTCTAGCACAAAATCGATATTTTCTGAAAAGTTCTTCATTCCACGAGTAAAGATCTTTACAGCAATCGGAGTCGGCTGTTTTCCGTCCTTATCGGAGACTTTCATCTCATTATATTGGTGTTCCATAAGAGCAGATGCAACATAAATCTGCCATGACATATGAGGGGACCCAATACTTTTTGCAAAGACTTGTCGAGCAGCTTTGATGCCTTCCATTCTTCTCAATGCTCGCATGTACATGATCGCAGCCACGGTCCCTTCCTCCGAAAGCTCTTTCAATTTATTGGCCTTTTCTCCTTCAAGCTGTTTGATGGTCTCTGCGAGCTTTGAATTGGACTTTGTAGCATGCCCGTGATCTTCCTCCTCGGAATCCGAATCTGAGTCAGAGGCAGAGCCATTGAGTTTAGGCTGTTCGTTATCAACCGAGTCGTTCTTTCGAGCCATTTCTAATTTTTCCTGATACGATGCAAGCAACTTGTCAATATCGGCTTGATTGTTCGTCATCATACTCTCAAAGGTCTGTTTAACGTTCTCATTACGCTGAGCTTGTTCCTCGACTTCCGCATAAGCAAAACTCAACAGCCAACTCTTGGCATTAGCATCTAGTCCTTCTTTCAGAATCGCGCTTGGCTTGGTATGAGTTCCATCCTGAATGCTCTCTGTTTCATTCAGGCTCTCAAAATAGATAGCCGCGTCGTACCAAACTTCGGGATAAAACCGACAATACATCAAGCACTGCTTATAAGCATATTTTACCCTTGTACGAAGTTGTGTGACATCATCCTGTTCCAGAGCATCAGACTTTTCAAGGGCGATCCAGCGTCGCCAACCTGAAACGTACATTTCATCACTCGGAGAACGTGTCGTCCGAGATGGAAATCGAATCGACCGGAGTGGCCCGATAATAGCAGACAACTCCTTAGCATTTGCTCGAGCAGTCATGTATGCTGGACTCTTTTCATTGAGAAACTTCCTTGCCTGTGAAACTAAGCTCCTATTCCTTGTTTCTTCGCGGATACCTTACAGTCTGTTTGTTGATGCCATTTTCGAAAGCGTTGTAGTCTCGCCATAATAGCTCGACGTTGTTTAATGGCACGACTACGGCCCTCTGATATGTCTTTCTTAGTTGATCGTTTCGTTGCTGCTCTTCCCAGCTACTCGTGGCAGGAGCTGTCTTCAAAAAGGCTATGTAGTCTGACCATACAGAACCAGACTCAATGTCAATACCAACATGCTGCAGAACAAATTCATAAGCTTGAGAAACAACAGTGCGAGCTGTAGATCCGCCAGTAGATAAAGGATGCGTCCTTCTAATGTAATCAAGATAGTAATTCCAAATATCTAGGTTGAGACTGGCCATTAAAGCCCGACTAAACAGAGCCTCAACGCGGTTCAACTCGTTCTCAGAAGCCTCCATCTCCGCATATTGCCTCCAAACGTATGCCTATTATACGGTCAGGCTGTCCGCAGGACGATAATTGATGGCACGGGACTTCGTACAGAGGCAGGTAGAACTTTCAGGAACTGCTCGAAAGTTTGTCGCGCTTCATCGATCTTTGACTTGTTCCTGAACTGTGAGATAAGTTCTTCATAAGCTTGAAAATCAAGTGGGTCATCTGCAATCCGATCCTCTAATATGCCTACCACATCATTCGGCAATCTGGCTTTCCGAGCAACAGACATCAAAGTGTGGCGGAGCTGCTATCAGCCGGACCTCACGCAGTAGACAAGGCCTTGGACTTCTATGCGTGGCTCCGGGATATTGTAGTAGAATGGATCGAATCGCTTAACACTTCAGCGGATAAATCAGAGCGAATGCGCCGGGTTCGTCGCTCTCATACCTCGTCGGCCAAATTTGCACGACGAAGTGCACGTGATAGAATTGACCGCTTGCCCGCCCGTTCCACATTCGAAGGCAGAATTAAAATTATTATGTTGTGTAGGAATACATAGCTAGCTGTATACGGCATAATATTCCCCTTGCATATTGAAGCGGTGTCCAGATATTAGAGCGGCGTTCCATATCCTGGCCGGATTTATGCTTCGTTGCAAAGGAAACAGTTCCAAATGTGTTATGTATATTGTGGCTTCAAGTGCTTGTATCAGTACTGGTTTTCGAGGCCAAAGGAGTGTGGACAGCTTAGACCTCGTGATATCAAGGGTCGTACGCCTGTAGTGACCGCCAGACAACGCCGCAAAGGCATTATACTACATTTGTTGCTGTACAAGGGCAGCGAGGACGCTAACGAAGATAGACTCTAAGCGACCGTACTAGACGCAGTATACTCGGAACTGATGCCTTCTTGATCGAAGAACCCAAATTCGTCAGTATTATCAGAATTGTAATTGAGTAGACACATGAAATCATTGCTTAATCGACCATTGTTGTGCTGCACCTTGAACTTTGTTTCTCGCGCTTTGTAGATGCGAAGCAGCAAGTCACGCATCTTGGCTCCAGAGCATACGATGAACCGAGCGTCGGCTTTGCCCAACCATCTAGCCGTGGTAGCAGCCTTTACCTCGCATTCGTCCGACAAGAACGGAGGATCAATGATCAGCCTATCAAAGGTGCCCTTCAATGCAGAAGGAAGTTGGAATGGATAGTTGTAGTCGTATTTGACGAACTTTGGCCCGGCCAGTACTTCAAAGCGTGTGTCATACTCGAACAGCCATGCATCACTCGCCTGGCGCGATATGAGTTTTGGGTACACACTGGGAGCACAGAGCACGCCTACACGCAGCGTGTTGGAGGATCCCGACCCAGCACCAGAGAGAAGCTCGGCTGCCAAGGCATCGGCCGTTTCTGGAGAGTACCAAAATTGCGATAGCTGCCAGTCTTCCTTAAAAAGATCAATGTCTGGATTATCTCCGCCTATAGGACCCCCTGAGCCGTCCTCCGCCTGAATGGTTTCGAACCGGGCTTGGGAACGAGCTTGTAGCGTTGCAAAGCGGTCCTTCTCAGCTTCCTTCTCAGCTTGAAAATCCTTCAGAGCGGCCAATGTGTCTGCAGACAGCATGATGGGCTCATCATCGTCAAAAGACATAGTTATTTAGTGCTCAAAATTCTATTCAATAACGTCAGGGAGACATGCAACTGCACTGCTCTGGACAACTAGACACTAGCTACAATTTGAGTATGATGCAGCTAATGCATGCAACACCGGCTTGCCGCGGCTGCTACCAATTCGCCAATCGTGAGCACGCACGCTAACTGGAGCTTCCTGCTCCGGAGGAGCTCTCAGCATGATCAATTTGTTCTGTGACTTTTGCAATCTGAATTTCCCCCCGAGTCGCTTGAATTTCTTTCGCCTCGAGCTAGCTCACAAGACCCGTCTCAACACAGTTCAGAAATCACACATAATGTAGGTTCAGGTCGACGTCTTTTAACGATGCAGTATGCCAATATGATATAGGGTTCTCTCTGTCGATCTCCTCAACCCATCGCCCGCCGCTGAGGCTCAGAAGCACAAGCTTAAGCAGCTCGTACAGTCGCCTCGCTCGTTCTTCATGGATGTCAAATGCCCAGGTTGTTTCAACATCACGACTGTTTTCTCGCACGCACAGACCGTTGTTATCTGCGGATCATGTGCCTCAGTCCTTTGCCAGCCAACCGGAGGTAAAGCTAGACTGATGGAGGGATGCTCGTTCCGAAGAAAGAACTAAGTCTTCTTTCCTTAAACGAATCGTCTGAAGTTCTTTGAGCGAGTCATGCATTATTTGAGCAAAACATGGACTGAAAAGGTCATCATTTGGAATTGAAGGAGAATGCGAGAAGGAGCAGAGTTGTGCACGAAAAGTTCTTCGAAGATCACTCGGAAACTGAGGAGAGTACGATGTGTAGGAGATTGCATGAGGAGGGAGGTATAACTTGTCACTTGAGTTGGGAGCTACATTTCCTACGACAATACAATATACTGCAATGAACATTTTGCCACACGCTGAACTCTTGCATGAACTGATTTCGTACTGATATAGAAGTGACAATGTCTCGCACCACATTTGACCTTGCAACATGCCCCTCCAGATTTACAACTTCACATTTGTATCGCTCATCTAGTGGGGAAAGTGGCAGGGATAGGACTGCACCGCGCGCCACTTCCGAGGCTACAATTACTGCATTGACTACATATCTTGTTGGTTGAGATCTAGCGACCTATTGCATATGACACCACGTCGAGATATCATTAGCTTCGCGGGTATCGCTCGTCTAGGGCGGCGTCCGGGGCTGTCCTTCAGCGGAGGGTGTGCCGCGAGATTAAAGACAAGATCAGAGGATGTCCACATAATAGGAGTCCGTCAAAGTTCGTCCTTCAGCAAGCTGCTATTTGACAGGAAACAAGAGGACACACGTCCTATAATTCCAAAGGCACTGTTGAACCTTCCAGTCGACGGGGTATCAGACCCATCGGTGGTCAAGATCAATCTGGGCTCTTCCGAGTACGAGCTGCCTCACGTATTTCTCCGTGACAGCTGCAATTGTTCCAAGTGTGTCGACCCCTCTACGACACAGAAAACATTCAATACTGGTGATTTAGACACTGATGTGAGGCCGGCGGCTCTGAGAGTGGTCAGCAATTCTCTGGAAATCATATGGAAGCAAGACAACCACCGCAGCATCTATCCAGCCCAGTTCCTTGCAAATCATGTGTCGCGAGAATCAGTCACCAAGATGCGGTACAATGATAGAGTGCCTGTTACCTGGACAGGCTCAGATATCAAAGAGGCTAACATTTCAGTCGATTACAAAAACTATATGGAGTCGCAAGGGACCGTGCACAAAGTCATTCAAAATCTAGCAGACTATGGTCTGGCCTTCATCAACAAGTGTCCCTCTGGTCCTGAGTCCGAAGGTCAATTGGAAAAGATGACGCAGCGCATCGGCCCACTGAAGAATACCTTCTACGGTCCTACCTGGAACGTCCGAGCTGTAGAGTCTGCAAAGAACGTTGCTTATACTAGCGTGGACTTGGATCTGCACATGGATCTTCTGTACTACGAATCGCCACCGGGTCTGCAATTTCTACACTGCCTAGAGAATCAGGTCGAAGGTGGTTCATCCGTCTTTGTAGACTCTTTCGCGGCTGCCGAGAAGATGAGAGCGGAGCATCCTGAGGACTTTCAGGTATTGTGCCAATATCAAGTCGACTTCAAGTACGAGAACGACGGCGTTTACTATCACCAATCTCGACCTACGATCGTGCTGAACAGCAACACTGATGCAATCGAGTACGTCAACTATTCGCCGCCATTCCAGGGAACGCTGGTCCCAGAAGGTTTCAGAGATTATCACAGAGCTATCGCAATCTTCGCAAAGATCATCGCTCAGGAAGAGTTCCGACACGAGGTCGTTCTGAAAGCAGGCCAGTGCGTGGTGTTCAACAACCGACGCACCTTACACGCGAGGAGAGCTTTCGGGCCTGGCAAGCGGTGGCTGAAGGGCAGCTATTGTGACATTGATGCATTGTGGAGCAAATACAGGGTTGGACACGTCGAATTGGCGTCAGGCTGATATATATCATGACATGACACAAATGAAACAGAGTACCGGATCACTAATTAAGAAAAAAGAGACATTCCTAATAGTGAAAGCATTAAAGCACAATAGCTGAACATCACAATATAATGGCGCTAAAGTACTTTTTAAGTGGAGCCTCACTCAGCGAAATTGAATACGGGGTAACGCCCATCACGTGCGTCAGGAACGTCCTTGGAGCTGTAATTGCGAACGATAGCATTAGTTGTCGATCCTTTCCATTCGCCTTCTTTCAGGATCTGGAAGTGTCGCCAAGAGCGCGTAGCTTGGACGAGCGGGCAGCAAGGGGGCAGATGAGTGCCGGCTCCCAGGGCAATCGCCTGATGAGCATACATTCTATGCTTGGTGGTCATGGCGCATCGTCGTCCAACGACAACACAATGCTGAAACGACAAAACGGAGAGGCCCGGCCCAGTAGTGTACCAGCGTTGTATCATGCCTCGCAGGTCTCTCCGCGTCAGCAGGAGGCTGCGCCGCACAATCCGATCTTTCGAGCGTCCTCGCAGCCGCCGGGACCGCACGAACCACCGCAATTCTTGCCCCCTCAACAGACTCACGAACAAATGTTCGGCATGGGTCAACTTTCGCACTATTCCCAGCATCAGACGCGTCCGCCGAATGGCGCACATCTGCAACATCCTCAACCAGGTCAATTTCAGATGCACAATCAGCCTAATCTAGCCAACACGAAATTCCCCAGTCCCAATCTACACGAAAGAGAGCGTGAACGTGAGCGCGAAAAGGAAGAGGAGCGAAGACAACGAGATCGCGAAAGGTTCGAGATGAATCGCACACCGACCAATCGATATGATATGCTGTCCAGATCCGGGTCTCATGCACATTCACATTCTCATCCACTTCCGCACCATCATCACCATATCCATCATAATCATTCGGCCTTTACGCGGCCAAAATTAACAATCATATCTAAAAAGGTCTTTGAGGAAGCAAAATTGCATCCCGAAAAGAAATTGGGTCGATGGACGTACAACCCGACTATCAGATTGCCGTTCAAGCTGTCCGTCAATGCACTCTTGTCCGTCCATGTTCCTCGTAGGTATATAGACCCTGAGCACAACAGCGCACTGAAGAAGCGCAAGGTCTGGGGCACAGAGATTTACACAGACGACTCCGACCTCGCTGCTGTCCTCGTACACTCTGCCGCAAACCTACCCCCATCAGGCGATCTGGAAGTAGTGATCCGGGTCATGCCTAGGTTGCTAAAGTACAAATCAAGCATGAACAATGGCATCAAGAGTCGAGGTTGGTTCTCGAAGCACGATGGCTTGTCCGTTCATGTCGAAAAGGTCTCGTCAGTGTCGTGGACACAAGAGTCTTCCGGGAAAGGATTCGCCAAGAGGATGATCGATGAGAGCCACTATTTAAAGGATGCAGGTAAATTGGGTCAGGTACGTACTGTCAATTGGCCTCCACAAAAATATCAAAAAGTGGCCGAAAAAGCAGCAGCAGCAGCAGCACCAGAAGAGTCTGTGGGCATTGCAAACATCAAGAGCGATGCAGAGTCCGTCGTGAGAGAAACGATCGATGAGGCTGCGACACAGGAACAGCCAGAGGGAGAAGGAGATGAGACGATAGAATTGAGTATGGACGATCAGGGCACGGAGGTTGAGTCTTCATTCGTGGAGCCTCAGGGTCCATTGATTTCGAATGTGCCCGAGATTTTACCTACAGAGCTCTCACTGTCATCGAATGACGCCGTCCAGCACCGCTCGCCGTCCGTGGAGAAGAATGAGTTGGCCGAAGGATCGAGTGACGGCGTCGTCAAAAAAGAGTCTCTCGAGCCAGAGATGGTCACAGAAGTGCCTGTCACACAAACCGAGTTGGCCTCTGAATCAGAATGAAATGTCGTGACGCATTAGCTATCTATCTAGTTTAAAAACTAGTTGTAAGAACTAATTTTAATGAAAAATTATCTGCGCCACACCCACCTCCAAATTTTTTTTTTCCCCTTTAAAGTTATACTGCACAGGCTAGTTTCGACTTGCTACACAAGAGGGACAGTCATGAGGAAATCACATAAACGATCACTGGGAAACTTGCGTCGCGGGATTCAAATGGACGTGGACGAGATTCACGCCGCCTTGGCCGATCCCGAAAAACGAGAGGCGTTGACACACCAACCGATCGATATTGAACAAATCGGTATGGCGCAGCACTACTGTATCCAGTGCGCGCAGTACTTTGAGACCGAACACGCCTTGACCGAACACGCGCGTGGGTCCAGACACAAAAAACGCGTCAAAGTGTTGAAGGAAATTCCATACTCGTAAACCTTCATCCTCCCCCCCCCAAAAAAAAAAACTCGGAACTGACTTTGTGGTAGGCATGAGGAAGCTGATTTGGCGGTGGGAATTCAATCGGCCAAGTCAAAGTATGCATTGAGACGCAATCCGGCAAGGACGACTAAACCCACGAAAGAAGCAGATGTCGTCATGGCGCAATAATCGGCCTACCCTCCTTTTTGAACAAAAACAAAAACTCTTATTCATCTCCCCAATTATTCGTGGTCGACACGGCAGAAGCGAGCGAGCGAGCGTCAGGCAGACCTAAGTATAGCAAGATTGTACCATTAAAAGAATATCTACACGAATTCATCCATTTTTACAAAACAAAGAAAAGTCATCGATATAAAAAGTCGTTCGTGAAAAAAGTCGTCGTTATAAAAGTCGTTGAGAGTCGTAGCTTAGCAGGTGAACGGTTTGCCGACTGTGCCGTCGGAGTACGCGTTGGCAATCGATCTGATACTGACATAGGTACCCGCCACACAGAAGAAAGCCCCTGCCAGAATTGTAAAGATGCTCAGTAAAGTCATGAACCATTTCTTGCTGAGACTTGTCCAGCCCTTGTTGATGGTGTTGTGCCCGTGCCAGGCATCGTAGATCCAAAACATGCCTGCAATGCCGTAGGTGTACCAACTCGCAAAGAGCGAGCCAATCACTCCGATAAGACTTGAGAAGATTGGCACAGCTACCGCCAGGATGAAAGCCACCGTCGTGGCCAAGAAGATGAGCGAAATCCAGACCACGTACCCCAGGACAGTACTGGAGTGTAAGTGTCTGGACGTCCTGAACATCCTGGTGAATATGATCTTGACGCCGACGTGAATATATATCGCACCACAGATCAGAAAGTTGGGAATTGCTAGACCGTACGAAAGCTTTGACCATAGAGGTGTCAATGACGAGAACGCGGGGGACGCAACGTCACTGCCAATCAATGTGTACATGACAATGGCAAAGACGGTGTAGAAAGTGGTGGCGAAAATTTGCAGTGTCCAGGCCGCTTTCATCGCATCCTCTGGTCTCTCCATCTCGGAGATCAAGACAAAGAAGAGGAAGTGTCCGGCGTAGGAAAAGACCGGATTAGTGATGCTCAGAAAAGCAGTGTAAAAGTCCGAGTTGACGGTCGCCACGACAGTCCTTCCGGCAACTGGATGGAGTCCAGCTCCAATCATGCTGATGACCCCGGCCACCGTGATGGAGATACACGACACGACTGCGAGCCATCTGACGCCACCGAGGGTACGAGGTAATGCAAGGAAGAAGCTTGCCGCCGCAAATACCAGGGCGAAATAGACGCTGCAGATGGCTTGATCAGAGAGCTCTGACAGCGCAAGCTGACCAGCCAGAAGCTGACCGGAGACTGCCGCGATCGCGAAGGCGATGGTGCCAAACATGAAGATCTCCCGACCCAGAGGGCCGAAAAGGACCATACCAGCATCGCCCATCGAGTGGACATGTGGATGTGCCCGCTTGAATCGAATCAACAGCCAAGCGGTGAAGAGGCCGAACAGACCGAGAAAGACGATGAGAATAATGCCGGGCACGATGCCAACGACCGCCAGGCTGGACGGCAAGGAGAGCATGCCATTGCTAACAACCTCAGATATCATTAGTCCGGCCACCATCGGCCAGGACAAGGTCTTGAAGCGGATGTCATGTGAGCCTTCGTCGCCATAAAGATCGTCCGCAGAGCAAGTCGTCGACAGGGTGGCATGACGATCGCTGGGACCAACAGCGCACTTCTCGTCATGAATCCCGGGGATCCTGTCAAACGTAGAACGCCTGCGCTTGAAGAAGGGAGTCATGATTTGGCCCTGTACGGCCAACGATCCTTTGTCTAAATGACCGGATTGAGGGCCTGAAGAGTGATTCTGATTTGCAGATCGCAGGATTGGACGGCGTGGGGCTTCCGCACCACCCGTCGCCGATCCTCCCCTGAGCTCCTCACAGGATCTACCCGCCAATCTAATCAACGGGACGGGTCCCCGGTGGAAGTCGGTTCGGCCCAGGGCTTGTTGTGGGTGGCATTGTTTTAGGGAACTATAGACTGGGTATCCATCGATACAAGTGAGCTCTAGAAATAATCTGTGTGGATGCAGCAGAGTCCTGCTGCTGCTACACCTTTTTGTGAGCCACAAGCACAAGAATCTTGAGGGAGCGGCACCAGGGAAGGGCCTACGTACACTGCCAAAAACGCTACGATATTCATCTGAACGGCCGACGTGGACACGAAATACATACACTATGCCAGGTCGCGATCGTGGACGCAGAGGGACTCGCCACTCGACCACAGTGACAACAGATGTGCCATGATTCGCTTTCTCGATCAGCTTCGCACATCCTACGTTTCCAGAATAACCCTAGCCCAGCATTGAATCTGGAGGGCAAGGCGATGTTTTGCAACCTCATACTCGAGAGGATGATCGCAGATGTCTCCTAAGAGGCTTTCTGTCAGGTTGAGCTCTTGACTATTTGTCTCGTTCGAGAAAGAGAGCATTTCTGGCAGCTTTGGAAAGGTTCTTGATCTCTTGATGCAATGTTGGGTGCCAGACCACGCATCTTTACCGTCATTACTACTGTGGCTCTCATGGTTGCAACCTTCGAGTGATGACAAGTGTCGTCCAGCCATAAGAACGACCATTGATACTTCTCGATAAGCCGCCATTACATACTGCAATCAGCCAGACACAACGACACTAGCCAGGAAGTACGCCGGCCACCAGACGCCGAAGATAGCGAAAGGAGTCCAGACATGTTGCCATTCATATCCGAATACGACATCTGTAATTATGCCTCTCCAATCGGCACCTGTTAACGCGCAGAAGAGGACAAGGACAGACATCGGAGATGTTAGCACTAGCAAGGCTACTCGAAGTAGTATCTGAGAGATCTTGTGGTGTGTAGGCCCTACAAATGATATCGGAAATGCGACGATACCAATGAAAAGGGAGAGTGGAAAATTGACCGAAGCAATAGCGCTTAGAAACATTCCCAACATGATCTGCGAGAAGGACTTGATAAGAGCGCCATCCTCGGCATGAAGGAACTTGGAGAAGATAGACGGTCCTATGAAAGAGATACAGTATTCGAAGAGGAGAAAGGCTGGAAGGGCATACGATGAATGACTTGCTGTTGCCAAACGCAGAACCCAGAATAGACACAGACCTAGGATATGTGCCCCAGCGACAACTGCCACAGGTCGTAATGTTCGAGAGGGAGAAAATGGTCGTGACTCAGGTATTTTGGCCTCTATAGGGTCTGGCGTCTTCTCGGACGTCCTAGTACCTTTAGATCGCGTCGATCCTTTTTGGATAGATTCAATTGCCGATCGATTCGCAGTCTTCAAATAGAGACTGAGACCAGTGATCGTAAAGCAGGTGGCAATGAGCATAGCAGATGGTAAGTACGTGCCGATGCTCACGAAACGATGAGTGGTTATTAGGATATAGAAAAAGAAGCTGGCATGCAAATGTTCCAGAATGTTGTTCAGAGATCTGAAGATGGACTCAAAAACTCTGCCCAAGGACGAATCATCGTGCCATCCGTCATTCTTCCCTTGCACTTCAATAGATATTGTGTCGATTTTGTAGGGAATATAGGGAGAGTGCGAGCCGGTTGGGAGACCGTGTGCTTGATTTGCTAACGCCTTGAACATCGTTAGAAGACGCGACACATAGTCATCCTCGTGTATCCGCTGAATATAGGACATGATGCCAAGCTGATGTTTGGATATGTGGATTGCACTATTGACGAGATCCAGGTTCGCCAGTTGACCGTTAGAGCCCTCGTATCTGATGTTGATCTCATCATATCTGTTGTCCTGCCCATACCAGTCGATGTCTATACCAGCTTGTAATATTCCTGATGTTAAGGTCAGGGATTCGATATAACGCACATCTTGATTCTCATGGTAAGCATCGATCCAGGCCTGAGATCCAAAGTCGCGATCAGCTGGAATTACGAATATAATATCCTTCGACCAAAGAGACCATCGGCGGAAGTAGCGTGCGAGAGCTAGCAACTGAGTGACCCCACCTTCGTTGACATTACCTTCCCTATCTTGCCAAGCTGCATTCAGCAGAAGAGCCTCTGTCGCATCACCCCTGGGCGCCTCCAAGAGGCCATATACATTTGTACCACTATGATGGCGGGAGCCCATGGTCACATTGTAGGACTGTCGTGCAGCTTTCATACCTGCATTGATGAAGATAGATTCTATACTCTGCACTCTGTCTGCTTCCTGCATCTGCTGCCACAATCGAACCTCATTCCGATATGCATTGAGTACTTTGTAATCACTTCCTCCAAAATGCGTTTGAACCTGGCCGGGTAAAAGCGCATTTTCCGATATCCTTGTAGGTATGTTAAAATTATCAAGCGGCAGAAGTAAGAGCCATGCAATCCCAGCAATGAAAAGGAGAGAGGACAGGCCGCGTACATTCCTAACTACGAAGGTGAAGACCTTACGACGTCCTTCAAGGGTAAAGAAACGGCTGAGCAACCCCATGAACGCAGCACGAACCTGCCACTTTCCCAGGAACTTGATAGAGACGCACGAGAGAGCCCTCAGGAACACTTTCGATCGAATTAAGGTCCCTTACACTAAAGGATGAACCACCCAATGTGGAGGTAAAACTGAAGAGCGGGCAGAATATCCTCTTTCGGAAGTGTCTTTGATCGATAATTTGACGACCACATATGACGCTTAAGCCCTGCGTAACCAGGAGGCTGAATATTGACGGCTGATGTTAGGCTGCTAAGGTCTCTGTAGACTTGAGGTCAATTTGCTTTGTTGTAATCCCATGCTTAAAACCTTTCTCAAAAATGCACGTCAGGCCCTCAATGAGAAAGACAACTCTTACTGCATTTCTCAGTGCGAGTCGGCCCTCGAGATGGATTCGAAGTCATACAATGCTTACGTCTTCCTCGCTCTAGCTCATACAAATCTTGCAGCATTTGAGCTTGGTGAAAAGAATTACGAAAAAGCTATCGCTCTTGATCAGAAAAATCTATTGGCGTGGCAAGGCTTGCTGAACCTGCATCACAAGGCTAACAAGGTCTCCAAGTACATTGACATATCTAGCCGTATCGCGGCAATCTATGCTGAAGACAATGATACCGACAATTGTCTGAAGGTCATCGAAAAAGCAGTTGCATATGCCAAGGAGAGTGGCAACACGACCGAAATCTCGCAAGCATTGCGCCTGATATTACCGGTATCGCCATTCTTTCAGATGCTGGAGGATAAATTGCCCGGACCTGTGGAGACCTATCTAGAACTCAGCGAACTTCTTGAAGAACAAGAAGCTACCTCGATATCTAAAGAAATAGCGAAGGGAAGATCAAGGCTCGGAGTGAAGCTAGATCAGCTAACTTCTGATGTCAAGAGGCAGACATATGAATCTTCCCAGCTTGAGGCTATCTATGAAGAGATCATCAATTGGAGTCTCGAGGAAGCCGTTAGACGCGATGCTGAAGCAAAGCTTTTATCACACGCTATTGATAGATTGAAAGTCAGTCAATCAAAGGAGAAGCCACCGCAGCTGGCTAGGATAATGACTATCGCTCGAGGTATGGCTATTGTCAAGGTTGCGAATCATCTTGCATGGAACATCGTGCTCGATTACACAGACACCGATCTTCAACAACTTGATCTTGAGCTGTTGATCAATTATACAACACTCTTCCCAGAGATGAAGTTCAGCAAAGCTCTAATGCTGTACATCAGAAGTACAAACTCGCCGTTTCCTAGTTCTGAAGTGGCTCGCTTTCTGAATGAGAACGACCAGAAAACTCCGATCAAGTCTTCCGAAATGTCAGATGTTCTTGCGGCATTCTTAGATGTGTACGAATCCGATGAACCGACAGCACTACTTCTCTGTCAGCGGATTATCGTGTCTTTGTATACTTTTGAACAAGATTGGAGTGTTGTGATGGACTTTTCGGAAAGTTGTTCTCAGCAAATCAATACTATAAAACAGGAAACATCAGCGTCGTTGCAATCCGTCGAAGCTGGTAACGACTTGTGCATGGCCAGGGCTCTAACGTATTATCGCACTCCAAAATTTCATTCTCGAGCCTTTAAGTTGTTGGATACGGTCGTGTCGAATGGAAATGAAGGGCAGGAGACCGAGGCGCTGATAGGCCAAGCTAGAATTTTGAAGATCGATGGTCGATACACTGACAGTCAGAGTCTGCTCGCTACAGTACTCAAAAAGGCTCCAGAAAATGCAGAAGCATTGCTGGAACTCGCCGAATGTGCCGCACAGGACGGTAGAGACGAACAAGCACTCTCCCTTTTGGCGCAGCTCTGCACCCCTCGCGAGGTTTCCTTATCTCGAGAGACACTTGCAACAATCTATTACTACATAGGAAGATGCAAATCTGTCCTTGGCAGGCAAACTACTGACGCGTATGCAGCATACATTCAATCTCTTCGATACAACATGAACCACGCTCCTACTTATACAGCTTTGGGATTGTATTATGCCGACGTCCAGCAGGATGTTAGAAGAGCAGAAAAGTGCTTCCAAAAAGCTTTGGAGCTTAGTAGTGCCGAACTAGTGGCAGCTCAGAGATTGGCGTCGACTTTTGCAGATGATGCTAACTGGGATCTCGTGGAAATTATCGCACAAAGAGTTATAAAGGGCAACGAGAGGCTCCAAGTTTCGTGGCCCTACAGAGCTATCGGGTTTGTGCACCTCAACACTAATAACTATCAATCGGCTGTCTCGGCTTTCCAATCAGGACTAAGGCTCGCCAGTAGTGATGTCGATGCGTGGATCGGTCTTGGTGAGTCGTATTTGGAACTTGGTCGATATCAGGCCTCTGAGAAAGCGTTTGCAAGAGCGAGGCTTTTCGAGCCAGACAATTGGCATGCTCGATTTTTGTCTGCAACGGTCGCGACTGCTCTAGGGGAACATACAGCTGCGTGCTCGACACTAGAAGATCTAGTGAAGGAAGATGAAGATTCTCTGAGTCTGAAGAGTTCTTTGTCTGTTGCATACCTTTCGTGCGCGAAGCATCACTTAGGACTCGGGTGGTATTCGAAAGCCAAAGAGGTTCTCCTCAAAACCTTAGAGCTGTCTCTATCAATGATGTCTTTAGATCGGGCCGGGGATTCTATCTTTCCTTACGATTGCCTAGGTCGGGCTTCGAAGTTATTAGCCGTTCACTGTATCATCAGTGATACTGAATTCGACTCTGTTCTCGATCGGCTGGAGAGTATCTGTCAGGAAACCGACCTCGAGCAAGAATTTATTACTACCACGGAGAACCCCAAGTCAGTGCAGTCTAGATATGCTTTGCTGTCAATCAGAGCAAATCTTTGCTGTATAGAAACTCAAGATTTAGATGCAAAAGACGAGGCGGTTTACTGGTCCGAGGTTGGTCAGACACTCTTACTGGTAGATCCGTATTCGTCTACCAGCACAGACCATCATCGTGCAGCCATCACTGCATTTCGCTGTGCTGTAAAATTAGATCCGGTCAATGACGCCTTCTGGTCAGCACTCGGAGTTGCGACAAGTACACAGGATATAGAAATGGCACAGCATTGTCTAATCAAGGCTGTTGTTCTCGATCAAAAGTTTTCTAAGCACTGGACAAATCTTGGATATCTATATTTGAAATTACATCACGTTGAAGCAGCCAATCAAGCTTTTGTGGCCGCGCAAACATTGGATCCATCTAGCGCTTTAGCGTGGCTCGGTCAAGCCTGTATCGCACGCGATACCGGTGAATCAGACCACGAGCTTTTCGAACATGCTTTGAGACTCGGGCGCCCGTCTGAGACACCATTACTCGCCATCAAATTTGTCCAATCTGCCTTGGAGCAGAAGAAGTTATCCGATGGCTCGTCAGATCTTCTTCATAGTGCGATATGGGCCCTTACCCAAGCATCGAAAGGTCCAGGGAGCGTGGAACAAGAGAATGTGGTATCTTACTTGAGAGCACTGTTGCTCGAGCGTGCATCAGATGAGCATCTTCCGATCAATGAATGTCTCAAACTCGTCGAAGCGCTCGAAGAGGCCTACGAAAATGACGAATCTGCCGAAACTTTGCGCCGATATTGTGATGCTAAAGCAGTTCTTGCTCGATCCCATCTTCGGCTCAAAGACTACGAAGCAGCAACCGAGACAGCATCCTCTGTTATTGAACTCGAGCCGAGCGACAACATGCAAAGTCTGAGGTCTTGTAAATTAGTCGTCGGTCTTGCTGAGTATTTCACGAATCAAAGCGACGAAGCAATCGCAACATTACAGGAATTATACGAGGAATCAGACAATGATTCCGAGATATTATCTTACCTTGTGCAAATCTTGGCGGCGAGCTCTGACGAAGCCAGTCAATCACTAGCACTTGAACTACTTGAGTCGAATCAGACCACGACTTCGTTGAAATTGCTATACGCTGCCCTGATTTCAACAAAGCCTGATGCAAACGAGAAACACAAGAATGCTGCACGAGCGATTGTGACTGACCTAAAGCTCAGTAAAGATCAGAAAGTCAGGGAGACTTGTGAGATGATAGAACGTGTCTTGGAAGGAAACGAGGCGATCTTGAAAGCACAGATACACCTGCACCCAACAAGTGCAAAACCTTGGCTATTATTGGCACGACGACACGACAAGGATCGTCAACGATTAACCATGATGGCACTGAAAGGCTCCAATCCATCAGGCGAGATTATGGATTTCGCGGAAGTGTATCTCGCTAGTGCTGATTTACCTACTCGATTGATCGGGCTGCATTTATCACCTCAAACTATCTAGTCAAAAGTTCAGATATGATCCTGTTCTGACTCATCTCGCTTCCTTTTCTCCGTAGACTTGAATTGCGTAGCTGTCTTTCTCGTTGTGCTCGTTGCTTTTGCCTTCGGACCCCAGTTCTCAGTAGGATTTAGCTGGTATCTGACGAGGCCTTGCGATTGGCTGCTGGCCCTTGATTTCGCATTGAATGTGAAATCAATCTTGTGCTCTGGTTCACGACGTTGGAGAATCACAGCACCTGCCGTTCCTGGCTTGATAGACTCCTCGCGTATCGGATTGATCAGAATCCATGCTCTCATCATGTCCCACATGAATGATGCCGGTGCATTGGTTTTGATACATCTGGGCCCAGTGTGAGAGTCGGATACCTCGTAGCCTGCGTTGAGGATGGCAGATAATATCTTTTGTTGTGGTGGGGATTGGCAATGCAATACTTTCGTCAATTTGGCGACTGACCAGTGATGTGGATCCAGTAATTCTTCTCGAGCCAGACTCAACATGCCTTTGATCCTTGGTATCGTGCCAAGTACATTATTCTCAGATTTTTCTGCCTCATTCGCGTATTCGAGCACCTGATCAATAAAGGCATGATCATGTAGTGGACCGCCGAACATTGGACCACCGATATGCTGTGTGAATCCACATTGCTCGCAATTCTTGCCAGCCGACAGTGAAGCATTTGAATACTTGAAGAGCTCTGGTCGACTGCCCGGCTTCGTGTGACCCATTGGTTGATTGACGAATGATCCGCACCCAGAACATTGATAAGTCAGCATGGTATTGCTCATCAGATGCTTCACTTTTGCTGGACTGGTATTTACACGGACGAACAAGCGGACATAGAAGTCGATGGAAAGGGATAAGAGCGGAGTTATGGATCGGCCATAACGACCCGCCGATGTGGCGATGGTATGCAAGACCATCCTCAGGGCCTGCTCATGGCAGAATTCAGATTGCTTGATTGTTGCGCCTCCGTATTGAGACCAGCACTTTTCAGGATGAGCATCGCCAGCCAAGACCGCCAAATCAGTACAGGTGACGACCAGGAGGCCACCATCTTCAACAGCCTGGACTGCAGCGTCCAGGAAGGGAGCGGCCGAGCCGTAAGGATCAAGATCAACCACGCTGTACTTCTTTTTGGTCGTGTACATGACTACTCGGGCGTCGCCTAAATTCGGTTGGACCAAGTCTGTTGTCGAGTTGTACTCTGAATTCGTCCTTATTTGATCAACAGCAGTCTGGGATAAGTCATTTGCCGTGACAAAGGACAAGTCTGGAATTTCCTTAGCATAACGAATGGCTCGCAGGCCTGTAGCGGATAATGCCTCTAGAATGCTAAACTTGACCTCGGGTATGGTCTCCTCCGAATCGATCATAGTAGAGGGATCCTTGCTTGCAGCTTCACGCGTCGATTCGCCTGAGATGCCACTCGGCTTTCCATTTGACTCTTCTGCTGTGCCTTGATTCGGTGCTATTGGTTCCTCGATTGCCGAATCTTTACCACTCTGACCAACTATGTCATTGACTACTCCCGGCTCTAGTGTGGCAATGCTGGCTGCGGAAATACTTGCAGCATCGGGTACTGCCTCGTGGGTTGTCTTTCTCTTCTTCGTTTGCCTTTCCTGTTGTGCAGCTAGTCGCGCTTTCTTATCATCGATGTACTTTCTGGACCAGGCACGTATTCCCAGTACGCTCAGATCTCGATTAAACTGTTGAACTGGGTTGTAAAAGACTTCGTTAGCAGATGGGAACAATATCGTCGCTGCGCCCTCTGTTACTGGAGTACTGTTCATAGTTGTATCATTGCGGTCTGCCGCCGGAATTGTGCTCATTTTGACACACCGGGTGATTTCAGCAGAGAATAGTCTTGTCCTACACAGAAGAGGGCGTAAGGAGAGCGTTGCGATAGATGAATAGGCAGACAAGGCCTTGCTTGCTTCGTAACAATTTTTGAGTGAAGCGCCAGCCGCCAAAAAGAATTCAGAGAGCGGTTGGCTTCGGCCAGGAGCGAGACTCGGCGCATTATGCTCCACTGCAGGCTTTATAACTACTAGAGTCTTCCCATACACTCTCGTACCACAACACGAAGCTTACTTACGGCTATAGCCTTTCTTTTTTTGACCCGTGGAGCCTCCAAACGAGAGGCATACTGATCTATAGACTCTACACGTTCACGATTGTCTGAGACCACGCAGTCAACATGGGAGAGGTCTTCTCCATTCTCTGCATGGGAGACTCCATCACAGCTGGTTCTGGTGGTGTCAGCTATTCCAGGGAATTTCCCCTCTGTATCACCAGTCCCTATGAAGTCGAGAATGAAGGGTATCCAGGTGCAGGGTCACAATATCTCAGAGGAAGACTCGAGCTTGCGCTGGACAAGAGGACGTATAACATAGTCTGCTTCATGGCAGGCACGAATGACCTGCTGCAGAACCCTGCCTCGGACATCATCAAATGGCTTCAGGATTCTTGGGATCTTGCACTCAGCAGGGGCTCGTACGTTGTTGCTCTTACACTACTAGAAGGCAGACTCAACGACGATTTCCACCAAAATCAGAAAGAGCTTAATAGATTGATCAAGGAGGCAGTGGCCGCAAAGAAAGATAAAAGATTATCCTATTACGATGCTAATGGAGCTATGCCAACTCAAGAGGCTCGTCCGGATCTCTGGGCTGATCAGGTCCATCCTTCCACGCCGGGCTACAAATTCCTTGGGACAGGAATAGGATCCTACCTAGATCGTCTCCTGGGGAATATCGACCCTAGTAGAAGGAAAAAGAGGACACTGTTCCGCCCTTGTATCGATTTGCATTCAGGCGTTGTTAAGCAGATTGTTGGGGGCACTCTCTCTGAAAAGTCCTCGGAAGCTGGTAATCTCAAGACCAATTGGATCTCAGAGAAGCCAGCTAGCTACTACGCGGAATTATACAAGAAGTACAATTTGCTGGGAGGACATGTCATCATGTTAGGACCAAATTGCACAGAGGCCGCAGAATCCGCACTCAAAGCCTGGCCAGGAAACTTACAGATAGGAGGAGGTATCAATGATGCAAATGCAAAGACGTGGCTCGCAGCGGGCGCAGAAAAGGTCATTTTGACAAGTTGGTTGTTTCCAAATGCAGTCTTCAGCATGGAACGTCTCGTAATCATCTCAACATTAGTTGGGCGGGACAAATTGGTGGTCGATTTGTCGTGTCGCCTGAACCAAGGACGTAGCGGGTGGACAGTAGCTATGAATAAGTGGCAGACTCTCACGAATCTGGAGATCACAAACAAGACGTTAGATCTGCTACAAAAATACTGCTCTGAATTTCTGATTCATGCTGCAGATGTCGAGGGTTTGCAGGATGGTGTGGACGAGCATTTGGTGGAATATCTAGGTCTCTGGGCATCCTCACAAACATCGAGGTTCCAAGTGACTTATGCAGGAGGTGCCAGATCCATTGAGGATCTGATGAAAGTGGAGCAATTGAGCAAAGGGTACGTCGATCTGACTATCGGAAGTGCCTTGGACATTTTTGGAGGCAATGGTGCCACACTGGATGAATGTGTAAAGTGGAACAATCGCGATTAGATTATAGATCACGACCAACTTACCACAAGTTCTGTATAATGCTACTGAATCAAGCATCCATCGTATAAGCTTCCGTCACGGAAGTTCTGATCAGCCCCCTTTTTTTTTCTCACGGTCCCACAATTTTATCGAGCCCACAAACCTCAAACTTAACGCATCTCACACTGCCCATTGCCTATGTATCAATAAAATCTATTTCAAATGGCTTTTGAATGACATGGGAAGCGAGCGACAGAGTAATACGCGAGACCGATACGAAATGATGAACATATGCTGGCACCCGTCTCAGACTCTCGTTGTACAGAGTCTATGATGATCTAGTTTTGGACCTTCAACATACGCGAATGTCCCTGATTCCTATTCACGTCTCGCGTACATTACTCTGTCACTTGCTTATTTGTGTCGTCGTCGTCATCGTCGTCGTCGTCGTCAACAGCACAAAATACTTTAGTGGTTCGAATTAGATTGTAGTGATTGAATTATCCACCCTTCTTTTATATTTTTTATGTCTCTTGCAACAAGATTCCACTACGTGTATATATTTTTCCATCTTACTTGACCGACTTTCGTTTCTCTACAAACCAATCAGCCACGATGGATAACACACAAGAGAGTCTGGATGCTTACCTTCGATACAATCAATATTGTCCTCGGGAACAGCCTTGAAGAATGCATCTTCCGTAATGAAATCAAAGATCTCATCGCTGACGTCTCCCTGAACGATAATTTCATCTTGATTCTGATTGTTTTTAGAGACACTGGCTCCCGTCGCAAACTTGTTGGCAAATTTCTTTGCTGCCGGTTTCAATCTAAACATGTAAGAGTTGTGTCTTTCTCTTTTCTTTTTTCTTTTGAGTGTAGACGTACTCGATGCCAAAGACTTCCAGACCGAATACGCCAGTCACGTATTTCCTCTTTGTCCGTTCGATCCGCTTAATCAAGACTTTACTCTGCATCTTCTTCTCCTCTGCTCGTTTCTGCTTCGCCTCGTGCTTCTCTGTCGTCTTTTGTTGTTTCTCAGTCAACTCCACACCCGCAAAGAGGGTCTGGAACAAGTCATCGTGGTGCTCAGACAACCATTCTTTACATTTAGCTATCGTCGGTGTGAACTCGCAGTATTCAGGAGGCAGAGAACACACTCCGCAGTCTATTCCGAATCAGATCATAGTCAATTTTATTTGTGTTTTTTTTACGTACAGACTGGCGCGACTCTAGGCTCGCGAAGAGACTCATCTGTCGGTGGATTCTGTATCTCTGCCATGCTCTCAGATCAATCAATAGTCACCGAGGAGGGGCAGCAGGATTAATGGGATGGAAAGATGGTGATAGTGAGAGGCGGCCCGAATGGGCAAATCAAATTTACACCCGCTACGATGCCGTAAAGATGACTTCGGACTAGAAGCGCAGTTTTACGTAGAGACTAATAATTCTACGATGAACACTCTGCAAAAGAAAAGAATGAAGTGAAAGAAAGATGGAAAAAAAGTATCCAAATGTGTGACTAAAAATGTTCAATGACGTGAGGGATGAATTATTCGCGCATTTGCCGGATCGCTCTCCTCTTTCGTTCCCCACCACCACCACCACCACCATCACCAGCACGACCAACTCCTTCCTCGACAAAACGACAACTCAGATCATGGTTTATACGTGTAATTGGGGAATCTTGGCTACTGGTGGCATCGCCTCAAATTTCACCGGCGATCTCCTCCTCGATCCAGCCTCTCGCCAAGTCACAGACGTCCAGCACAATGTAGCGGCCGTAGCATCGTCCACGTCTGCTGCCAGAGCCAAGGAGTTCGCCAAGGATCTGAAGTGCCCAAGTACGACCAAATGCTATGGGTCTTACGAAGAGCTCGTGGCAGATCCTGACGTCAACATCATCTACGTTGCGACTCCACACAGCCACCATTATGAGAATGCAAAGTTGTGTTTGAGAGCAGGCAAGTCCGTTCTGTGCGAGAAGCCCTTTACCATCAATGCGGAGCAAACAAAACATCTCGTAGGAATTGCTCGAGAGAAGAAGTTGTTTCTGATGGAGGCCGTCTGGACACGGTTCTTCCCGTTGAGTATTGAGTTGCAGAGGCTCCTCTTCGAAGAGAAGATTGTTGGACGCATCAGAAAGGTTGTCAGTGACTTTGGACTCGGCTTCGACCTCGACGACGTCGAGCACAGATTGCTCAATCCAAAATTGGGCGGTGGAGCACTGCTGGATCTCGGAATATACAACATTACCTGGCTTCGAATGATGTGCTCTGCAGATCCCAGGAACGAAGGAGTTGAGCCCAAGATCAGCTCTTCCATTATGAAAAACGAACGTACTGGTGTCGACGAATATACCAATATTACCATGATTTATGAAAAGTCCCGAGTTAACGCCACTATGCAATGTAATATGGTCATCAAATCCGATGAGGAAGCCGTCGTCAGAATCCAGGGTGACGAGGGAGATGTGACAGTTCAATGGCCTCCCTTCAGGCCGCAGTCTTTCACGATTTACAAGAAGCCGCGACCGTCTGGTCCCGGAGAAGCAAAGTTTCCCACAAAGTCGGTCGCAGGGGATAAGCGGACATTCGACATACCCGGAGAGGGCATGTTCTGGGAGGCTGATGAGTGCGCGCGATGTATACGTGACGGAAAGCAGGAGAGTGATCGAATGCCGTGGAAGGAAACTATTGCGACCATGACGATCATGGATACCGCGAGATCTCAGAATGATTTCAAGTATCCTGAGGAACTCGAAAGGGTCACCAAGTAAAGTAGGAGCCGTTGGACAGGCTCGCTGATCATTTCTCTGCCTTGTAGTGAAGTAGCTTGTCAATGTCACGCTCGGCTTGATCGATCGCACCCTGCAGTCTTTGATATTCCTCGATAGCGTCGACGTACTCTGCCGTTCTTGCTTCTTCGTACTTTTGTATCTCGGAATTTGTCTGCCGCAAACGATCCTCGAGTTGCGGGAGTTCACGCTCTATTTCTCTCGAGTGATTCTCGAGCGCCCTCTTGAATTCTGTGGTGTAAACTATGCCGACGCTGGTATCGATTGCACGGTCTACCTTTTCTAACAAAGCTTTGGAAGCTACCTCGTGGTACTTCAGAAAGGTATTGGTGAAGCGATCGACAGAACCGTGCTTCACATTCTCGAGATGATGCGTGTGGTGGGTCAAGGTGATGGCGGCTTCTCTGTAGATTTGCGTCATGGTCAGACCAACTTGACGGATTAGATCAGAATTAGCAACTTCATACTCTGCAATCTGACAGTCTCGGGTTTCTTTGAGCGTCGCGAGATCCATGCCGTGTGTCTCTGGAGTTTCTACCTTTTCAAAAATCTCAAGCTTCTGATTCAGAGATATGGCTAGCATGTCACTCAGTATCTCCAGTCTTCCTTCGATATTTGAGGGAATCGGAAGGAACGTATGCGTCTCCGGGATCGCAAAGACGCTCAGCTCCCTCGCAAAGGTCTCCTGAGAACGCGCCTTTTCTACGTGGAGTCTGAGCGAATCCGCAAACTATATAGATCAGTCCTCCAGATCCATGGCGTAACGGCACCGTAGACATACATCGCGATTCTTCTCGGCGAGCAAGAGTTGCATCTCGTCCCACACGATCTTGAGTTTGGTCCATCTCTGAGATGCCTGATCAAGCTCCTTTCGTATACGTGCATCGTCGGGGCTCTGTAGAGATTCCGAGACGCGCTTGTCAAGTCTCGGCCAAAGCTCTGCAAAGGTCGGGTTCTTTTCGAAGAGAGAGTCGTGCGGCCGCTGCATATCGATCGTCCGGCGGTGAAAGCAACGCAGTCGATAGCATTTCTCGTGGGACGCAACATGAGTAGCGGAGACCCCGAGGCTCCACATCGCGCTATCGATAAGAAAAAAAGTTGTCAATTCATTTTTATCTACGCGCGCGACGAAAGTGAAGTGCTGGGAGGGTGTCTACGATCGAATCAGGTCCCTGTCCAGCGCTACCGTCTCATCGTTCTGTGGCTGCAGCGATGGGTATCACTCCTGGGACAGATGATAGCGAATTGGAGATGCTCTCGTCTCCGACTGCGACGAAACAGGACAATGCCGCAATACATGCTTGTAACGAATGTGATTATGATACAATCTTCAGTGGGGATCTAGCTCGAAGGCTCTTTTCTGTACAGTCTCAATCTCCGCAAGGTTTGACCTCGTGCGTGCAGAGTTTGGATAGCCGGATAGGCGACATCGCTGCTTCGGAAGACACTCGTCTGCAGGTCCTTGCAATCGGCATCAGTCTCTTGAATGCTTTCCTGCAGGTCAACTACACTGGACCCGCCCTACAATCGAAAAACAGTCTCGTTCTACCGCAGAGTCTTTTGCAGCTCCCGACGGAGATCTTGCACGGTATGATCCTCGATGAGCTCGTGGTCGATGGAGAGAGGCCATACCCTCTCGTAGAAGACCCGATCTATCTTCTCCTGGCCACGAAAATCATTCAACACACGTCACTGGAGCCTCTGAAGTCTCAAGCGTGGTGGAAAGTTCGTGTGAGCTTTGTCCATCAAAAGCTGCTGGACGATCCTGTCTCGAGTATACACAACATTATCTGCGACGAAGGCACAGTATCGAAAATTGATGAGCTGATATCAGGTGATAGCGAATTGATCTCTCGGTGGCACCTGGAGTTGGCACATTACTATTCCTACTACTCTTACGATCAAAAGGCCATGTTTCAGGTCAAGGAGGCACAGAAATCTAGTGGTCTGCATATGCAAGTCAGCGGAGCGTTGGGACGTAGAACAAAGTTCCAGACCTTTGATGTCTCTCAACTCGTTGTGCTCGCCAAGTCTGTAGACGACGTCACTTCAGACAACGCGGCTGCCAAGACTACAAAGAGCACTCCCAAGGCTCTTGACCTCAACGACGATACACTGCTCGAGACTGTCTCCTTCTCAGACACGAACGTCGAGGCAGAGTACAGCACCAGGTACATCAATCCTGTTGCTGAAGTTGTGCCTACAGAGTCACTCGATCCCGAGCTTGCAGCGCTTGACCCCGGCAATCAGCCCCAATTGAGCCTGGTTGATCAATGCGTCTTGCTGACTTATGCTGGAGTGATTAAAGTGAGTGCTGCGAGCGACGATCTTATCATCATAGAGCAAGTTGCCGCCTATGTCGCCCGTGTGCTACAGAAGGCTATCGATGCAAACAACTCTGAAAGTAATTGGACGATCAACTCAGCAGCTCTGCTTGCCAGGACCAGGGTCGAGGGACATCGTTCTCGAACGGTCGAGAGAAGTGTACTGCAATTACAAGCTCTCGTGGATCAATTGGTCGACGAGATCAATTCGGACAAGGCGCTGCCTCAAGTATCCGGTACTGAGGCTCAGGCACCTTCCGACCGTCAGACAGCGTCCTTCCTGCGTCGAGCCGATCAAGATAATGCAGCGCCCGCTAAAGAGCGATTATCGCATCTCTTCTGTCTTCCACTTGTGAGCAAATGGGATATGCAATTGGAACTCGCGAGGAAATACACCTCCATCGGTCTCGTCAGATCAGCCCTGGAGATTTTCGAACGCTTGGAATCATGGGAACAAGTCGCAATGTGTTACGGCGTAATGGATCGCGAGGACAAGGCGGAAGCCATACTCCGACAACAAATCGAATTAGAAAAGCCCGGCTCGGATCTCGCCAAGCTCTGGTGTCTACTCGGCGACGTGACGCATGATGCTACTTATTGGGAAAAGAGTTGGGAAGTCTCGAAGCATCGGTACGCACGAGCTCAAAGATCCCTTGGCAAATGGTACTTTGGACAAAAAGATTACCCCAAGACACTCGAAGCGTACGCCACATCCCTCAAAATCAATCCACTCAATCACGGCGCTTGGTTCATTTACGGTTGTGCTGGTTTGGAAACGGCACAATTCGAAGTCGCTGCGGAAGCATTCACGCGGTGCATCTCCATCGACCAAACAGATGGAGAAAGTTGGAACAACTTGGCGAGTGCACTACTTCGTCTCGGTGGAGACCGGAAACGGGATGCTTGGAAAGCACTGAAGACGGCGACGAGTCTGAAGTACGATAGTTGGCGCATGTGGGAGAATTACATGCTCGTGTCACTCGACATGCTGGAGTTTGGGGAAGTAGTGAGATCGATGCGCCGCTGTATCGAGATCCGCGCCGATCAAGGTGAAAAGGCGATCGATTTAGATGTCTTGCGCCTCTTGGTCCAAGAAGTCGTGGGTGAAGAGGACATTGCCGAGTCGGAATTACGTGGTCTTGCTAGAATGGTGAACGATCTGATGATCCAGACGATCCAGCCACTCATCACACACGACCCCCGGTTATGGCGCTTATTAGCAAAACTCTACGTGTGGCGCAAAAAGTTTGCTGAAGCTTTAGAAGCGCATGAGAAAGCGTACCGTTGTCTCGCGGGTAAATTGGTCGAGACTGAGTACCCCGTCTTTAGTGAGGTGGTCGACGCAGTGGAAGAATTGACGGACGCGTATCGTAATCTGGGACCCATGGAAGGTCGTATGGGTGGCCAAGTAGCGAAGGATTGGAAATTCAAGAGCCGCAGTGTCGTGAGAACACTCAAGGGACGAGGCAGCAATTTCGAAGATTCCCAACCGTACCAAAAACTACTCGATATCTTGGAAGGCTTAAAGGCATAGATGGACGGAAATTTCATATTCATATGTACAAATGGGATTTTGTTCTAGACACGCTCAATCATTCCTTCTTGCTATGCTTCTCCTTCTTCTTTTCCTTCTTCTCCTTCTTCTTGTCTTTACTCTTTGCTTCCTTCTTGGAAACCTTGGCTACCGGTTGTTCATCCTCAGTCTCTTCCGCCTTGCGCTTCTTGTCCTTTTTGGTCTTTTTGCCAGCGGCGGCGGCGGCGGCATCAGAAGAGTCCTCGACGGCGGGAGTCACCTGGACGTTTGCCAGGACAGAGTCCATGGCTTCCTGCATCGCGACAGAGTTCTTGGTCGGTGCGGCGCCAGATTCGTAGAATTGCAAACGTTCCTCCACTTGTCGCTTCAACACCTCACCAAACTTGGTCGAAGGCGTGTCAGTGAAATTGTCGATACGCGAGACGATGGAGACCTTGTTGGCCAGGAACCGAGATATCCTACCCTTGTTCTTCTGTCCGGCTCGGCCGATGAAGGACGAGTGGTAGATCAGGCCGTACTTGGGTGTGTTGCCCTTCGTCTTGAGCGCCCTGAAGAGCGCCTTCTCAGCGCCGAGGATCTGGATCGTCGACGCCGGGTATTTGGAGAGGTTCGTGAGTGATCCCGCGTGGGAGATGAGACGAGCACCGACGACCTCACCGATAAGCTCCGCAAGGTTCGGTGCCACGACGGCCATCTTGTCCACAAGGTACTTGTGCAGACGTATTCTGTAGTCGGCGAGCTTGACGACCCGCTCGGCAAATGAGATGACATTCTCCATGTCGGCCTCGGAGATGTCCTGTCCCATGGAGATCTTGGCGGCATCAATGATGCTCTTCGCAATGGCCTCGTCGTCGTCGACGTGGCTGGCGATCTCGTGCAACCTGTCGTCAGTCAAACTGTTCTTGTCGCGGATGACCATGGCCAACTTGGCAAAGGACCTGTTGTCGTTGACGAGCTTGACGAGCTCCGGGAAGTGCCACGAGTACCATTCCCTCACCCTCATCGAGAAGGTGTTAATGTCCTTGTCCAACTGGTCGACGAGAGCGATGGCCTGGATGATCATGTTGTCGGACCTGTTGACGTTGAACTTCACCTTCGATCTCGAGTAGGAGTGACCCAGACCAAGCTGTGCTCGCTCCATATCTCCAGTCTGCAACTGCTTCAGCATCTTCCCGCCGTGGTATCGGACCCCGCGCAGGAGGACCTGCGCAAGCTCGCCGGCGGAACACTCGATGTCGCCCAGCTCACTCATGATTGATCCCGCGAGGTTCTTGTCAGAGACCCCGACCACGGACTTGACCTTCTTCACAGGTTTCGGCACGTTGAGTTCGAGGAAGGCCTTCAGATGTTCGTGCACGAGACCCTCAGAGACATCGTTGGCGTTCTCGAGAGCATGTGCTGCGTTCTTGAAGGGAGCGAAAGACTTGAGCTTGACAAACTTGCCAAACTTGGCGAGATCCTGTGTGGACTCCTGAACCTCCCTCGTCTTGGCCCCGATCTCCTCAGCCCTGACGACCTCGTAGAGTGCATAGCCTGTCGCTGACTCGGAGAGCAGATAGTTCACGCTCATACTCGCCTGTGACTCTGCCGTGCGGTGCAGGATCGAGACTGGCAGCAGAGGGAGAATTTACCTTCCGCAGCCTGAGAAAGTACTTCCACGCTCGCCGCTGCCGACAATTTCTTTTTCTTGCAAAATTAATCTGCACCCGTCAGCCGCCCGCGGACAGATATCGATCGCGGGTCGTGAGGGTCGTATCGCCTCCGCGCCGCAGCTCGCGCCCAAGCCGCGGGTCTGAGGTGCAGGTGCAGGGGGGGACTCTTATTGTCCTCCAGTCTGGCCGGCCTGACTTCCCTGTTCGCCGCTCTGCTTGTTGTCGCTTCGGCAGCCAGTCTGAATCTTGACTCAGGGATTCCGTGGGCGCAGTCGACGGAGGCATTCTATGAGTCACGGACCGTCCGCCGCCAACGCGGTGCCTTGCAAGTATAGGGTGGGCAAGAATCTTGGGACAGGGTAAATTGTCCACGCGATGGCATTGTTCCTGGCGGCCCTCTGATCCGTGTAGGACGTATGCGGTCGTGAAGGAGTGCGTGCACATTGACACCAATCGGTACTATGCCGCCAAGGTCATCAACAAAAAGCTCATGAGTGGGCGTGAACATATGGTACGGTGCCGGAACAATTGACATCGCCATTTCGGACTCTGATTCGACGCAGATCAGGAACGAGATAGCGGTTCTGAAACGGATATCTCAGGGGCACCGAAACATATTGACCCTGGTCGACTTTTTTGAGACGCAAAACAACCGTGAGTCTCAATCGCTCTGTTCCTACTCGAGACACTGACCCGCGGATAGTCTACCTGATCACCGATCTGGCCTTTGGAGGTGAATTGTTCGATCGGATCTGCAAGAAGGGCTCCTATTTCGAGTCCGATGCCGTCGAGATTGTCAAGACAACACTTTCGGCGGTATGCTACCTGCACTCCAACGGCATTGTACATCGGGACCTCAAGCCAGAAAACTTATTATTTCGGTCGCCTGCGGAGGACTCGGAACTACTCCTTGCTGATTTCGGGCTATCGAGGATCATTGACGAGGAACAGATGCACGTTCTCACTACGACGTGCGGAACCCCGGGCTACATGGCACCCGAAATCTTCAACAAGACGGGACATGGAAAGCCGGTAGATGTGTGGGCACTCGGCGTCATCACTTACTTCCTGCTCTGTGGTTACACACCGTTTGACCGCGACACCTCCGTCGAGGAGATGAAGGCGATCATGGCGGGCGACTATGCGTTCGAGCCCGAGGAGTATTGGGAGGACATCTCGGACAAGGCCCGAGACTTCATCTCTCGGTGCCTGACCGTCAACCCTGCGATGCGCATGTCCTCGAGTGATGCACGCGACCATCCGTTTCTCACGCAGGAGTTCCCGAAGACTGAGGCAGACCTACTGCCCGGTGTGCGCAGCAATTTCAATGCTAGAAAGACATTCTACGCAGCGGTTAATGCTGTGAAAGCCATGAACAGCATGAAGAAGGGCGGTGCGATGGATGGCGCTCTCAGTCACTCTCCACAGACAGCCCGAAGTGTTCCACTAAACGCCGAGTTCCCCCTGGACCCAACTCTGAATATGATGAAGGAGCTCGATCTGAAGAAACAGCGAGATCCGCATGCTTCCGCGCAGGCTGGGCAAACCAGCGGCTCAAGCGCAGCATCAGGACTCTGGACGAAGGAGCGGAGCGGTTAAAAAGACTCTTGTGTGAAGGGTGTATGTGTGGGTTGAAGCAGGTATTGCATGTAGCGTAGTCAGGTTCAGCATTTTTCAATCAAGGTCGGGCTCAAAGTCTTCTATCCCTCTATCCTTGACAAGGTCCCACCGCTCCATTAACGATTCCACGTCAGTGTAGCATAGAAGCTAAGCTAAGCTAAGCTAAGCCAGCAGACTGGGCAGTGCAGGAGTGTGTAGTTGAGGTTGCGGTTCAGGCTGGCCTCGACCTAATGCATCTCGCTTCGCGCGCCGACGCGTCTCACAACAATTTCTTCCTAGACGCGAAAGCACAACTCGCCGTCTTCGCACCACCTCCGCAGCTCAATGAGCATCTCCACTCCCCGCAAGCGCAAAGCAATCGACGTCGTGTTCGACCCTTCGACTGATGACGATATGGATGAGGTAGAGGAACGCCGCGTGATTGGAGAGGCCATCGATTGGCGGGACGAGGAGGTCATCATCGGACCGACCCCTCAGAAGCATGGACGCGTGCTCGGTCTATTCGACAGTCTTTCACCCGAATACGCAGTGCCCGACGAGAGCGGTGGGGTGTCCAAAATGAAAGACGCCGACAATGCCGTACTCTTCGACCGATCACTACCTAAGATACCTGCTCAGAAGGCAAAGAGTCCAATGAAGACGCCCTCGTTCTTACGCAGACAGGTCATATCGCTAGACGACGAAGAGGGTTCGAAGGGCCCCCGGTTGCTGTTCCCTGCAATGCCCAAGAGAGGTTTGAGTACCCTCATCAACGAGTTGCGAGAAATGGAGGACAACGAAGAGGACGAAGGCATGAACGTTCTTCGTGAGATGGAGACGGATTTCCCGTGTATAACACATGAGAATGAGAAAGGCGACGCTCGGACAGAACCGGAAGCTGAGCAGCTACCTGTGGAGAAGGTCAAGTGGCAGAAGAAAGGGCTGAAGAGGAGTCATAGAAGAGTGATCATGAGACCGTCAATCAAGAAGAAGGACGGATCCGCATCGAACACACGACAAGACGATACGGACGATGACAGTGACGAGTACATAAGACCGGAAGACGAGGCAGCAGATGATCTCGCCGCACTCGGTGAGACAAAAGATGTGACGGAGCAAATCGAAGTCGCCGAGAATATCGCGGGTGCCCACAAGAAGAGCAGCAAGCCAGCTAAATATCCTGGCGGTGTGTCACAGAACTACAAGAGCCTGAAGTTGCGAAACAGCGGAGCTAAAGGAGGGAGTAGGTTCGGCAGAGGTCGATTTGGAGGTCGTCGATAGACTATGCGGCCGCAGAGACCGCATGCGAGCATCTGGACGATTCGAACGCTGTATTGCGACTGTTGCCCTTGGTTGGCTAGCGCTATGAGGCGCCGCAACCCTTGTGCATACCGTCCATTGTGATTTTCACAGATCGTGGTAATTATGCCGCGGAAACAACATACCCCGCCTCCGGGTCACCATATCTGAAGCCACTTCTGTTCAGGCGTTGCTTGACCCCCCGCCCCCCCAACCTTGACAAGACGAAAACGGCAGGCGCATCACCCATGTTCCTTCAACACCAAGTGAAACACCACAACATTGCGCAAATCGCCAAGTATGTCAAGAACTTTCGAAGTGCAGCACAAGAAAAAGGAGCACAATCACATCACGCTAGATGGCCACGAATACTGTTCTGTGTTCGACGATAGGTGGAAATCGGGGATATTGGATCCAAGAACGTGGCAGGTCCGACTCAAGAGGGGCGACAGTACACTGCTGCAATTGGAGTTCTTGACTGGTACGAATGACGTGATCATTCAGAGTCCGGACGGACGCAACTCAATGATGCAGCGAAAAGGAATCTTGAAGAAGCACTTCGAATTCGAATGGAACGGTATAGAATACAGCTGGAGCAAGACGTCAGATGACTACGCGCTGCGGGCTCAGGGTGAGGAGGCTATTCTCGCTACGCGTCAGGACACAGACGTGAAAGAGGGCGTCATCTCCAGAATCACGGTTCATCCGTCGGCAAGAGCGATGCCCGCTAGTAGCGCCGCGAGCATGATGAGCGAAGTCACTCTGGTTGACAGTGAGGGCGCGGGTAACGTGTCAGACCTCGTTGTTCTCGCAAGTGCCCTCTCTATCGGAGCGGCCAACATCAATGGGGGCGTCCTGACCTCCCGGCCCCCGACTGGTTGCTATTCGACGACGAGTGGTAGACTGGCTACAGCCGGTCCGACAACTGGCAGTGTAATGATGTGAGGACTTGTGTCATGGTACAAGAGTAGACAAGAGTCATTTAAACCCCACCTGTATTCATGTCGTGTTTGACCGTATTCAACCCCGAGCTCCGCCCCCTTATTCGAACGCGCCCAAGTTGCTTGCTCGGTGAAATGCTGTTGACGGTCCAGAGGTCTCGACGTGTTCAGTCCCTGACGGCTGTAATCAAGCTATTTTCGAGTCGCTAGACTCTTGACTGCATCATCCTATCGATGTCCGAGTCGGATGCAGTCGAGCGTCACTCGCAAGGTTTCGAAGAAACGGATGTCCTTGGCGAGGAGACTGCACCTCGTAGTCCTAGCACAGACACGGTCAGGCTGCATCAGCCCGTAGGAGAGGCTACCGAGCTTGAAACCGAATCAGTCCAAGGCCTCGAAGAGGCGCCTCCGGCTCATGAAGCTCTCCAGAACGGCCATTCTGAAGATGTTGTCGCAACTGTTAGCATACAGATGGAGGCCGCGGAGCAGGATATTCGAGCTTTGGAGAGCGATTTACCAAAGTTGGAGACCAACGGTGACCACGCAATACCGGATCGCTCAGATGTAGAGGCTGGGGTGGCACCGGACGGTGCAGAAACACCGACAGTAGTGTTACACCCTGCAGAAGCGGAGGCAGCACCTTTACCACAAACGAAATTGGCAAACAATGCAGACACAAAGAAATTGCTCTCCACTAGCTCGCTCTATTTCGTCAGGAAGACAATGGACGTCGTACTGGCTTCTCGTGAAGGGAAAAAGAAGGGTCCACTAAGGGATATTGCGACAAAGACCGCGGAACTTCTCAAAGTGCCGCCTGAGAACGGCGTTGATCCGAATGCTATCTTCGAACCGCTTCGTGTAGCTTGTGAAAGTCAGTCCGTTACTGTCACTACGCAGGCTCTCGACTGTTTGGGAAAGCTGATAGCAATATCGTTCTTCGATGCACCTCCGCCCGCGATCGCAGCTCCCGTCGATGTAGACGAGGAGAACTTCGTTCCTGCTCAACGAGCGGATACTCCTACACGTCCTTTGATGGATCGTGTGATCGATACGATATGCGAATGCTTCCAAGGTGAAGGCACGGACGAGAAAGTCCAGCTACAGATCATCAAAGCTTTGTTGTCTGCCGTGCTCGATGAGAAAGAAGGCACGATGATTCATCAAAGCCCGTTACTGAAGGCGATACGGCAGACATACAATATCTTCCTGTTAAGTAGAAGTACGCCGACACAAAGCATCGCGCAGGGAACTCTAGAACAAATGGTCCATGCCGTGTTCGGACGCGTGAAGACACAAGTGATGGCTGACACTCCTTTGGCCAGTGTCGAAGACGTCAAGAACACCTTAGAACAGATGAGTATCGATCGTCCTGAACAAGATGGTGCAGAAGACGAAGCCAGGTCACCTGGTGAAGAGTTACCACAGGAGAAGGTGACACTGGACTCTTTCGCACGGCGTCAGAGCTTTGACAAGATTCCGGAAACTAATTTCGACACCGAACTGGTCCTGTCGCATGAAGAAATCATGATCAAGGATGCGTTCCTTATCTTTCGTTCCATGTGCAAATTGTCGACCAAGAGCCTGGCAATCGACAATGGAAGTGACCTCAAATCGCACATGGTTCGCTCAAAACTACTTTCCCTGCACATGATTTCCACCATTCTTAATAGGCACATAGCCATTTTCATTTCACCACAAGTAATTATTCGTTCATCGGCGGCAAGTGAGGGAATACAGTTTATCCAGGCGACAAAGCAATATCTCTGCCATGCATTATCACGTAACGCGGTGTCACACATTCCTCAAGTCTTTGAGGTCTCTTGCGAAATATTCTGGCGAATGCTGGACAGCCTCCGTGTGCATCTTAAAAAGGAAATTGAGGTCTTCATGATCGAAATATACCTCCCTATTCTGGAAATGAAGACAAGTTCCTACCAGCAAAAGCTGACCTTCATCAACGTCTTGGCGAGACTTTGTAATGATCCGCGAGCATTAGTCGAAATCTACCTCAACTACGATTGTGACCGGGGTGCAATGGACAATATTTACGAAAGGTATTTTACCGACACATCTTGCCGGAAAGTGACGCTAATGTGCTCAGAATAATGAATGATTTGACAAAGATAACAGCCACACAAGTCCAACTCAATGTTACTCAGCAACAATGGCAGAATAGAAACTCGGAAGGACCAGACTCCCTCGCGAATCGAGATCACAATAGAACACCGTCCCTATCGACCAGGCATATTTCAGCTAGAGTCGCCGATCAAGATATGATGCCTGAAGAATACCAGCTAAAACAGCTGTCGATGCGTTGTCTTATCAACGTACTCAAATCCCTGATCCAGTGGTGTGAGAATGGAATCGCGCTCGCAAGAAACGAGGCGGACGAGGAGGTTGGCAACGATGATCGAGTGTCTGATGAGTTACAGCGAAAATCGTTCGTATCCCCTCGATCGTCTACGCCTGCCACTCCATCGACGGAACACGCCTCGCGACGTCGTGGGTTGACCATGTCATCGGATTCTAATGCCGTTGAAGACGACCCCACGCAGTTTGAAAACCTCAAGCATCGCAAAACAGCTCTGATTGATGCTGTAAAGCAATTCAATTTTAAGCCGAAAAAGGGAATTGCCGCTCTGCTTCGTCAAGGTTTCCTCCGCTCAACGGAGCCCAAGGCCATCGCAGCTTTCCTTCTGAGGACCGAGGGTCTCAATAAGGCTACTGTCGGTGAGTACCTGGGCGAAGGCGACCCTGAAAATGTGAAAATTATGCACGAATTCGTTGATATGTTCGAATTCGAAAACACTAAATTTGTGGAGGCTTTACGTCAACTACTGCAGACTTTCCGCCTGCCCGGAGAATCACAAAAGATCGATAGATTTATGCTCAAGTTTGCAGAGCGTTATGTATCAGGCAATCCGGGCTCGTTTGCGAACGCCGATACCGCATATATTCTCGCCTTCTCGGTGATCATGTTGAATACAGACGCTCACAGCACTTCTCTCGCGAGACAGCGCCGCATGTCGAAAGAGGACTTCTTAAAGAACAACAGGGGCATTGATGATGGTAATGACCTTGACAAAGCCTTTTTGGAGGACATCTATGACGAAATTCAGAAGCATGAGATTGTCCTGAAAGAGGAACAAGATGCAGCATTGCTGAATTCTGTCCCAACAACTGCAGGCCAGGGATTCACTGCCAATCTCAGTACAGCCCTGGCGACTGTGGGTCGTGATCTACAACGTGAAGCATACGTGGCTGCATCCCAGGAAATGGCGAATAAATCAGAGGCACGCTTCAAGAATCTTCTCAAAGTTCAGAAACGATCTACTCAGAAGAAGTCAAATTCAATTTTCTATAATGCTTCGCACTTCGAACATGTCGGTCCAATGTTTGAGGTGGTCTGGATGCCAATCCTCGCAAGTTTGTCAGGACCCCTGCAAATGACAGAGGATCTTGAGACAATACAAAACTGTCTTCTGGGATTCAAGTACTCGATTCGAATTGTTTGTCTCTTTGATATTTCTCTCGCGAGAAATGCTTTCGTCCGAACCCTCGCCTGGTTTACTTCTCTCAGTAATCTACATGAACTTCGCCAGAAGAACATCTTGGGTATCAAGGTTCTTCTTGAAATCGCTTTGTCCGAGGGCAACGAGCTCAAAGACTCGTGGAAAGACGTGCTGACATGCGTAAGCCAGCTCGAAAGACTGCAGCTGATCAGCAGTGGCATCGAAGAAGACATGGTGCCCGATATGAGCCGAATTCAGAGTCGTCCGTCGTCAGAGACTGCACGATCGAGGCCCTCATTCCAATTGTCACGAAGTTCGAGCAAACGGTCAATGACTTTCCCGAAGGAAGTCTTAGAAGAAGTCCGCTCACGCGAAATCACAGTTGCACTCGACCGAATTTTCACTCAAAGTGCCACCCTATCAGGCTCAGCCATTATGCACTTTGTCCGGGCCCTCAGCGAAGTGTCATCAGAAGAGATTAATTCCTCAACTCACACGGATGCACCTAGAATGTACAGTCTGCAGAAGGTGGTTGAGATCTCATATTACAATATGAAACGTGTGCGATTTGAATGGTCGAATATCTGGGTCGTTCTCGGTGCTCACTTCAATGATGTCGGATGTAATCAGAATGTTTCGGTATCATTCTTCGCACTTGATGCTCTTCGACAACTATCTTCGCGATTCTTGGAGATCGAGGAATTGCCGCATTTTAAGTTCCAGAAAGACTTTCTGCGTCCATTCGAATATATACTGGCCAACAATCCCGTGCTCGCTGTAAAGGATATGGTGCTTCAGTGTCTCAATCAAATGATACAAGCTCGATCGGAAAACATAAAGTCCGGATGGCAGACTATGTTCGGCGTGTTCACTTTTGCAGCGAAGGAGCCGTATGAGCAGATTGTCAATATCGCCTTCGAAAACGTCCGGAATATCTATAAGGATCGAATTGGTGTCATATTGACCCAGGGGAGTTTCCCAAATCTCGTATCCTGTCTGACTGTCTTGGCCAAGAACCATCGATTCCAGAGGATCAGTCTACAGTCCCTAGAAGCACTACGCTCAACGGAGCGAGCGATGCTTACAAGTGCTCAATGTCCGTTGAGCAAGAATTACGTCGGAGAAGAGATTTCCGAGCACGATCCTCTCATACGTTACTGGTTCCCGATTCTATACGGCTTCCACGATATCCTGATGAGTGGTGAAGACATGGAGGTTCGTTCACGAGCTTTACATTACTTGTTCGAGGCATTGACGGAATACGGCAACACCTTCACACCTGAATTCTGGGACATCGTCTGTCGGCAGCTACTCTTCCCCATCTTCTTTGTCTTAAGATCAGACAAAGAGGGTCCCAAACTCAATAATATGGAGGATTTGACTATCTGGCTCTCTACGACCTTAGTTGAAGCTCTCAGAAGTCTTGTACAACTATACACCACTTTCTTTACTCGTCTGGAGCACATGTTGCACGGATATTTGGACCTACTTTCGTCTTGCATATGCCAGGAGAATGATACCTTGGCACGAATAGGAAGTGCATGCTTGCAACAACTTGTGATAGAAAACGCCAATAATTTTTCAGATCGTCATTGGGAGGAGGTCGTCAAGACTTTCCAATACCTCTTCAAAACAACCACAGCTGAGCAGTTGTTCCAGCAGGGTCAGGATGAATCAGAGGAAGCTATTCCAACCGGCATCAAGACCTCCGTATTCGATGATGCCGGCGCGCCGACCCTGGCTGACACTGCGTCGATAGCGGACACGGTCGCAACGTCCGGACCCGGCACATCAGTTTCTCATGTGGTTCCGGCCAACAAGAAGAAGGAGTTCAAAGCTCTTATTGTCAAGTGTGTGCTTCAATTGCTTCTGATCGAGGCAGTCTCGGAACTACTGAACAAAAACAACACGGTGTATAACGCCATGCCCGTCAAGCAAGTATTCGAATTGCTTGCCCTCCTCAAGGACAGTTGGCTATTTGCCAAAAAATTCAATGGTAATCGAGAATTACGAATTCGTCTATGGAAGATGGGCTTCATGAAACAGCTGCCCAACTTGTTGCGCCAGGAAGTCGCTAGTGCTTCCGGCCATGTCAATGTATTATTGAAACTGTATGGTGATCGAAAGCTGGACACGGCCCAGAGCAGAGATGAGATCAATTCCCGCCTGATACCGTAAGTCGATCCAGTCTTGCTGTCACGCCGGAACGATACTGACATGATGCGTAGGACGTGTGAAACGTTGTTGACCGAATTCACTCGCCTGGATGCCGATTCGAACTCGCGCAACGTAGCTGCCTGGCGGCCAGTCATCTGCGACGTGTACAGGGCATACTCGGCCTTCCCACGGGAGGAGTTCCTCTCGCACCTCGACATATTCTACGTCCAGGCCGTCGAGGTACTTGGCATGGACAACGTGGACGGCGATCTGCGGAGATGCCTCGAGCTATTCTTCAAACGGATCGGAGAGGAAGTCGTGTTCTCCAGGGCGAACGGAAAGCAAAAGATATGATTGGGTATTAGACACGAGGGGCACAGGAATCAAAGCGTAGCGAAAAGGTCCGGTCATGGAGCGCAGCCTTAGCAAGAAGGATAGCATCAAGAAAACACATCCACTAGCGTGACGAACATCGTGTGGCCCGCCAAGACAAGGAAGCAGTCATGTCATGAAGTAAGCTGAGTCATCACACAATCTTCTCCGCAATCGCACGAAACTTGACATCATCCTCGCTCGCCATTACAAGCTCACCCACCCACAACTCTGCAACAGCCTATACCCATCAAGGAATATCTGCGACATGAGGCTCAATCTTCTGGCGCTCGCAGTCGGTGCCAGTGCATTCGTCATCTCCGAACGACTCGATGCTATACCATCGAAGGCGACTTTGGAGCGAATCAAGAATTTCGGGGAGCATCAGAAGGAGCGCGTCGCTGCCATCGAGCAATCCTTTTATGATCGTGCAGTCACGGTGGAATCTTCCGTGAGGGAGTACTTGGACCTGCCGTCTGGCCAGCACGCCTTCGAGTTGTTTGAAGGCCCCCACCCGCCACCTCCTGGAAAGAGGAAGCCCAAGGGTCCAAAGAAGGGCAAGAATCCTCATGATCAGAAAGACAAGTCTATCTATGAATTCATCGCCGAGTCAGAGTACTTTACCATTCTCCACGACATCATCAAGGGAGATGAGCACGCTGTGGCGGAATTGAACAAGACGTCTGCCAATTTGACGCTCTTTGCACCTACAAACAAGGCGTTGGAGAAGTATGAGAAGCACGCGCCTCCAATTGAATATTTACGCAAGATTCTCCTCTACCATTTGTTGCCAGAAGTCTATCCCGCCGGCCGCGTACTCAAGAGCAAGACGCTCGAGACATTGTACCATGAAAAGGAGCTGGACCAGAAGCAGCGACTCGCGGTGGATATCAACCTGAAAGGCTTGACGTTGAATTACTACACGAGAATCATCTACATTGACGTCTTTACAAACAACGGTGTCGTTCACGCGGTCGACAACTTGCTGTTTCCGCCACCGCCAATCTACGATATCGCAGAGATTCTACCAAGTGATTTCTCCACGTTTATCAATGCTGCATGGAAGACCGGTCTGGTGGAGACTTTGAATGAGACGTCTCACTCGACCGTTTTCGCTCCTTCCAATTTCGCCTTTGCTAAACTCGGCGCGCGTATCAATGCATACTTGTTTTCAAAGAGGGGTCAGCCAACGTTGACGAAACTCATCAAGTATCATATCGTACCAGACGTCCTCTTCTACTCTGACGCAGTCTATGAGAAAACGTCAGCGGTAGCGACTTCGGAGGCAATTACGCCGACCGGATTAGTCGCTCACTATGAATTCAAGACGTCATTGGACGACGAGTCAATCAATGTCGATGTAGGCGAGTGGGGGCGATTCAAGACGATTGTATTCAATGGAAGACGGCTAGGGACATCAGACATTCCAGCCAAAAATGGCGTGCTTCAGAAATTGGACGGAATTATCTTGCCGTATAAACACGGCATGACTGTCGCCGAGTATGAAAACATGTCTCTCGATACATTCATCTCTCTTTTCAAAGAGCCAACACAATGTTCATTCACCTTTGGACAAGAACCAATCGTCCATCACATTCTTTAATCGTAAGTAGTAGTGGTAGTAGCAGCGTAGGACAGACATGATTTCATTGATACCACCCCCCTTTTTTTGAACTGCTATTTGAACCTGACGATGAAGGGCTATATTAATGCAAAAGGTAAAGATTTTCGTTCTTGTTCAACTTTGGTTCGTTTCGTTGGTTTCAAAAAGGAGAAGAAAACATGGGCACGCCTAAACAACGCCCACATATACACACACACACACACACTCAAAAAGTTTTTTTTTTTAGGATTACCCTTCCATGCCGAAATCATTGGTCCATTCGACTTGTTTGACGATATCGTCTGCGTTGACGGTAGGTCTAGCCTTTTTCACGGCTTTCAAGAAATCCTTCATTGTCAAGATTGGTTCGGCGACTTGTTCGGGATCGACCTCCATCCAATTCATCTCTTGCGCTCCCGCGTCGCCTGGTGAACACGGCATGAGTTTCTTCTCGCCCTTGAATTCTACCCATTTGAAATGCGTCGCCGTGTTGATGCGACGTACCGGTTCCATGATGGCGTCACGTACCGCCGTTGCGACATCAGATCCCGTGAGTCCTTCCGTCAACTCGGCGAGCTTGATGAAATCTTTATGCGTCAATTCGTGCGGCGTGTCGCCGACGTTCAACTCAAACATCTTGGCTCTCGCGCCAGCGTCCGGAAGTGGAATGTATACACGTCTTTCGAATCGACGACGAATGGCCGTATCGAGACTCCACGGAATATTCGTGGCGCCCAAGACGAGTATGCCAGACATGTCGTTTCCAACGCCATTCATCTGCACGAGGAATTCAGTCTTCACACGACGAGACGCCTCAGACTCTCCCTCCCCCCTCGCGCCGCAAAGAGAATCAATCTCGTCGATGAAGATGATGGCTGGCTTGTTTTCCCTCGCCATCGTGAATAATTGCTTGACGAGTTTCTCAGACTCTCCCATCCATTTCGATATCAGATCGGAAGACGAGACACTGAAAAAAGTCGATTTAGCTTCCGTGGCCACTGCTTTTGCAAGATATGATTTTCCTGTTCCCGGCGGGCCATATAGTAATATTCCGAGCCAAGGTTTCCGACGACCCGTAAACATCTTTGGAAAGCGCAGTGGCAAGATGACCGATTCCTTCAGCGTCTCTTTCGCTGCTTCGAGACCAGCGACGTCCTCCCAGCGCACATTCGGTGTTTCCGATAGAATTGCACTACTCAGTGCACCCCGCAACTTCTTGGACTCTGCATCATCGGCGTCCTCGTCATCCTTCTTCCCACCTGATTTTTTCGTCGTTGCTCCTCCGGTCGTACCAGCTACACCTGCTTCCTTCTTCCGGCCGTTGGTGGTGTTGTTATTGTTATTATTGTTGGACGCTAGCATCTCTTTAATCTGCTCGGCTCGAGCAAGGTATTCTATCGTCTTTGTCCTGATGGTCTGCTTCCGGCCGTCGTGTTTCTCATCTGACATGTCAGACCATCTTCGCAGTCGATACAAATGCAAAGGCCTGCCTACATTTCATAGCAATCATGAACCAATCGAGCGAGGACATGTACAGTGTGTACGCAGACTCGTACTCTTCATTTCTGTCGGCTGCAATGGCCTTGTTGACCAGCCCCAGCGCCTTCTGAACCTGCATCAGCATGAGGACAGCCTCCGGGAAGGTCTCATTACAGTGATGTTATCCATAGCCCACTTAGGCCTCGCCTGACGGGGTCCAGAGTAGTGCTTATATCCAAAAGAGCCGCCGCGAAACCGTTGTTGCTCGTTGTGTGCGATTGCCAGAGGCGGGAGGGAAAGCCACTTACTCTCAATCTCGTCCCGCTCGGAGCTCTTCTGCGTTTTTATCTCCACAAGCAGCGGGAGCCTCCTGGAGAACGCCCTGGGGGGGTTACTACAGTTATCGAGAGTGTGGTCCTGTAGTCCGATCTGTAGATAGTTTCGTTCTCGTGACTGCACGTTCGAGCTCGCTGGAGCATATATATAGTTGTGCCGGCACGTGCCTATAATTGAGCCAGAAGCGGTGCAATAGAGCCTCGGTCAATCATTTTACGGAAGTAAGCTCAATTACCGTGACTCGTCGGGGCAACATAGGAAACGCGTACAAGGAGATTGAGAGCGTTCTTCAGTCCACAGTTTATTCGAAGAGATGGCTCGGGCTTCTATACGATGGGCTGGTTTACTGATTTCCATCATCACGGCCCTCGTCATATTGACCTCAATATTCTCGCCGGCTACGCTTCTCTCTGCGCAGGACGTCGCGCAAGACTGGCGTGAAAAGTTCCAAGACAACGCAGCTCCGGGCGGTATGCAAGGTAACCTCGGCATTTATGCACCCAAGGTCTATGATCAGGTCCAATCCTGGTGGAATCGCTTGTTTCCGGACGATGAAGAACTCCGAGGGCTGCAGCTGCTGGAGGATACGGAGGAGTCGCGCTGCAGAATCTACACCTATTACGATAAGACTGCCAAATCGGAAGACACCGAGGCTCTTCTGCAGGTATGGCTGAAAGCATGGTGGGCTGTCGGGATGAGTCCGGTCATCCTCACAAACGACATGAGCATGAAACACGCCGAGTATTCTAATCTTCACAAAAATTACGACGGCTCCGGTCTGGATCTCGAGAAATTGGACGCGATCATGGCTATGGACCAAATGAAGTTTGAGGGTATGCTGGTGTCCAACTTTGTATTTCCTATGGCGCGGACAGACGACGCTTTACTACAACAGATGAGACAATGTCAAGTGCTTGACGCGTTATCACGATACATTGGCAGCGGAGATCATGTCATGAGAGGAAGCAGCCTCGCATATGGAGTGCTTATAAAGGCATTACTTAGTCGAGAAGAGGCTCTCGATAGACAGGAGATTGAGAGAAAGGGATTTGGCGCTGTACCTGGCTTTTTCCCGCGAGACCTGGAGGCCACCGAGACTTTTGCCATCTACGACCCTGCGACGGTCAAAGAGCTCTATCCCAGTCTGTACAAGGGCGAGCCAGTCGAGCAAGGCGGGAAGAGTTTCACATTTTCCAAACACCAACTGGCATCCCTCGTCAACAGACATCTCCAGGACAATTTCCTCAGCAATTTCCAACAAGGAATCGAAGTCTTGGCTCCAAAACTCGGTGTGACCGACAGCGAACATTTATACAAACCTGCCATGGTGATAGCCATGGAACTCCTCAGGTGTAATCTGACGCCACTCCTCAGGAGCTGCCCACCAACTCGCAAATCCAAGAAGGACGGTTGCTTCCGTTGCGATCAGCTGGTGTCCAGTGCTGTCATCAGACCAGTCGAGGGATTTGCACCGAAGAATTCGACCTTTTTGGTTGGCAACGTGGCTCATCCCCTCACCCTCTTGGCAGTAGGCCAGGACTCGCGCGATTTCAGTGCAGCCGCCATCCGGAACTCACCCCGGGATGTATGGTCGAAGAAGACGCTGACACCGACACTGAGACCAAAGGCAGGAGCAGTGCAGGGGCTGATCTTCCTCTCTGATTCCCTGTTCAAGAACGAGGATCGTTACCTCCCAGACACCCACATCTGGGCAACCTTCGAGAGACCAAACCTGGCCGACCTAGAGTATGAGGTCGGCTTCATCCTGCCGGAACTGCGGACGAGTCTGGAGGAGGCGGACCGAGCATCCGCAGAAAAGTCTCCGAAGTTCCACAAGGCGACACAAGAGACGAAGGCGATGATCAACGACCGGGAGATCAAGGACAGATCCGACGTCGCCCTGCAGAAGGCAGTGGAGATCTCGGAAGCCTGGGCACAGTACGACGCCGGGGCGCACCAGCTCATCGGGCACTATGTACACTTCAAGGGCAAGAAGCTTGAGCACATGAAGGCCGTCAACCGCGGGGCATTCGCCGTATCGACCCTGGTCTAGCTGCTGCGGACAGAAAACAAGCACATATATAGTAATCTCGTCAAGACCCACTACTCCTGAGCCGGCCCCCGCCAAACTCGCAGCTGCACCACCCGCTGCCGCACCGGGATTTCCAAGCCGAGGATCCCCGTTGGTCTACTGCGCCCACGTGCCCAGATCTCTGCCGGCAACTCGCTCGCCTGCGCCGCGGGAGCTCCCTTCCCCCTTTGGTCTGGCGATTCAAAAGTTTTGCGGCCGCCGCTTTCCCTTTCCTTTTCTTTTCTTTTTTAACCTTTCTGTTCTATAGCGACAGGACTAGAGATACACTAGAAAAGCATCAGAAAACCCCGAGTATCGAGTACTTCCCCCCCCCTCAAGTATGTCCGCCGTCACCGGAAACAAACAGTCCATAAAGATTCTCGACGAGTTATTGCAGAAACTGTCCATCGCCGATGGTCAGGCCGACAGAGACACTGCCTCCCACAACCTGGCAAGCTTCATCAACGGTCCTATCGAGGAGCAAGAGTGAGTCGAACTTCTTTGCGTCGTACGGAGATCGCGGTCTAACTGCGTTTCTAGTGGTCCTACCAAGGTCATTGCCACCATCAAGACCCAGTTGAAGAACAAGAAGGATGCGCTCGTCAGGCAGAAGGCCGTCGAGGCTGTCGCCGCCATGGTCACCGTCCCATCGATCGGCGCTGCCTTTGAGCCATACCTCGTGGAGCTTCTCGCCCTCACGATCGAGGCTATCGCCGACAAGCAAGTCGCCGTCAAGGATGCCGCGACCCACGCTGCCCACGCAGTCGTCCGAAAGATCAACCCGAACGCCATCAAGGCTACTCTGCCTGTCATCACTTCGTCGATAGAGAACGCTTCGAAATGGCCAGAGAAGTTCGCCTCCCTCACGCTCCTCGAGGATCTTGTCGAGGTCGCACCCTCCCAGATGTCCACCTGCATGCCTGAGCTCATCCCGGTCGTCTCCTCTGCCATGTGGGACACCAAGCCTGAGGTCAAGAAGCAAGCTCGTGAGACCATGAACAAGATCTGTACCCTTGTCTCCAACGCCGATATCGACAAATTCATCCCGGTCCTGATCGCCTGTATCGCCGACCCAGACCAGGTTTCCGAGACTGTCCACACTCTCGGAGCTACTACCTTCGTCCAGGAGGTGCAGACCCCAACGCTCGCCATCATGGCCCCTCTCCTGTCCCGTGGTCTCAACTCTCGAGAGACTCCAATCAAGCGAAAGGCCGCCGTCATTGTCGACAACATGACAAAGTTGGTCGAGAACCCCCGTTTGCTCACTCCATTCATGGGTACCCTCCAGGGAGACCTGCAGAAGGCCTTCGAGGGTATGGCCGACCCAGAGGCCCGAGATGTCGTTGGACGAGCGCAGAAGACGCTGAAGACTTACGGAACCATGGACCCAGCCGTCGCCGCCGAGTACGCCGTGCCAAAGTTCTTGGCTACCCTGAAGAGCGTTGTTCCCAAGGCCGACAAGGCTCACGAGCAGACCCTCTCTTTCGTTGCCGCCATCGTCTGTGAGCTTGCTGAGGTTGACAACTACCTCGAGAAGATGGAGTTCCACCAGAACACTGTCGCCTACTTGGCCACGATGATGCCGCAAGAGAAGGCCGTCGAGGTCGCCGAGCAATACCGACTCAAGTCTATCACCAACATCGGTGGAGGTTCTCCAGCTGACAAGGAAGAGGAGGAGCAGGGTGATGTTCTGTGCGATTGCCAGTTCTCCCTTGCCTACGGTGCCAAGATTCTGTTGAACAGAACCAACTTGCGTCTCATCCGAGGATCGCGATACGGACTCTGTGGACCAAACGGATCCGGAAAGTCTACTCTCATGAGGGCTATCGCCAACGGACAGGTCGACGGATTCCCACCTGCTGATGAGCTCAAGACCGTCTACGTCGAGCACGACATCGACGAGTCTGAGGCTGAGATCCGAACTTTGGACTTCATCGCCACCGACCCCAAGTGCACCACTGATGTCGGTATGACCGCCAAGGATGCCGAGGACATGCTTTCCTCCGTCGGATTCAGCGAGGAACTCCTCAACAAGCCTGTCGGAGGTCTCTCCGGAGGTTGGAAGATGAAGTTGGCTCTCGCCCGAGCCATGTTGCAGAAGGCAGACATTCTCCTCCTCGACGAGCCCACCAACCATCTCGACGTCAAGAACGTCAAATGGCTCGAGGACTTCCTCATTGGACAGAAGAACGTCACTTCCATGATCGTTTCCCACGACTCCGGTTTCCTTGACAACGTCGTCGAGTACATCATCCACTACGAGCGATTCAAGCTCAGAAAGTACCAGGGTAACTTGTCCGAGTTCGTCAAGAAGGTGCCATCCGCCAAGTCTTACTACGAGCTTGGAGCCTCCGAGCAGGAGTTCACTTTCCCGGAGCCAGGTTTCTTGGAGGGAGTCAAGACCAAGCAGAAGTCTATCATCAAGGTCAACAACATGGCCTTCCAGTACCCAGGTACCGCAAAGCCACAGCTGTCTGACATCACCTTCCAGTGCTCGTTGTCCTCTCGAATTGCCGTCATCGGACCAAACGGAGCTGGAAAGTCGACACTCATCAAGGTTCTCACCGGAGAGCTCATCCCAGGATCTGGAGACGTCTGGACTCACCCTAACTTGCGAATTGCATACGTCGCGCAGTCCGCCTTCGTTCACCTGAACAACCACGTCGACAAGACTCCATCTGAATACATTCAATGGCGATACCAGACTGGTGAGGACCGAGAGACCATGGACCGTGCCTCTCGTGTCGTCACCGAGGAGGATGAGGAGGCCATGGCCAACAAGATCTTCCGAGTTGAGGGATCTCAGCGAAAGATTCTTTCGATCAACTCCCGAAGGAAGCTCAAGAACTCTTACGAGTATGAGATTACCTGGTTGCTCGGAAACAACGTCGGTATGAAGAGCGAGTCCTGGACTCCAATGATGACCGCCGACAACACTTGGTTGCCACGAGGTGAGGTCATCGAGACCCATCAGAAGCTCGTTGCCGAGGTCGATCTCAAGGAGGCCCTCAAGTCCGGTCAGTTCCGACCCCTTACCCGAAAGGAGATTGAGACCCAGTGCATGCTGCTCGGACTCGAGACCGAGATCGTCTCTCACTCCCGAATCAAGGGTCTCTCCGGAGGTCAGAAGGTCAAGCTGGTCTTGGCTGCAGGTACCTGGTTGAAGCCACACATCATCGTCCTCGACGAGCCAACCAACTACTTGGACCGAGACTCTCTCGGCGCTCTCTCCAAGGCTCTCAAGAAGTTCGAGGGTGGAGTTGTTATCATCACCCACTCTGCTGAGTTCACTCAGGAGCTCACTGACGAAGTCTGGGCTGTCAACGACGGAAAGATGGTTCCTTCCGGACACAACTGTGAGCAACCCGAAGAAAGGACCTTCTCTTTTGGCAAGTACTAATATGAATCAGGGGTGCAAGGCCAGGGTGCTGGACCAAGAATCACTGAGAAGGACGATGACGGTGAAAGTGAGCAAATATTCCTACATGATAGAGATTTCTTCTTGCTAACCAAACCTCAAGGTAAATTCGACGCCATGGGTAACAAGATTGAGACTGCCCCAAAGAAGAAGGTCTTGACTGGTGCCGAGCTTCGAAAGAAGAAGAAGGACCGAATGATGCGACGAAAGAGGTATGTTTTTCTTTCCTTCTTCCTTTCTTTGTTCTCTGTTGCTAATTTTGTTTTTAGAGGAGAGGAAGTCTTCAGTGACGAGGACTAGACGTTCACATGTATAATTAGAATGTCTGGGTGGTAGTTGTATAGATTATAGAGTGAGTTGGATACATGAGCTCATACCATCAAAAAAGTTTTCGCATTTGTCCTTTTTCCATCCTCAACTTGAGATTCCTTCCCTTCATTCAATATTGGCAGATACTTGTCTATCATGTCCTTATACAAAATGACGTATAATGACAGGTACACGCACGCACACATGATCAAGGACAGGAAGGGAAAGGTATATATCACCATAACTGCTCGTACACTTTTTTTTTCTTTCATTATGAGGGATAACTATCTATGCTTCTTTCATCATGGGAGAGGAAAAACAGTGGGGACCGAAGGTGTGATGTGGTGACATTACTCTCGCCCATTGACGTTCTTGGAGTTATCACGAGTATCCTTCGATCCAGATCTTGCATAGTACTTGTCCAATGTCTTTCCTGAAATTCGATTGAGTCCTTCTCGTGGGAAGATTCGGAGGAGTGACCAAGCAATGTCGAGGGAGTTCTCGATGGTCCTGGCCTCGTAGGATCCTTGAGTGATGAATTGCTTCTCGAATTTGTCCAGGAACTCGAGTGACAGTTTGTCGTCTTGAGACAAGGCCTCTTCTCCGACGACAGCCTTCATGGCAGCCGCATCTCGACCGACAGCGTACTTGGCGTAAAGCTGAGCGGAGACTTCTCCGTGATCGACTCGGGTCATACCTTCGCCAATCGCAGACTTCATCAGACGCGACAGCGACGGCAAGATGTTGATTGGAGGATAGATTTGCTTGTTGTGAAGCGTTCGGTCAATGAAGATCTGACCTTCAGTGATGTACCCGGTAAGATCAGGAATTGGGTGAGTGATGTCATCGTTCGGCATAGTCAAGATTGGAATCTGGGTGATCGATCCATTACGACCCTCTACACGACCTGCACGTTCGTAGATGGTAGACAAATCGGTATACATGTAACCTGGGTATCCTCGACGACCTGGCACTTCTTCTCGAGCGGCGGAGACTTCTCGTAGAGCATCTGCGTATGAAGACATATCAGTAAGAATGACCAAGACGTGCTTCTCAGTCTGGTAAGCGTAGTACTCGGCGGTGGTGAGAGCGAGACGTGGCGTAATGATACGCTCGATCGTAGGATCGTTGGCCAAGTTGAGGAAGAGCGTAACTTTCTCGAGAGAACCGTTCTCCTCGAAGTCTTGCTTGAAGAATCGTGCGGTCTCCATGTTGACTCCCATAGCGGCGAAGACGATGGAGAAGTTGTCCTCGTGGTCGTCGTGCACACCCTTGTTGGTACCTCCGTGAGCTTGAGTATGCTTGTCACCGCCCTTGTTTACAAGACCAGCCTGTCGACAGATTTGAGCGGCAATCTCGTTGTGAGGCAGACCAGCAGAACTGAACAGAGGAATCTTTTGACCTCGAGCGATCGAGTTATTCACGTCAATAGAAGAAATACCAGTCTGGATCATCTCTTCTGGGTACACTCGGGAGTATGGATTGATCGGCGAACCGTTGATGTCTAGATAATCCTCTGCGAACACCTTTGGACCGTTGTCGATTGGAGCACCGGACCCGTTGAAGACTCGACCCAACATATCCTCGGATACTGGGATGCGCAAGGAAGTGCCCGTGAATTCGACGTTCGTCTTGTCCGTCGTGATGCCACTTGTACCTTCGAAAACCTACAGGATCAGAAATGAGAGGGCAGAGATGAGAGAAGAGCCCGACCTGGACGACAGCTTTCGAGCCTTGAACCTCGAGAATCTGCCCCTGTCGCCTGGTCCCATCGTTCAGTGTAAGATTGACTATCTCATTGTATCGAGGGAACTTGACGTTATCAAGGACGACAAGAGGACCATTGACCTACATTCGTCAGATCACCGCTTGGCCAGAAAGCAACAGGATCGTTCGTACACCCGAGATGGTGTTATAGTTCAATCGAGGTTCGACATTGTAGTCTCGCAAAGCAGCGGCTTTGTTGATGTCGAACAGTGACTTCGCCATAAATAACTTCACTACACAGTAGCAGACTTATCTATAGACTGTGGAAGCGGCGAGAACGAGGGAACGTCAGACGGCGGTCGATAGAACGGCCTCTCGCCAGTAAAGTAAGTCGTCCGTCAGTCGTCGCTCCCGCCGTCGAGCTCATCGGTCTCGGCTAGATTTCATTTGGATCCGTCGCACCTTTGCGATGTTCTCGCATGGCGGCTCAGTGGATTTATGACAGCATGGCGGGGGATGGGCCTGGGCATTTATATTAGGGGCCCATCTTCTTAGTCTACGGCTTCTGTAGGGTGAAGGACTTGAACCACTCGTCATATAGCTCCTTCTCTATGTCAAGAGCGGCTTTCGATGCGGCTGTCGTGTCCTTGGCTTGTGCCTCGATGTAATATTTCAGCTTCGGCTCCGTTCCACTCCCACGAATCGTCATTGTAGCTGTATCAAACTGAGCATCGTCTGCAGGGTCGAACCAGAAAGTGATCATCTCGCTCTCTTCGGAGACGGGTAGTGTCGGCCGCTTGTCCTCCGTCGATGAGTCGAATCCGGTTGTGAGATCTCGTACTCGGACCACCTTGCGGTTTCCAAGGCTTGAGGGGTAGGGTTGCCTGAGGGCCGCCATCAGTGTGCGAACTTCTGAAGGCTCGCGCATGACAAAGTACGAATTCGCAGAGGAGAAGAAACCGTACTTCTCGTACAGTCTCTCGAGTTCTGAGAACAGTGTTTTATCTTCGGAGTACAACGCCTTAGCTAATCTCAGAAGGACAGTCATAGAAAGTATACCATCTTTGTCGTAGACCAGATCATAAGGCATGAACCCGAGAGCTTCTTCGTAGGCCAGTATCACGTCATAACCTCGCTCCTTCAGCGTCAGTGCCCTGTTTCCAAGCCATTTGAAGCCGGTGAGGGTTTCTTCCCAGTGAATGTTCTCAATCTTTCCCATGGATTCCAACATCCTACTTGAGACAGCAGATGAGAGCAGGGCGCGTTGCTTAGACGCATCACTCGATTGAATCATTTCGCTAGCAATTAACACGCCGATCTGGTTGCCCGTCAACACTCTCCATTTTCCTTCTACCTTTTCAGCAACCCCAAGACGATCTGCATCAGGGTCGGTCGCTAAGCAGATCAGTAAATGATTGATGACATGCTGAATACATACCAACAACAATGCTGATTCCCTCGTCATCGGCAGTTTGCATAGCGATGTCCAATGCACCGGCCTCCTCCGGATTTGGAAACTTCACTGTTGAGAAGTCAGGATCCGGCAGCGCTTGTTCAGCGACCACGACCATCTCGGATTTGGACTGCGCATCCTGAGCATTTGACATGGCGATTCGAGCGTATATTAATCCAACTCCGTGCATTGCAGTGTAGCAAAATTTAAAGTCTTTCGACCCGGTTCCGTTGCCTGCCTTCTCGATGGTTTCGAAAATGCCCCCAAAATATGCCTTAGCTGCGCGCTCGTAGATGTTCTCGACGCTACTGTGAGCCAGACCGAATTCGGGCTTGGTAACGGGCCTCTCTCTACTGGCGGCCACTATTGCTTGTGCAATTGCATGATCATGTGGTGGGATAATAGCACATGCATTTTGCCAATACACTTTGTAGCCATTATCCTCCTTTGGGTTGTGCGAGGCTGTGATCATGACCCCACATGCAGCCTCGAGGTGCTTGACAGAAAAAGGGACTAGAGGGGTATGCACGAGGGTACCAAAAATGTAGACTTTCATGACTGGAGCAAAAACGGCCTCAACGATCTGGGCGAACCGCTGAGAATTGTGTCTGTGGTCGTGACCTATCACGATCCCACGTATCGCGGCACTGGGTACTTCGGCAAGGACGTAATCCCGTAAGCCCAATGAAGCTTGATAGACGGTCAAATCGTTCATACCTGAGTACCCTGCCTGCATCTTCGCTCGCAGCCCTGATGTGCCAAAGGCAATCCGTGGGAACATACGTCTCTGCAGCTCAGTCGTGTCATCATCTTTGATCAAAGACTCTATCTGACTGCGATCATGTTCATTGAAACACGCCCCGAGATAGTCGTCACAGGCAGCTTTGAGTTCCGCATTCATCTTTCTGCCTTAGAAAACGGGATAGACTTTCTGCAAATGCTGATCCAGCCCAACAAACCCTTGTAGCCGTGCGAATCTGTCAACGGTGCAGTATGGCCTACTGAAGCTCATGATCAGGTCAGCGAACCACGAGATCTACCGGCTCCGCAACACAACGGACTACACGGAGCTCCACACACAGACCGCGAAACCGTCTCGGCAGTTTATACGCAGTAACCTGAACACCCCTGAGGCTGATGCGGCAGGCGTCTTACATTCTGTAGGGGCACATCTAGAGCCTTGTACAAGACGCGCGATATTGAAATCGCGAATTGTTTGATCAGAGGATCGTATAGTGTCCTGCAAGGCTTCTTCGGTGAAATCAGCAAACATAGATCGGGACGTGGAAAAGAGCAGGAGAGGCATGCCGAGTGGGTTCTATCATCCTTCGCTTCGAGTGAGTTTGCTGACTGTCACTTTAGAGGGAAGACCGCCAGGTAAAGCTTTTGAACCGAAGAAAGACTAAATTACTCACTTGTTCTTACAGGATCGAAGAATAAACCTAAAGACAATCCCAAACCCCGCAAGCCGTACACTTCAACAAAGAGAACGAAGTGCGTGGCGAAAGAAGATCTCCTAGAGCGTTTGAAGCGTGAAGTCACTGAACAGGCGCTTGCGGTCATAGCTTGCGATCAGTTCGAGTCCTGGCTTGCTTCTTATGCTGCTCACGAGGGCAATGATTACGTGCGGAAAGATCACCACGAACACACTTACAACAGCACCCATCATCGTGTGGTCACATACGGCTGCAATCATAGCGAGACCAAGCCCAAGCAAAAACTTCCTTCAGCAGCAGATGAGTCCTTAGTGGACTTGAACGACAATGAAGCGAATCAAGTCACCAACACTTCGTCCGGCGAGACCAGAACTCAAGATGAAGAGGAATTCGAGATTATTGGGTGCGATGCCATCCTCGATATCTATTACTTCTACGAGTCTTCTGTCTACCAGATTATTCAACTTGGTGAACATGAACATCCGCCCATGAACATACCTCAGCAATTCTTTGGTACGATACCAGGGATCACTCCCTTAAATGGCCACCCCGCTTCGTAGTTTGATCGATCGGAAGGGAGCACGAGCATAGCCAGCGAGTCCAGCCTAGTTTGTCGTGTCTCGTGAGAGGTTTTCTGGCGGTATCCACTCTCGTAGACGACAGGAGTAAGGTGCTGGGCATGCTAGGATATCCAACGACGAAGATACATCAGTTCGCAAGCCTGCACACGCTCCTTTGTATTCGTTGAAAGAGAGAGTATCTGAGCACCGCGGCCGACGTGTATGATACAGTTTTTATCCCAAAAAAGAAAGACGCTCAGGCGTTTGGTAACAATTTCTTCAAGTGAGATCGTTGCTTGGCATTAGCATAACCTGTGCCTCGGAGCGTCGACAATCTCGAGCTTGATTTTTTGTATAATCCATGCCTGTGTCCTGCATGACCCTACTTGAATTAGCCGCGTCTCGCTGAATTCAGATCTGATTGACCCTCTTGAAGCCTCCATTCCCCAAAGCGGACCACCGCTTCTTGGTAGAACTATGCGTTTTGATGCCTCGAACTTGGGAGACTATCGAACTTAGTCTGCCAAGAATATTACAGCCAGTGAAGAACATTCTCGAGTCCGCGTCAAGATAGAATGTGCAAGGTCTTGTGATGGTGAAGAGCGCATCGGTAGCTATTTTGTGTTAATTTGGCCCGCGAGGTGGTCCATTTGTTCCCGAGTCAGATGCGAGATATACGAGATGAATTACGGTTCCTGAGGACGGACGAGATGACAATAAGTATATACCAGTTCCAGAGAGAGCGTGTTGCCCTGGGGTGTCTTGTGATGGCAGAGGAGAAAATATCAGCGGCTCTACAGCAGACTGTCAGGGCTGCCGCTATACTGGGCTCGAATGATCTCGCATTTCACAAGAGCCTGGACCATGAGTTTTCGGTGTCCATGAATGGCTGTCTTCAGAGGCTTCTGGGACTGACCAGTTCTTTACTCAACTATGCCTCTCAGGAAGAGTTTCCAACACTGCAGGATGATGAGGACGTCAATGCGCGGTGGGGAGATATCATCGATACCGTCGACTCCCTTCTCGAGAGAACGGATTCTTCCCTCGAAGAGCTCACTGCTAAAGCAAGGAAGGAGAAGGAAGAGGCTGCTGTACAGCTGTCCACGAAACAGGAGAAGGCGCCCTTGCCTGCAAATCTTCGAAATGCCCAAGATTTGCCTCATCCACAACTGAAATTCAATCGCAGACCGGATAACACAGATGACCCCTGGCATCCACTGCTTTCATACAAAGTCAACGCAAAGCTCAGCCTTGAAGAATCACTGACGAGGCTGCGCGAAGTTGACGGTGTGCAGCACACGGGTCACCCGTACGCTTACGAGATTGACAACATCGAATACCCGGATTTTGTTTTCGAGACAAAAGAACCCGTGATGTATCATAACATAGAGGAAACAACGCCTACATGGGTCGACACAGAGGATAAACTCAAATCTATGCTAGACTCGTTGAGAAACGCGCGTGAAATTGCGATAGATCTCGAGCATCACGATTTTCATTCCTTCAGAGGATTTGTCTGTCTAATGCAAGTCTCTGACAGGCATCAAGACTGGATCGTAGACACCCTAGCACTCAGAGAAGAATTGATCGTGCTCAATGAAGTCTTCACTGATCCAAAAATACTCAAGGTCTTCCATGGAGCCAACTCTGATATCATATGGCTGCAACGCGATTTTGGGTTATATATCGTCAACTTGTTCGACACATATCATGCTTCGAAAGCACTTGGTTTAGACGGCCACGGACTTGCCTTTCTATTACAAAAGTATGTAAATTTCGAGGCTGATAAGCGATATCAATTAGCCGATTGGAGAATTCGTCCCTTACCAAAAGAGATGCTTTACTATGCTCGTTCTGATACTCATTATCTGCTATATATTTACGATCTCATGAGAAACGAGCTGCTGGAGAAATCTCATTCCGGCACGCACAACGCTATGGCAGCTGTTTTGCATGCAAGTTCTGAAGTGTCTCTGCGTCAATACAACAAGGAACCGTATGATGCTGCTGAGGGTCAGGGATCTGATGGTTGGCAATTCCTTCTGCACCGCTTCTATGGCACAAGAGCATTTGGTCCACAGCAACTTGAGGTTGTCAAAGCATTACATCAGTGGCGAGATCAAAAGGCTCGGGAGAAAGACGAGTCCACGAGGTTCGTGATGCCAAATCAGGCAATTGTATCTGTCGCTGCAGCTATGCCAAAGGATTTGAATTCGCTACTCGGTAGCAGTAAGCAGATATCGTCCACAATGCAAGCCAATTTGAAAGGTCTGCTCAAGGTCATAGAATCGGCGATTACCCACGCCAATCTGAATGAAGAACGACTTAGGCAGGACGATCGCGCCTCCGAATCCGTTCAATCGACGACGACGATGACGTCAACAGCTACCAAGAGTTATCAACCTAGAAATTTGTCAACTACTCACTCATCTGCCAAACCAGACGATCTGATAGCCACTCACAGCAGTTTCTGGGGTCCTCTTGCGGACACTATACGTTCCACTCCGATTGAGTCTCCATTGAAAGATTTGCGCTTATCAGTACCTCTTCCTGCTCTCGCGGACGAGGTATATGAGACTGGCAAATCGAGTATAGATCCGACGCCTACGGTAGGTGCTGGAGCATCTGAGCCACACGTAGATGATGATGTCTTTGTGATAAGGGACATCAAGAAGAATCAAGCGGCAAAAAGAAAGAGTGAGGTCATCGAAATACAGGACAGCTCACCCGGTGAAGAGTTTTCTCAGACAAAGCAAGAGCGGAAAAAGGTGAAGAAAGCGAGGAATGAGAACGTTCAGGCGCCTGAACAGCAACAAGAGGAAGCGTTCGACTACGCTGCGCAACCATCTATATTGAAGGAGAAAGAGTTTAAGAAGGCCAAATCGAAGAAGTTTGGTGAGTTTCAAGGCAAAATTGTACGTTCCAAACAGGTTCAAGGTGGCAAGCAGAGCACGTTCAAGCGTTAGGCATCGGAATTATATAACTTTGTGCAACTTCGTTTCTATAGCATACAGCATAGCAGAGGCAGTCATCTTTTTAATTACGTGATATAAGCTTGCTTTCACTCCACTTGCGTGTCTTCAACCATAAGCCGAACCACCTTTCCCCAAGATGTCAGAGTGTGGATCGTTGCACTCATTCGAATGCTGGAATCTGACAATATCATTAGACTGATATGACAACTTGTCAGACAGATTATTCCAAAATATGTATTTCAAAGCACTGAGCAGAACATCATGATCCGAACTCCGACGAAATTCGTCGCGTAGACGCCAATACTGGGAAGACTGCTCGGAACAACTTCCTATATGCGTGATGCTAGTATGACCAGGGCCAGCTCAATATTGAAGGATATCTCAACTTCAGTCTTTCCGGACTCTGTTCCCGAGGCGATCCGTGGTCCAAAGATCTTCATCATTCTCATCCTCATCATTGTTCTCAGGGACACTTTCATTTCCTCGATCACTTTCGACGTCTGCTGCCGTATGATTGGCATTCCCGGTAGCCCACATATCGTCCGTGGTGGTATCTTCAGCGCGGCGGTCTTGATACTCTTGCTCCAGCTTTGTCATCCAAGCCTCCTGCTTCTCGCCGATATCTGCGGCATCCGTGCAGGCAGCATATATATCGAGTAGTTCGCGATTGACCTCGAAGAAAGCCGACCCCCAACTGAAATGATCCAGCACCTGTCTTGCCCACTCTTCATGCCCAGTGATGCAGAAACAAGCTGCTACCGCCTCGACGCAGTTGAGCCGCCAAGGTTTGCCATAGTTTACAGGATTGGTCTATTGCATCAATATCGACTATCAAACATTCTTCGGGATGTTCACTTACGGCGATCAGGTAAGGTAGAAGTCTCTCGCATTTGCCCCCGATCTTGGAAAAGGGAATCTCCGCAACTCTAGCCCAAGAACATTCCACCACTGCTGCTCCTCCAGACTCGACGACTGCCTTGTCGGCGGGACTGACCGGAATTTTGCCATTGGGTGTGACAACTACGCCTGCAAATTTCTGACCTACCTTGAGGGACCTCATTACTCCGACGCGGGCCATCTTCTTGCCCGAACAACGCTTCGGATCGCAATGATTGAAATCCCACATGGCAAGGTCTACAGGTAATTTTGCGGACGCCTGCTCATCCGGGTATTCTGATTCCGCTAGATCTTCGCGGCCATGAGCGGGGGGTGCCCGAGTATGACGATCACGACGTCCCATATAGACTGTATCGATATGCCACCTGTAGAAGATGTATGCACTGACTTGTTGAGGGTGTGCAGCCGCCGTAAAACAGGCGTTAATACTCTCTAAAGATGAGATGGCAGCCAATAGATACCCGAGACGTTGACGAGGAGCTCCATGGGGCTTGCTCGGATCTAGCCGAGCAGAGTCGCCAGCCTTCCGGGAAGTCAACGTCGAGACCGTCATGAGGTTGAGTATATCGTCGCTTTACCAGGCTAGCGTGTCCCGTGGAATAGACTGAAGTAGTCCTGTAGGCACGATGGTCAACTTGGACGATATCAATGCGTATACGAGACCGCAATCGTCCCTACCGTATGTACACTTCGTGGGGGAACGCAACATGCGGACTGACCGAGTATAGAAAGGGTACCGCGCATCTGTACAGTTACATCAACAGGGCTACGTCGCCTTCGAATTTTGAGCCTAACTTGGCACTGAACCTCGAGATCGCGGACCTTATCAACTCGAAGAAGGGAAATATGCCAAGGGATGCCGCCGTTGCGATCGTGCACAAGATCAACTCTCTGAACCCGATCACATCCCTGCTTGCGATAGCACTTCTCGACATGCTTGTCAAGAACTGTGGATATCCGTTCCACTTGCAGATTGCCACTAAGGAGTTTCTGAACGAATTAGTCCGACGATTCCCCGAAAGACCTCCCCCACAGCCAAGCAGAGTTCAATTTAGGATCCTTGAGCTTCTCGAGCAGTGGAAGCAGACTCTCTGCACGACCAGTCGATACAAGGATGATATGGGTTATGTTAGGGACATGCACAGACTTTTGCACTACAAAGGCTACGACTTCCCACAGATCAACGAGGGTGCAGCCAGCGTTTTGAATCCCAACGAGTCCTTGAAATCTGCCGCAGAGATGGAGGAAGAAGATCGTGCAGCCCATTCTGCCAAGTTGCAGGAGTTGATTCGTCGCGGCACTCCGCAAGATCTCGCCGAAGCTAACCAACTGATGAAAGTGATGGCAGGATTTGACCAGAACAAGACAGACTACAGGGCAAAGGCCGCTGCAGAGGTCGATCAGATTCGGCGCAAGGCTGCGCTTCTTGTCGAGATGCTCTCAGGCATAAGCGAAAACGACACGATGATCGACGGAGATATATATCAGGAGCTTGCCGATTCGATCAGAAATGCTCAACCAAAACTACAGAAGATGTGCGAGGAGGAGAGTGAGGACCAGGAAGCGGTGCAGAACCTCTTTGAGCTCAATGACTCGATCAATTCCATTGTCGCCAAATACGAGCACTTGAAGAGAGGTGACTTTGCGGGAGCGCAGCGCTTGCCTACGTCTATTCCCAATGCTCCCGTGGGTGACAGTAAAGCGGTGGGAGCGACACCTTCCGCACAGTCGAAGTTTGCTCAAGATCTCAACCTGCTCGACTTTGATCCGGAAGAGCCTGCGAAAGCGGTCGACACGACGGCGCCTCTTCCTCAACAGCAGCAACAAGCGGCAACAACGGCCTCAAAGTCGAACGATATGGACGATTTGCTCGGACTGAGTTTCGGCGGAATGGATTCATTCGGTACGAGTGGTTCCATCTCCCTCGGTCAAGCTCCAGCGGCACCTGCTGCAGCAAATAAAGCTTATGCCAATCCTATGGATGCTTTTGCCGGCCTGAGCATGGGATCATCACCAGCCCCTGCGCAACCACAATCGCAGCTCTTCTCCCAACAAACAAAATCTCCCATTCTCGTCCACTCGTCGGCGGGTCTTAACGTAAGTTTACTGGTACAAGGTGGCCAAGGCTCCACCGCGTCGCCTCTGAAGACCCAAGCTTCCTTCTCGAATGCCTCCAATCAGACACTGGACAACATCGACTTGCAAGTAGCGGTCCCCAAGACGGTTCAAGTACACCTGGACACCGCATCCGGGAAGACACTGAGGCCGAATCAGAGTAGTGGTGTCACACAGACAATGACCATCACGTCGACCAACCGTCCTGCCGGTACCTGGACAGTCAAGCTGAGATACAAGATCACGTATACGGCGAACGGTCAGGAGCAGGTAGAACAGGGGCAGGTCTCCTTTGACGTCTAGGGGTATAGTGTAATGGATGTCCATGACCAAAGTATAAACATTCACCGTCCATACTTTGCTTTCCCTTCCCTCATAGCCTTTTTCTGACTGGCAAAGCTTGATTCCATAGTGTCCTTTTGACTTTGCGCGAGGTTCAAGAGACTACTCAGCTGGTGCTTGCCACCTCCGACGAATCTGACTGGTGCAGCTTCGACGCCTGCGCCGGACTCAATGTACGCGAGGTTTTGGGCGTACTGTGCCTCTACATTATATTCCTGCATCATGACGGGTCCTTCTTCCCCTCTCGCTCGTTTCTTCCTCCGCGTCTCCGACACTATTGTCGACTCGGAGGGTTCGTCGAGTGAGGTGGGCGTATACGTCGATTCTGAATCATAGAGGTACGCTTCACTAGGGTGAACCGCCGGCGCGACCGGCATGTCTGGCCTCGTGACACTCTTGGGCCGCGACTCGGTCGCCAAGAGAGGTTGGTACTCACTTCCTCCACTCGACCCAGATTCCACTTTCTGATCACCAAGTTCTGTAGAAATGGAAAAAAGGGACTGTTGCTGCTGCGTCGTCGTCGCCGCTACGCCTGATTTACTTTTTGATGATGGACGTGCGATAGAGTTGGGTTTGAACAAGACATTGGATCCTTTCAATTCGACCTCGTGGTCGTCTCGTTTAGTCATGACAGATGCGCCATTTCCTTGGTCTGCCGTGACGGATATCTTCTGTTGGGATCGTTTGGGAGGTGGTAATAGTGCAGATAACCCTGATCCTTCTTCTGCCTTGGGATCTCTCGCTCGTTCTTCCGTCACGATAGATTGAGATTGTGGGGCATTGATTTTGATCCGTTTCGGTGCTGATGTATCTTTGTGTTTTGGCGCGGGCAATGCTGCAAAAAGACTTTGTTTCTGTTTAGGCGCATCACTTGCAAGTAGTTCCATGTCACTCTCATCATCGCTGCCGTAATCTACTAATCCCATCGCTCAATACTCGCACTAGACACGCCCTAATTCTGTCCACCAAGAAATCCAATTGAAAAGACAACCAGAAAAAGAAAAAACAAAGATAAGTTGGTAATGTGGAGGCAGTACAAATTTGGTAAAGAGTTTACGATGGCGATTTCAAAAATTTTATCGCTCATTAATGTCTTCTTTTGTACTCTATCGTGCTTCTTCGACTAGCTATACATCGCTTCCATATGCTGCGTCGATATATAACGAGTGGACCTTGCACTTGACTTTTCTTTTTTTTTCTTTAACCAAAAAAAGTGGAATAAATAGAAAAAGGTTCAAATATCGTCAATGTCAAAGTCGAATTCGACGTCGTCACCTTCACCTTCGCCTCCGAACGTGTCCGTCTCGTTGATCTTGGCGTTTTCGGGCAACTCGCCGTACGCTTTAAGATTTCTCGCCTCGTCGGCAGTGTACTTCAATATCACATCTCCCTTCTCGTCCTGATAGTCTCGCAGGGAGAGCAATATGATGTCACCTTGGTTGATCCAGACCTTCTTACGGAGTTTCCCTCTGATGTGTGCCAAACGCTTCTCTCCATCAAAGCACGCAGCCTCCAAACGACCATTACCCAGCATCTTCGTCACTTGAGCATATATCTGACCGTCTTCGGCAAACACCAACTCTCGTTTCTCCCCTTCCGCCTCATTCTTCCCTCCTAATCAAAATGGTCAGACGACGCCAATCAAAAAGAAAAAAAAACGAGGACTGAGGGATGACTCACTTCTTCTGTTCTTTCCACCCTTTCCCTTATTCTTCGGCATGACTGATTCGCTTCCGCCTGTGGTGACTCGACTTTCAAAGACAAAGAAAGACGCTTGGTGAAAGACTCGCCGAGTTGTTACTGTTACGCGAGCGAGCGAGAGGGAGAAGGCTGTCGTATGCACTTGGGACACCCGTTCGTTTCGCCCGCGAAATTCGACTTTTCCAAGTGGTCATCCGCACTCCGGGCTGAATTCCCCAATCGGGTCTTTTGTCCTTCTTCCCCCCCGAGAACGGCACAAAAGTCTTGGGCTATAGCTATATTTATAAGCCCGTCGTCGTCGTCGTCCTTTTCAGTCCCAATCAAAGTGCTGTAGAATCATCGAACATAGTAATCAAGTCTTGCATAGGTTAAACAAAGGTTACAGCTTGTCATGAGCAGCACGTCACTGAAACTGGGTACGGGCAATCCTGCCCACCTGCTCTCTCCAGGCTGGAAGACCATCATGTAAATAAAAACGATCACGAGATCAGTACTCGCTCTGTGGAAAGTATTCTGTTTTTCTGATACGTATAGTTCAGCTTGGCTTCAAGAGGACGTGCCGGCGTTTGACTATGGTGGATTCGTGGTCGGCGATGTGAGGGAGACTGCGACGCTGTATGGCAAATCCAGCGGTGTGCTCGCCGGCGTGCCGTTCTTTGACGAGATATTCCACCAGTTGGATTGTGTGGTCACTTGGCACCTCGAGGAAGGTGACTGGGTGGATGGAAACAAGACGGAGGTCGCTACAGTCACAGGCACAGCGAGAATGTTGTTGCTCGGGGAACGTGTGGCACTCAACACCCTGGCCCGATGCTCGGGCATCGCTACAAAGTCACGCAGGATGCTCGAACTCGTCAGGAAAGCCGGGTACAATGGTATCCTCGCCGGAACGAGAAAGACAACACCTGGTTTCCGACTCGTGGAGAAGTACGGCATGATTGTCGGCAACATAGATCCACACAGACACGATCTCTCTAGCATGGTCATGCTCAAGGACAACCACGTCTGGTCCAAAGGTTCAATCACAAAGGCAGTGGAAGCCGCAAGAAGCGTCGCGGGATTCTCCACCAAGATTGAAGTTGAAGTCCAGAGTGAGGAGGAAGCCGACGAGGCAATCAAAGCTGGCGCGGACATTGTCATGTTGGACAATTTTACTACGGACGGTCTGAAAGTGGCTGCCCAGAGTCTTAAACAAAGATGGGCAGGTAAAGCATCCTTCCTACTCGAGTGCTCCGGTGGTCTCACGGAGGAAAACGTCTCTGGATACCTCAGCAATGAGATCGACATCTACTCGACCTCTTCTGTCCATCAATCAGTCCAACACGTCGATTTTTCTCTGAAGATTAACCAGAAGTAGAAACTAGTGAAATCGAAGACTGAGCTTGTCGAAATATATTCATTCAAACATTCGCTGGACAATGCTTCGCTTGCTATGTAACCTCCCTTGAGGACCTCAGTCTCTCTTTTCAGCGAAAGACGAGAAAGTATTGATTCATGTACATTCGAGCCATTGTCGTCAATCTCGACAAGAGTCGAAGCGATAGCCGTCCGCAGCAGCATATTTGACATGCGCTGTCTCTACGATCGCCATCCGGTCCGAGAGCCAAGAGCCAGCCGTGTAGAGAAGAGTAAACTTGAGTCGCGACCGTCATGAAACGTCCCAGGTATTAGAGTAGTTTGCCTAATCTGGCGAGGTGGTAATTTATCGTGTTGTCCTTCTTGACGAAACGCGCCTGCCATGATCAGTCATCGACACCACACACACACACCACAATGAATCGCTTACCGAGTCGTTCATGCAGGTCTTGAGATTCGTCGCAAAGGCAGCACATTGGGAAGCATCAGGGTTGTCGCCGTGGGAGGCCCAGCAACCGAGCATGGCAGCCATCTCGGCGGCACACGGACCTGCGTTCTTCTCCTTCCTGGGTCTGACCTTGAGCTTCTGCAAGTTCAACCTCGGAGCTTTAGACACGCCAGACATCTGCACGGTTTCTAAGGGATGTGGTGCAAGTGTCTCACGCTGCGTCTGAATTTACAAAATTGACAAGACGAGTCAGCGGGGCTCCTACGAGTGAAAGTCGAAGGTCTTCCCTCTGAGAAAGAGGTAGAGGTGCAGAGTCGGGGGAGATGCCCTTCTGATTCACTCGCGGTTGCTGCACGCGTTCCAGGTACTCTTGTCTTTAATTCATCGCATTTCATACTCGTAGTCCTGACTCAGTTTGGACTGCGGCCCCTGTATACTACCTTTGACCGTTCTCCACTCCAGCTCTACAAATCAGGCTGCGGTTCTCGCTGGAACACAAAACTCTCTCTTTGATCAGCCTTCTTGTGTCGGCTTGCTCAGATGGTCTTCAAGATCGAGGAAAGGGTCCTCTGCTATCACGGACCTCTTCTGTATGAAGCCAAGGTAGGTTGTGCATGAATAAACCCTAAAGCTTCCGGACTCTCGCGTTGATCTCGTTCTAGATCCTGAAAACCAAGGTGAATCCCCCCACGGAGGAAGAGAAGAAGGGCAGCAAGCCCTCAAAGGAACTGTTATACCTTGTACACTATAAAGGCTGGAAGCGCACGTATGCACACCCTGACGGCATCTAGCAGGTCCTTTTGTTACTGACGGGCAACCAGATGGGACGAGTGGGTCAAGGAAGATCGCATGAAAAGGTGGAATGAAGAGAGTCTGAAGCTGAGCAAGGAACTGAAGATGAATGCGCTTGCGGAACAGAAGCGCGTGACGGACGCACAAGGCCACAAGAAACAGAACACCTCTTCCAGCACAAATGGCAAGGACAACGCGCAGCATGCCGAGAAGGAGGCCGCTACGACGAATGCACCTGCTCGAGGTCAGAAACGTACTAGAGAAGCTGAGGCCGAGAAGGAGGACATGATGAAGCCAATGCTCCAGCTTCATGTGCCGGACCTGCTCAAGGTTCGTCTCGTGGACGAGTGGGAGTGGATCACGAAGGATCAACGACTGGTCCCCCTACCCCGTGAAGGTGCTACCGTCGCGCATATAATACAGGAATACAGAATGTCGATACCGATGAAGAGACCGGGCAGCGCAGAGGCTGACATCTTTGACGAGTGCATGGCAGGTTTGCAGGCGTACTTTGATAAATGTCTCGGTACCATTCTTCTGTACAAATTCGAACGCCAGCAATACGCCGACATCAGGAAACAGTACGGCGAGGAAGCAAAGATGAGCGAAATCTACGGTGCCGAGCACTTGTTGCGACTCTTCGTCTCCATGCAAGATCTCGTGTCACAAACACAGATGGACCCCCAGGCAGTAGCGGTCCTGAGAGTTCAGCTGCAGGACATGATGAAGTATCTCGTCAAAAATCTCAACGCCCTATTTGTTAAGGAGTACGATGTGACGCCGCCGAGCTATAGTCGTATTCTGAACCTGTCGTAGCTTTACAATGGTGAAACTCTTTTGGTAAAAACCTTGATGCTAAAGCTACATGAGATACAGCTCTCTATCTTGCAGATGCTAGTGACCTCGCATTCAGAAGACTACCTTTGACGCCTCTGATCTCTGCTTTGATCTTCTGCATGGCCTCCCCTCCAGCTCTGCCGCCCGATGAAGCGCCCGGTCCATACCCACCGTACGAACTCGTATAAGTATAACTGTCAAATCCGTACAGGTATGTCTTCAAAGAGGTTATTTTAATCGAAAGGTCCAGGTATGATCTCTCTTCCTGATCTTGTCCAAAGTCCTTTAGTTTCGAGGCGATGGATGACAATCCCACAATCTCTGGACTCGCTTCATCTACCTGCGACAGATCTTCTTTGAGGTCATTGTCATCAGTCTGCGTCTCCGTGTTGACATAGAGACGATGGCGTGCCGTATCAACGATGATTTGACGTCCAGGCAAGGCCGTGATTGATCGTGCCAAATTCGCGACGAAGGATTTCAGCTGTTCATGAATATGTATCTGATACGCTTGCCGCGCATGTTGGACCTTGACCAGAATAGGACGTATCAGGAACTACACAAGGTTCAACTTAGAGGTATAGGCTGTATACGAGGGGTCTGTTTACCCTGGCTATCAACATGGCGACACCGGTGGACCCGGCGAGCATATACACGAGCAGCCAAAATCGACGAGCGGTTACAAACGGCACTAGACTCTCCGCGGGGCGATCTTCCGCATGTATCCTATACCTTTGTAGGCGCTGATTGCCTTGTGTATACACAGGCTGGGACATGACTATGCCTCGCTCACGGTCGCCCTACAGGTAATGATCGAGGGAGTCACTGAGTGATCTGGAGTCTGCGAGGCACGCGCCAGAGATCTGAATTGTGGAGTAGAGCGAAATAGCCTCGGCCACACTAGGCACGAACTTTTCAAATATTCTGACGAATGGACACACGGGGGTAATTCTTACAACAGAGGTCACCGCAAGGATAATCAAACCATTCACCTTATTGACACATTGAAAGCCCTCGAATCTGAATATAGATATACATGCTGATTTTACTGCCAAAGGAAGACAAGATATGGGTATGCTTGCAGAGTTAAACGCATCCATCAGGGCAAAACGGCAGCTGGGGTCAGCGGCCAAATAGTGACATCCAGCTGAGAAAAAACAGCCTCCACACGAGATGTCGTTCGACTTTTTCCCATATAGGCCAGCACTTACGTACTAGCCGGACTTTGCCTCCCTCCGTGGCGCCGAGTGGATCGGCAACAGCTCCGACAGTCTTGGCGCTCGTTTGTCAGCACTCCTTTTAGCACAAAATTCGAGTTTCGGTTCGCAATAACATTGATCCTCAACGATGACCGAGACTGTGAATGTGTGGAGGACCCTGTCAAGAAGAGGTTGGTTTTATGTGCAGCGACTACGCGTCCCGGTGCCGTGCATCATGTACCTGCCTGCGACCGGGGCTGGTCAATTTGGTTGCTGATGATGTTGCTGCTGAAATATGTGCCTACCCGTCAAAGCCACCCGATTAAAGATCCGAGGGCGTCTCTGACGTCGATCTCGAAGCACCTTTGTCAGACGAGCTTATAGATTATATCGTAGTTTCTCAATGACAGAGTACCAGATTCATCGCATCGGGGTGAGCTGATGATCACAACATCCCGACGTACGGGACATCCAGTAGATTGCGTCAGGGAGATCCGGCCCTCCCGTTGATCAGCGGCCTTGCAAGGGGTCAAATTCCTGGATTGATAAATCATTCGCCTTAATAAACCCTTAAGGGGGTCACAGTGGAATTCAACTCGGAATGCATCGACATCCTGACGAATCAATTCGGCTTCAATCGGTGCTGCTGGACAAAGAAGTAGATACTACGCGGTGCAAGACTACCTAAATGAAGCCACGCGCTGATCCCTCGTCTCGCTCGGTCCTGGAGAGTCATGATATTATTCCATTAAGGGATTCCAGACTATGGCCATAAGTAATTAGGAGCCGAGCCAAGCTGGAATAACCCCCATGTACCTGTCCACGAGAACGCCGGACACTTCACGTAGTTAGCCCAGATTGTAATACAAGAACCGCCAAGTATGCCTTACCATTGAGCACAGCACCGAGAGGAACAGGTGTCCTTACGGGACTTGGCCTGGCGCGGGCTGGGCCCGTACGTAGCCTGGCGTGCGGTGCGTAGCGCTGCCCTTGGCCGAGGCCGACGTGCCATCCCAGGCCAGAAAGAACTCCTTGCTCTATTTTTGACCACCGATTCGCCGGCCCGCTGGCTCGCGCCCACCCGCCCGCCTCGCACCTGCATGGGGCAACGAAAGCTGATCACAAAATCTTCCCTGCGCGTTCTCTCCCTCCTGGCCTCCTCCTCCTGCCTCTCTTTTCTTCCGTCAGGCTCTCGTCTCTCTCACTGCAGAAAGGTAGACAGGCTCGCTCGGTGGCACAGGACCGAGTCGTTCCTTCACACCCCCTACCTGGGCTTCTCACTTCGATTCTTAACCCCCCACTCGACGGTCACGTCCCCGACTCGTCAGGTTACGAAGCACAGAGCGTCCCAACAGGGCAAGGCCGAATGAGCCATCAGCGACAGCCACAGTACGAGGACGAGTACGTTCCCGCCGGTGCTCACCACCAGGTTAGTGCCAATTCTGTGGATGCGCTTTTGTGATTCTCTGCCGTTCAATTGAATTGAGGCTGACTTTGCCCAGGAACAGTACTACACTGATCAGGAACACTACCCACAAGAGCATTACGACGAGAACGGGCAACAGGCTCAGTACTACGAAGACTCGGACATCGGCGGAGGTTACCGCACGGGTCAAGAGGGTGGTTACCACGCCGAGGGAGCTTACGACTACAATCAGGATGGATACGAGGATTACCCTGTCGACGCCTATCCAGCCGATTCCTATGATCCCAGGCATGCGCCTGCTGTAGGTCAGCAGGCGGGTCAATATTATGGAGAGAACGGTCAGCCGCGAGGTAAGTTCGGGTACACCGTGTCTCTATGAGCTTTGCTAAGGTGACCAGGCAAACGACGCGGCTCCTCGGAGGGCGAGAGCGAGACCTTCTCAGACTTCACTATGAGATCTGACATGGCTCGTGGCCCGGACATGGGAGTATACGATCGCCACGATGAAAGGTACAATTCTTACGGACCCAGCACCGATTCCTTCTCTCAGCACGCTGGCGGTGGTCGTTTCAGACCAGACTCCAGCCAGGTCTCCTACGCCGGCAATAGGTCGTCCGGCGCCAGCACGCCAGTCTATGGCGCGGAATACGGCGACAATGCCGCGAACAAGTCTAGAGAGCCATACCCCGCATGGATCCCCGAGAATCAGATTCCAATCAGCAAAGAGGAGATTGAGGACATCTTCATTGATCTGGCGAATAAGCTGGGTTTCCAGAGGGACTCGATGCGAAATATGTTTGACTTCTTCATGACCCTCTGTGACTCCAGAGCTTCGAGAATGACTCCTAACCAGGCCTTGCTGTCGCTTCACGCCGACTACATCGGAGGCGACAATGCAAATTATCGAAGATGGTACTTTGCTGCTCAGCTCGACCTGGACGACACTGTGGGCTTCGGTTCGATGAACTTTGGCAAGCCGGTCTCCAAGCGAAAGTCGAAGAAGAAGCAAAAGATCATCGACACAAACGACACACAAGGTACGCTGAACGAGCTCGAAGGCGACAACTCTCTGGAGGCAGCTGAGTACCGCTGGAAGTCCAAGATGAACGTCATGTCTCAACATCAACGTGTTCAGCAGGTCGCTCTTTGGCTGCTCATCTGGGGTGAGGCCAACCAGGTCAGGTTCTGTCCCGAGACTCTCGCCTTCATCTTCAAGTGTGCCGACGACTACATCAACTCGCCCGAAGTTTTGCAGGGAAATGGACTTCCGGTCGAGGAGGGACATTATCTGTCCAACGTCATCACACCTCTGTATAGTTTCATGCGGGACCAGGGTTACGAAATCTTGGACGGCAAATACGTCAAACGTGAGCGCGACCACGAAAAGGTCATCGGATATGACGACATCAACCAGCTCTTCTGGTATCCAGAGGGTATTGCCAAGATTAGATTCGAGGACAAGTCCCGTCTCATCGACATTCCACCCGCGCAGCGATACCACAAACTCTCAGAGGTTGTCTGGGGCAAGGTCTTCTTCAAGACCTTCAAGGAGACACGATCCTGGTTCCACCTGTTCACTAACTTCAACCGAATCTGGATTATTCACATCACCGTCTACTGGTACTACACCGCTTTCAACTCTCCCACCATCTACACTCACCATTACAAACAGAGGCTGGACAACAAACCTGCTCATTCTGCCTACTGGGCTGCCGTTGCTCTTGGTGGTGTCGTCGCCTCCAGTCTGATGATCATTGCTACCTTCTGTGAATGGGCATATGTTCCACGAAAGTGGGCTGGTGCACAAGCTCTCTCTCGAAGGTTGGCGATCTTGTTCGTCTTCTTTGCCGTCAATCTTGCTGGACCGGTCTATGTCCTCCTGGTCTGCAATACACTGGAGAAGCAAAACGAGAGAATTCCCCTGATCGTCGGCGTCACTGCTTTCTTTGTATCCCTGCTGACCTTCCTCTACTTTGCGATCGTACCTTTGGGTGGACTCTTCGGGAACTATCTCTACAAAAACTCCAGGCGATACGTCTCCAGTCAGACATTTACCGCATCGTTTTACCGACTCTCGGGACAGGATATGTGGATGTCCTATGCCCTGTGGGTCGGCGTCTTCGGCGCAAAGTTTTCTGAGTCATACTTCTTCCTCACGCTCTCCTTCCGAGATCCTATTCGCATTCTTCAGACCATGCACGTCTACGACTGCTCCGCCTTGTACATCCAGAACTACATCTGTCCCTACCAGCCAAAGATCATTCTTGGACTCATGTACTTGACCGACTTGGTTCTGTTCTTCCTGGACACATATCTGTGGTATATCATTAACAACATTATCTTCTCCGTCGCTAGATCTTTCTACCTTGGTGTGTCTATTTGGACACCCTGGAGGAATATCTTTTCGCGTATGCCAAAGAGAATTTACTCCAAGGTTCTCGCCACCAATGACATGGAGATCAAATATAAGCCAAAGGTTCTGATCTCCCAGATCTGGAACGCCGTGGTCATCAGCATGTACCGAGAGCATCTCCTCGCAATCGACCATGTCCAGAAGCTCCTGTATCACCAGGTACCATCTGAGCAAGAGGGCAAGAGGACACTGCGAGCACCAACTTTCTTCATCTCGCAGGAGGATCACTCCTTCGAGACTGAATTCTTCCCGAGTCACTCTGAGGCTGAGAGACGAATATCGTTCTTTGCTCAGTCTTTGTCGACGCCTATTCCTGAACCCGTTCCGGTGGATAACATGCCTACCTTCTCTGTCCTCGTTCCTCACTACGGCGAGAAGATTTTGCTGTCTCTTCGCGAGATCATCCGTGAGGATGACCAGCTGTCTCGTGTCACACTCTTAGAGTATCTCAAACAACTTCACCCTGTTGAGTGGGAGTGCTTCGTCAAAGACACCAAGATTCTTGCCGAAGAAACCAGTGTGTATCCCACAGGCGAGTTCGGTGAGAAGGAAGATTCGAAAGAGATTGTGAAGAACAAGATTGACGACCTTCCCTTCTACTGCATTGGTTTCAAGTCGGCCGCACCGGAGTACACCCTGAGGACAAGAATTTGGGCATCGCTCCGATCGCAAACTCTCTACCGTACGGTCTCTGGATTCATGAACTACGCTCGAGCAATCAAATTGCTCTACCGTGTGGAGAATCCGGAGGTTGTCCAAATGTTCGGTGGTAATACCGAGAAATTGGAGAGAGAATTAGAGCGAATGGCACGAAGAAAATTCAAGTTCATCATCTCTATGCAACGATACGCCAAATTCAATAAAGAAGAGCAGGAGAACACCGAGTTCCTCCTGCGTGCCTACCCTGATCTACAGATAGCGTACTTGGACGAAGAACCACCACTGAATGAGGGAGAGGAGCCGCGAATCTTCTCGGCCTTAATCGATGGTCACTCCGAAATCATGGAGAACGGCAAGCGTCGCCCGAAGTTTAGAGTTCAGCTCTCTGGTAACCCGATTCTCGGTGACGGGAAGTCTGACAACCAGAATCATGCACTCATTTTCTACCGAGGAGAATATATTCAATTGATCGATGCCAACCAGGACAACTACTTGGAAGAGTGTCTCAAGATTCGTTCCGTTCTCGCGGAGTTCGAGGAAATGGAACCGCTTACTGAGTCTCCCTATACTCCTGGTTTGGAGGCTGTTGGTTCGCGCAACCCTGTCGCGATTCTTGGTGCTCGTGAGTACATCTTCTCGGAGAACATTGGAATCATGGGAGATGTTGCTGCCGGAAAGGAACAGACCTTCGGAACTCTCTTCGCTCGTACTCTTGCACAAATCGGTGGAAAGTTGCACTATGGACATCCAGATTTCCTGAACGGTATCTACATGACAACCCGTGGTGGCGTTTCGAAAGCTCAGAAAGGACTGCATCTCAACGAGGATATCTATGCTGGTATGACCGCAATGTTGCGAGGAGGACGAATCAAGCATTGTGAGTATTACCAGTGTGGTAAAGGACGTGATTTGGGTTTCGGCTCGATTCTGAACTTCACGACCAAGATTGGAACCGGTATGGGAGAGCAGATGCTTTCACGAGAGTACTATTATCTCGGCACACAGCTGCCTTTGGACCGATTCCTGTCCTTCTACTACGCTCACCCTGGTTTCCACATCAACAACCTGTTCATCATGCTCTCTGTACAGCTGTTCATGTTGGTCTTGTTGAATCTTGGATCATTGTACTACATTGTTACGATCTGCGTCTACAACAAAAACAAGCCTATCACGGATGAATTGGTCCCCGGAGGATGCTACAATCTTCAGCCAGTTTTGAACTGGGTGAAGCGTTGTATCATATCTATTTTCATCGTTTTCTTCATTTCTTTCGTACCTCTTGTTGTGCAGGAGTTGACTGAGAGAGGATTCGGTCGTGCTGCCTCGCGATTGGCGAAGCACTTTGGTTCCTTGTCACCTCTTTTCGAGGTTTTCGTCTGTCAGATCTATGCAAACTCGTTGCTTAGCAACTTGTCTTTCGGAGGTGCTCGCTATATTGGAACAGGTCGTGGATTCGCCACATCGCGAATTCCTTTCTCGATCTTGTACTCACGATTCGCCGGTCCCTCTATTTACCTGGGTGCCAGAACATTGATGATGGTGTTATTCGCCAGTATCACATGTTGGGTACCACATCTCATCTACTTCTGGGTCTCGATTCTTGCACTCTGTATCTGTCCATTCGTCTTCAATCCACATCAATTCGCATGGACCGATTTCTTCGTGGACTACCGAGAATTCATCAGGTGGTTGTCTCGAGGAAACTCCAGAACTCACGCCAACTCCTGGATCGGTTACTGTCGTCTCTCGAGAACAAAGATTACCGGTTACAAGAGAAAGGTCTTGGGATTGCCTTCTGAGAAAATGTCAGGGGACATTCCTCGATCGAGTTTCACAAACGTGTTCTTCTCCGAAGTGGTCGGACCTCTATTCTTGGTGGCGGCCACAGTCATCCCATATATCTTTATCAACAGTAGGCCCGGTGTGATCGCAACACCGGGACCGACGGATCCAAATCCAATCATCCGTGTTGCGATTGTGGCATTTGCACCAGTCGGTGTCAACGCTGGAGTGGCTTTGATGTTTTCGTCAATGGCTTGTTGTATGGGTCCGTGTTTCGCAATGTGTTGCAAGAAGTTCGGGGGTGTCCTTGCAGCCATCGCTCACGCCATCTCGGTCATCGTCCTCATCATCCTTTTCGAAGCTATGTGGTTCTTGTCGCACTGGTCGTTCTCCAAGGCTTTGCTGGGAATGATTGCTGCTACAGCAATTCAGAGATGGTTCTTGAAGTTGTTGACGATCACTTGTCTGACCAGAGAATTCAAGCACGATGGTGCGAACCTTGCTTTCTGGACCGGTCGATGGTACGCCAACTCTTTGGGAGGTCATGCCTTCTCGCAACCAGCTCGAGAGTTCGCCTGCAAAACCATTGAGCTTTCCCTCTTTGCGGCAGACTTCATTCTGGGACACCTGATTCTCTTCTTTATGCTTCCTGCTCTTTGCTTGCCGTACGTGGACCGATTCCACTCCGTCATGCTGTTCTGGTTGAAGCCAAGTCGACAAATCAGGCCGCCAATCTTCTCTATGAAGCAAAATAGGCTGAGAAAGAGAATCGTCAGAAGATATGCGACCATGTACTTCTTGATGCTTCTTCTGTTCATCGTCTTGGTGGTGGCACCAGCCATTGTCGGAAAGGACATCAACATTGGCGCCGACACGATACCTTTGAATCTCTACCAACCAAAGGACATCAATGCGACGGCCAATGGATCGACCCACAATTCAACGAGTTAAATCGTGTTGAAAGAGGGCCGGGGTTTAACGCACCTTTGTGAATTGTCTGCATATCTAGTAGAGTTAAATAGGAGGACGACGCACAGTATGTTTTTTTTAAAAAGAAAAAAACAAATGAAGAAGTAGAAAAAGACGCGTCATAAGATAGAAACGAATAAGAATTGTTATCGTGTAATTAACTATTGCAAAGGGCTCAGTTATCCTTGGACTCCTTGACGGTCTCTACGAGTCCTGGACTATTGAATGCCTTGTAGAGCGTCAGCAAGCCACAGATTCCTGCGGAGGCAGCGAGGACTTGTTGCCAAGTTCCCGTCTGTCCCGCCGTGAGGGCCACGAGGTCGTAGACGATACACGCACCCATAATCACGTCGCTCGCCATTGTCGCCAACACGGACCCGACGAACGTTGCAATGAATGTCATTGTGCCCGGCTGATTCCCAACGAAAAACTAGTCCCAAGTCAATACCTTGTTTTCATCAAAAGGAGAGGAGGAGGGACGTACTGCACTTGCCGTGTTGTCGAAAAAGTCGAGGATTCCAATGCCCGCAAACATTTTCGCGACAATGTGGGTCAAGGCATTCTGTTTCGTCATGGCTGGAAGGAGTGCCACGACGTAATATAATTGCGAAAAGGAGTTGATGCAGACTGCCACATTCGACAGATCCAATCTCTCATTGTTCCAGAAAATCATCCACACTCCTGTCCCCCCAAAAGTCAGTACTACTACAGCAAGGAAGAGAGGGTGCTTGGACTGACCGATGCAAATGTTTCCGAGGATAAAGTATGGGGCGTACTTGACTGCCTCATCCGATTCCTTCGATGCCGGCTTCGTGACGAGTTTGTACAGCCAATATACCTGAATGATTGTCTGTGGGAAAAAGAACCCGCCAATGAAGAATGGCTGGGGACTAAACATGGCATGATATTTGTCTACAAAAAAAGTCAGTCTCTTCAACCACCGCTCCAAAAGAAAAAAAAATGGGATCGGACCTGCAATGTCCTTCATGTTGGGCGTCGATAGCATACCATCTATATCAAAAAATGTCAGGCCCAAATTTCCCCTTATCGCGCCGCCAACTTACATTGTTGACAAGCGAAATTGAAGAGCCAACTCGTTGGTGCCAACCATTTGGCTGTAGCGAGACCGATATTCATTTTTGCCTTGCTCTTTCAGTCAGAAGGAAAGTCAGTGGAAAGGACAACAGGAAAATATATAGACGATTGTGGGGAAAACAGTAGTGATGATGTAGTCTAAAATCTGGTGACACCTGCCGCCCGCTTTTTTTGGTGGCTGTCGATACGCTCGCCTCCTGCTGCTGCTGCTCGCATCTGTCTAATTCTTTTTCTCTTTCCTTTCCAATCACACTACTTGACAGCTCGAAAGTCGTTCGGCTAGTCCGTCGCTTCTTTCGGCTTGTTCATGGACAAATTCTTGTCTGAGCTCGATGTCGACGCTACGAAATCCGATACGGCTTCGCGTAATATAGCCATTGCCTTGTTGACCGTTGTCGTATCAATCACCAAAGGTGGTACCATTCTGACTGTGTTGTTGCCTGCCGTGATCAATAGTAATCCACGCTCGCGAGCAAGTTTGACGATGGGAGACGGGTCAGAGTCCATCTGCATACCGAGCAGTAATCCTCGACCGCGAACCTCGACCACTCTATCTGGGAATTCATCCTTGATCTTGTCAAGTGCAGCGAGGCACCTCTTGGATTGTTCTGCCACGTTTTTGAGCAAAGACGGGCTAGATAGTCGAGTGAGGACGTGGTGGGCGACACGGCAGGCGAGAGGATTGCCACCAAACGTCGTACCGTGATCTCCAATCTTGATGGCCTCTGCAACCTTGTCAGTGACCATTGTCGCACCAATGGGGACTCCATTGGCGAGCGGTTTGGCCATGGTCATAATGTCGGGCTGACACGCCTCGTCGAACCAACTATGTGCCCAGAGCTTTCCTGAACGTCCCAGACCACATTGGATCTCGTCAAAGATCAGAACAGCGCCAATCTCGTCGCACTTCTTCCTCAATGCAAGCAAGAACTCTTCGTTTGCAGCGAAGATCCCGCCCTCACCCTGCACAGGCTCTATCAAAACACCGCAGAAGCTGTCGTCTAGAGCTTCTACAGATTTGAGGTCGTTGAATTCAGCGTACTCGAAGCCCGGCACCATCGGACGGAAGGGAGCTTGGTATTTCTCATTTGCAGTCGCGGACAGCGCACCCATCGTCCTGCCGTGGAAGGCATTCCTGAACGTCATAATCTTGTGTTTTCCCTCACCTCCACGCACAACCTGCCCGTGTTTCCTCGCGAATTTGATGGCAGCCTCGTTGGCTTCTGTGCCAGAGTTGGAGAAGAAGACCTTGGCAGCATCCTTCATGCCCCCGCTCTCTTTCGTCTTCTCTACCAATAATTTTGCCAGCTCCCATGACCAAGGAGAGTAGAATAGATTGCTGGAATGTATGATTTGTCGGGCCTGGTCGTGCAGTACATTTGCAATCTCCAAATCACCGTGACCTAGAGCAGAGACCGCGATGCCAGCATTGAAATCGATGTACTCGTGTCCCTCGAGATCCCATACACTGCAACCCTCGCCCCTCACGAGCGCTATCGGGTTCCTCGCATAGGTCGTGACCATGTACGGGCTCTTCTCGTGTATCAGACGCTGAGTCTGCGAATCGGGACCAGGATCTGGATGCGACTTGGAAGCCTCGTTCTCTATTTGCGAGAGATCCTCGTCGGGTATATTGGACCTGGCCGCAGCTCGGGCAGAGGCTGCCCTGACATTGACTCCAGGCCTCGCGAGAAGGGTCGCGATCGTCGAGCGGGTTCTGAAGGCCCTCATGATGGATGTAGATCGGGGTGGTTCAACTTGGGTCACTCGAGTGAAGGGCCAAAATCTTTGTGGGTTTCAAAGGTGGGAAACCCGCTCGGGTTCTCCTTATCAATTGGCGGCATCAGTGACTCAGCACTTTCGTGGGCGAGCAGTCGGGATGTACAGGTAGCTGGGGTCGCCCAATAGATGCAAGGGAGGCTATTCTACAACTATGCTCGACATCACTCGTATCACGTCAGTTCCGTGCTCTCTCTCTCTCTCATCAGGACACACGCACCGAGCGCATGTGGTTCTCCAACTTCTTGACCTCCGTGCTCCATTCCAGCAGGCGGGTGTGCATCGAACCAATCTGCTGCATGTTCAGGACTCTGGGCTGGACCCAGACAATGGTGACCGCAGAGTCCACCTGATCGATCGAGCCCTTGATGAGCTTGAGGGAAAGTGCTTTCATGATCAGATGTTCGACTTCATAGATCGGCAGCCGAGTCTCCGTCGCGATGGTCTGGAACGACAGGATCCTATCGTGCGGCGGACGCTTGAAGATGGCCTCGATCAATGCCATCAAGCAGATCTTTTGACGCAGGAAGGACAGACTCTGTTCCAAGAGTGGTTGCTTCGGGATGTTGCCTAGTAGGGACTCGAACTTGACGAGGTCACCCGAATTGAGCGATCGCAGGAATTCTTTCAACCATGCATGTTCAGTCTTGTCCAGTGAGTCGAGTATCGGATGCAGTAAAAGCTCACCGAAATTATAGATTGTCTCTCCAAGCAAGGCAGCTATGCTCAGATCGTATGCTCGCTCCTGGGCTTCAATTTGTGGAAGATCCTCAGTCTTGACGCAGGCCAAGTATAATAAAGCATTTCTGTAGTACGAAGTGTATTCCGCCTTGGCTTTGTGATAGTCGGCGCTGACTCGGTAATATGACGCATGTATCATCGGATCCACCGAGTCGAATTCGTCCAGAATCTTCCCTGCCTTTTGTGTTGCCTCCTTTGCACCAGAGACATCTCCTAGTAGTAACATGATACGGGCGCCCTCGATGGTTGCAAAGACATAAGCGTCTCGGGACGACGAATGATCGACCTGCTTTGACAGTGATTGCATGAATGCAAGCGCTTCTTCCTGGTCGTCATATTCGTTTGCAGCTGCGATCCCGAAGTTCACGAGTTGCAGTTGTCGTATGTGCTTCGAGAACGTACTCGTGAATGAATTGTACAGTGGCATCCTGTACGGTTTCGATTCTGGCAGAGCGTAGAACTCGACCAATAGATCCGTCAATTGTTTCCACAGTTTCCTCTCCCAATACTCCTCAAACTGCAGAAAGTACCCTTGCAGTGACTCGGGCGCATTCTCAAGCTGACCCTGTAGATACTTCGGCACATCGATCTCAATCTCCATTCGCGGCATTGTATAGTCTAGGGGAATATCTCAATTTCTCCGTGTCCAGCTGCTTCCAACGACTGTAAGCTGACAGAATGGCCTGATAGACAAGCACAGAAAGACGATGCTTTGCTCTATGGTCGACCAAAGGGCAATGAAGGGTCCTGAATCGAGCTGGCGTTCCCCTTCTCCCCCGTCAGTATGAGAGACGAACGAGACGCGAATGCGATACGGAGCTCCTCTCGCATATCATCTTGCACGTGCAGGGTACCGGAGGGACGATCTCACTCTACACCACATAGCAAGTGAGCAAGCAAGCACTTCCGGCAGCTTCGAGTACGGTCTTTCCTCTCGTTACATTTTCTATTCAGGATGTTGAGGTCGAGGTCAATTGCGGTTGTCGTTCCTAGGAATGCCAGGTCGGTCTCCGATATCATGTAGGATCTGCCGCTCTTCCACGTCCTGTGCGATCTTGCTGACCACCCCCGTAGGATATCGAGGACTGGCAAGACAATCATGCGACATGGCCCTGGCGGGAGGTCGTCCATCTCTGGACACACTGCTACGGTATTTGGAGCAACTGGATTCCTTGGTCGATACTTGGTAGCTCAACTAGCTAAACAGGGTACACAAGTTGTTATACCATACAGGGACGACTTCTCCAAGCGACACCTCAAGGTCAACGGCGACCTTGGACAGATCTCGATGATGGAATTTGACCTGCGCAATCGTCAGTCGATTGAAGAGAGTGTCAAACATTCTGACATAGTCTACAATCTGATTGGACGAGACTACGAAACCAAGAACTTCTCATTCGATGCGGTACACCACCAGGCGACGCAGAGGATAGCAGAAGCCTGCGCGAAGTACGATGTCGACAGATTCGTCCAGGTCTCTGCTCTTGGCGCGAACGAAAATTCACCCTCACAATTCCTGCGAACGAAAGCGCTTGCCGAGAAGGCAGCAACGAACATATACCCCGAGACGACTATCGTACGACCCGCGGCTATGTATGGATTGGAGGACAGATTCATGAACTCTCTCGCTACTGCCAAGACCCTTCTCACCGTGAATCACATGAACGAGATAGTGCATCCGACGTATGTCAGAGATGTTGCTCGAGCCCTAGAAAGCATGATGCACAATGACGAGTCGGTCGGACAACTGTATGAGTTGCACCAGGAGGAACCAGTGACCGTCGCCCAGATTTCGGAGATGATCAGCGTGATCACTTTGAAGAAACCTCGTCACTTCAACGTTCCAAAGATCGCCTTGCAAAGTCTTGCAAAAGTACTCGACAAAGTGCTTTGGTGGAACATCATCTCTCAGGATGAAATCGAACGTCAATTCATCGACGAGGTTCTGACCCCGGGAGCAAAGGGCTACAAGGATCTCAACATTGACGCCCAACACCTGAACTCCCAGACCATGAAGTACCTGAGGATGTACCGTTCAAACACCGTAAGTCGTCGCTGTTGCGGTTTACCAGCGTGTGGATACTAATTGGACAAGTACTACGACGAGCCACTTTCCGGAAACGAGGGCAAGATCAAGGCTGGAGTCATTCAGTAAGTGGTCAAGCTCAATGAATGAAAACACCTACTGACATGTCCAGCGTCACTGATTAGAGCTTGAGATCAAATTTTGTCGAAAATTTAGCCAGCATAGGGTCGCCGTATTTTATATTTTTTCTCAAACATCCATGATTTCTTTCGTTACGTCCACATGCTAACGCATTCTTCATATAGAGATTTTTGTTTTTGGGAGGTGAACTCAATGCCTTCGCTATGCTAACTAAACGACTTGTGAGGATTTTTCAGACTCTACGCTTTTTGAAGATATCGTCGACCTCATCTACAGCCATCTCTTTCCTCTTGAGCTTCTTCTTTGCCCGTTTAGTGCCTTCATCCAATATCATTGAGGCTCGTTGAGGATCCATTCCCATGACGGGAGCGGTCTTCTGAGACGCTTCGGAAGTGACTTGGGGCTTACTTTGCGCGAGCCTAGCCATGGCATTTTCCTTTGCGAGACTTTGTTTCACGATATAATTCCACTCGCCGCGCTTGTTTTTGAAGAGATCCATGTTCCAGTTCCTCCACACGATTCGACCATAATAATTCTCACGCACGTCGTCCGCTTTGTCCAACAATTCTTGCGCGATGCGATCCTTGTACAACTTCACCTGCGCCGTCGCGGACCAACACAAGTCTACGAAATGAGAAGCTGTCGCGTCACAAGACAGGTCTACAAAGTGGCCGAAAAAGGAGTTTAGAATTCTCTTTCGATGTACGATGGTGGTTTTGGGGTTCTCGAAGAACGCTTCGAGTACTTTTACGGCGGCGTGGGATTTCGCATAAGAGAGAAGGTCGTCCGCCGGTGATTCAATGAGACTGCTTGCGATCGTGTCGAAGCATTCGTCGGATAAGTGTAGTAGAGCTTTGATCAAAAAGACACCTTGCATATTGAAAGTCTTTCCCGTAGCAGCTTCCGTTCTACGTGGTGGTCGGTCCGCATTCTCTATCGATACGGGAACGGGTGTCTCGAGAATCTTGGCAACTAGTGCATTCCTGGTCGATGCGTCATCACATCCGAAAGCGGCCTGAATGTGTTGAAACAAGTCTTGCGAGAGACATTTCGTCCTGATGTTTGCTTCAATCAGTCTTTGGATGATTTGCATGTGATTCAATTCGATCAGATCTCTAAAGATAGGTGACAATTCGTTCGTGATGGCCAGGATAATGTCACCATCGAGACATGTCGTAATGACCTTTTGCAAGACAAAGTTTGTGATTGGATTATGTGCAAACTTCGCCGTCCGGTCCTTGAAATAAGTCTCATACAAATCTCCGAATCTGTCTGCGGGTACGGCGTCAATCATAGTCTCAAAGAGTTTCGATCCGCTCGGTTCTCGCATGATCGATTCCATGTAATCGTCACGTTCAGACAGAGTTTCCCCGCCAAGTAGACTATACAAGATTGGTCGATCCGTCGAGCTGCCGATCTGGGCCTCGATGGCGATCAATACTTGAACGAAAGAGACACTGTAAGGTTGAGACGCAGTCATTCTCAATTGTGCCGCAGGCAAGGACGACAACGCTTGGATCGTGGTCTGAAGTGCATCGCGAAACGATGTGGGAACAGGTAAGTTCCGATCGGGTCGAGCCCATGAGTATTTCTTCTGCCCGTGATACCTCTTTGATTGACCTTTAGCCTCTTCAAAGGTAAACAATGTGCCTTGTAAAATCAACAGTGTGTCCCTGATAACATGCGACGCATAGATATCTGCGCCCAAATTTGCCAGATCAGGCGAGATCTCATTGAACATGTACAGAAACAAGTTTTCCGTAGACACATATGGCTCGTCAGATTCATCATCCGCTGAAACCGTCGCTTTGGCCATCTCCGATGACACGAGAGTCGCCGAGATTGCAAACAGCATCTCGCAAACATGAGACGCATATCTTTGACGGACAAGGGTATGGAAATTCCCTTGATATGTCTTGAACAACTGACGGATCTGCTCAGGCTTCGATCGAGCCATCAGCTGCTCCAACACTTTCGAGCCGAGTGGAGAAGTGGCCAACTTGAGTTCCTTCCCTTCGGCTTCCTTGTACACATTCTCGACAAAGATATCTCGTTCTTCGGTATCGCCAAATTCGTCTGCAACCATCGCATCGTCAATAGTCTTAAAGTACGTCTGTTCCGACTCGTCCAATAGACCAAAGAAATTTGCCGACAGTTCATTGTCGGGATCTTCATACTGCACTTGACTCTGATCGGACTGATGGAAGTCTACCGCAGCTACTTCCACGTCGGGGACTTCGTTTCCAGCTTCATTCTCAGTCTTCTTCTTCCTCCTTCCCCTCTGCTTCCGTTCCTTCGGCATGTTCTGTGATAAATTGTCTGAAGTCGCGTCCAAGGAGAAGGAAATCATCTCATAAACTTTTTGGTTAATTTAGATCTAATCCCGGGCCGTCCAGCCACTACCGAAGCCACACAGGAGGAGCCCAGTCTGAGATTCAGAGTGTCTGACATAAGCAGCTTCGAATGCTGACCAGATTGAAGCCAGACAGCGATCCCCCGGTGCTTTCTGTGCGATATCTCGGCACAATGTCTTCGATTCGTCATGGCGCCAGGAGGACGTACACGACCGTCAGAAATGCGGCCAGAGAACATAGGAACAGTCGAACTGCGGGTGTTCTGGCTGCTGGAACCGCCGCATCTTTATCCTATGCCTTTTGGCCGACGACATTGCAGACAGAGGCAAAGCAGGAGCTAGGCACTCCCCAGTTGGACTACAGTCAGCATGCACAGGTTTCAATGTCATGGGAAAACCCAGGTTGTTATTTGTGGGGTAGCAATAAGAGAGGTGTAGCGGATCCAGCAAGCGCCGAGGCGTACACAAAGACCGCTACGAGAGTCAAGGCGTTCGACGGCATGGCTCTGCGTGATGTCAAGGTGGCGGAGGATATGGGTGTCGCAGTGTTGGATTCTGGCGATGTCTATCAGTGGGGCCACTCCTATTTCGGCGCACCGGTCAAGCGCAAGAAAGGTGTGCCAGTGCTGGCGATGGACCCCGAGCTGACACTACGTGGGAAGAACATCAAGAGGGTGGAGATTGGCTCGGACGTCGTCTACTGTCTCTCCAAAACAGGCGAGGTCTATGTCTTGCCATTCTCGAGAGATTTGCAACAAAGTGGACCCAAAGTCAAGGAGTCCAGATGGATGGGTTTGTCTTCTACGGATTCGACAATCTCGTACCGCATAATACGCTCAGACCTGTCGAAAGGTGACTCTATAAAAGATATCGCTGCTGGTCTCGATCATTTACTCCTGCTGTCCAATTCAGGGTCCATATATTCTGCGGCAATAGGTCACAACGGCAATGGTCGCGGCCAACTTGGTCTAACAAGTTGGTCACCTTCTGAAGACGGCCACATCATCCACGCTTCTTCCGTCACGGGGTTCAAAAAGAGTTCGAAAGCGACCGCCATCGCCGCTGGCGATCATCACTCGATCGTCTTGGACGAAGATGGTGAAGTCTTTACGTTTGGAGCCAACGCACACGGCCAATTAGCATTCGATTTCAACGCTTCCGAAAGTTCAGACGTCTCTACTCCAACCATGGTCTCTGTCTCTGGCCTCTACCCACGAAACTACGCCGTCCGTTGTCTGCAAATTGCAGGAGGTGGGAAAAACACCTACATGGTCATTGAAAATCACGCCTACGGCAAGCCGTATCCGTCGATCGATATCTGGGCGTCTGGGATGGGCCAATTTGGTCAACTCGGCAACAATACTTGGAATCACTACCAATCGAAACCCGTCAAAGTCAAAGTCATCTCCGGACTCGCCGAATGGGACGAAGTGGAGAATAAAGTGAGTCCGATTGGCGTACACTCATTGAGTGTCGGAAGCACCCACACTATTTGCTGTCTCGACAATTACAGTAAAGTCGACGCCGACGCCGCCACCGGATCATCGAGGTCTGCGTTCCATGACATCAATTATGGTCGAGACGTCTTTGTGTGGGGCGGAAACGACAGTTACCAGATAGGCGCTAATGGAAAGCGCAATAATCGTCCTATGCCCGAATACATCAGTCCAATGGAACAAAGCGCCACGGAACTCGCCGTGAAGAGTGGCTGGGAAGAGGAAGGACACAAGAGGTTCCAATTGACGCCGAGTAAAGTGATTGAAGTCCGTACGAGTGATGGCAAACGCGTCAAGAGAAACGTAGAACAGGCCATCATAGCTGGCGACAAGGTCTCTGCATGCTACTCCAAATTGGTCGAGTAGACAAAGTGACAGATTGCAATCACTTGTACAATGAATACGTGACGAATGGCCAGGTTTTTTTTTATCATGATGACGACGAAGAGACAAATTAAGGTAGATAATCAAGATTTGCATCGGCAAGAGACAATAGGGTATCAGGACAAAGAGTCATCCCTCAGAGTTTATCCAATATAATTTACATAACGAAACCTATGCAGAAAACGACGGAGCCTACAAACCTGTTTTCAGCACGTTTTAGTCTAGAACGATTGTCGGCACCATTTGATTTAGGCCCTGGCGGCAGCCTTTGCAGCCATCATGTTGAGGGCAGATCCGTTCTTGAACCATTCAATCTGTCCAGCGTTGAAGGTGTGCGAGAGCTCGGTGGTCCATGCGGCAGATCCATCGGCTGGGTGTACTTGCAGTTTGAGATTCTTTCCTACGGCGAACTCAGTCAGTCCGAGGATGTCAACCTTGTCCCGTGGAGTGATCTTGTCGTATGCACTGTGGTCGACAAAGTTCAGAGGCAGGAGACCCTGCTTCTTCAAGTTGGTCTCGTGAATTCGAGCAAAGGACTTTGTGATGATGGCGTAACCTCCCAAGAATCGCGGCTCGAGGGCAGCGTGTTCTCGTGAAGAACCCTCTCCAAGGTTCTCCTCACCAATAACGACCCAAGGCTGTCCGTTATCTCGGTGTGCCTGAGCGACGGTTGGAACCTTCTCGAAGTTGCCGTTGTAAGGGTTGAAGATTGAGTTTGCCTCTCCATTCTCGGCGTTGATAGCACCAATCATGTAGTTCTGCGAGATGTTCTCCAAGTGACCTCGGTACTTCAACCAAGGTCCGGCGGCGGAGATGTGATCAGTAGTACACTTGCCCTTTGCCTTGATCAGAATTGGAAGACCCTTGGCGTCCTGTCCGTTCCACTTTGTGAAAGGCTTGAGGAGCTGAAGTCGGTCAGACGTCGGAGAGACCGCAACAGAGATGCTGGATCGGTCCGAAGGAGGTGCCTGGTAGGTGTTCATACCGGGATCAAATCCGTTGGATGGAAGACCCTCCCCAGAAGGCTCGTTGAATTTGAATTCCTTTCCATCGGCGCCCTTGAGAGTGTCGGTCAGAGGGTTGAATCGAAGATCTCCGGCAAAGGCCATGGCGGTGACAAGATCAGGCGAGGCAACGAAGGAGTGAGTCTTTGGGTTGCCGTCATTTCTTCCTGTGAAATTTCGGTTGTAGGACGAGATGATGGAGTTTGGCTCTCCCTTTGGCACATCAGTTCGGTTCCATTGTCCGATACAAGGGCCGCAGGCGTTGGCGAGCACCATACCACCAGCCTTCTCGAAAGTCTCAAGTTGTCCGTCACGCTCGATAGTGGCTCGGATCTGTTCCGAACCTGGGGTGACAGTGTACAGGGACTTGAATTTGAGGCCGTGGTCAGCAGCGTCTCTGACGATCGAGGCCGATCGATTCATGTCTTCGTAAGAAGAGTTTGTACACGATCCGATCAAACCGACCTTGAGGTCAAGAGGCCACTTGTTCTCCTGGGCGACCTTGGCAAATTGAGAAATTGGGGTAGCAAGATCTGGAGTGAAAGGTCCGTTGATGTGGGGCTCCAGGGTGTCGAGATTGATCTCGATGACCTGGTCGTATTGGCAGCCCTCATCGGCCTTGAGGTATCCTCCGAAAGCCTTTGCGTACTGAGCAATGTTGGCTCGCTTGGTAGCACTCAAATACTCGGCCATACGCTCATTGAATGGGAAGATGGAGGTAGTTGCTCCAATTTCGGCACCCATGTTACAGATAGTTCCCATACCGGTACAGGACAGAGTGTCAACACCTGGGCCAAAGTATTCTACGATGAACCCGGTACCTCCCTTGACGGACAAAATTCCGGCAACCTTGAGAATGATATCCTTAGGAGCAGTCCAACCAGACATCTTTCCGGTGAGCTTGACTCCTAGAACCTTTGGACATTTAAGTTCCCAAGGGATGTCAGCCATAACATCGACGGCGTCGGCACCACCAACTCCGATGGCAACCATACCGAGACCTCCGGCATTGGGTGTGTGAGAGTCGGTTCCGATCATAAGTCCTCCTGGGAAAGCGTAGTTCTCGAGAACGATCTGGTGGATGATTCCAGAGCCTGGCTTCCAGAATCCGATGTTGTACTTGGCAGAGGAAGAGGAAAGGAAATCGTAAACCTCCTTGTTGATGTCATTGGCCTTGGCCAAATCCTTAGGGCCTCCAATCTGGGCCTCAATCAAGTGGTCGCAGTGCACGGTCGTAGGGACAGCGACGCTTGGCAGACCAGCGGACATGAACTGCAGGATAGCCATCTGAGCGGTGGCATCTTGGCAGGCAACACGGTCTGGTCGCAGCTTCAGATAGGTTACACCACGTTCGATCTCTTGCTACGCTCGAGTCAGTCACCGTCTTGGGTCAACACTGGAAGTTCTTTGGTTCCCTACGTTGTGTGCATCATCGAGATGTCCGTAGACGAGCTTCTCGGAGTAGGTCAAGGGTCTATTCAGACGTCGCTTGACAATATCAACGTTATCTTGAATTCGTTTGTAGTTGACGAATTTGTTCTATGCGACCGTCAGCAATGGTGTCCTTCTCAAGCGTGGACACATCGATAAGGCATCGACATTAGCAAGACATACCTGCTCGTGGACGGACATAGGCACCTTCGTGGCACTGATGTCCTCCGCAGCGGAAGCAAAGTTCCGTCGGACACATGAGGTCTGAAACCATGGTCAGCACAGATAACCAGATAGAAGAGTAACCAGAACGAGCGACAAGCTCGATTGGCGCCTCCAGGAAGACTCACGAGCTGCTTCGAAGCCCTGACCGAACGAAGCATGGTTATGTGAGCCTGATTGGGTCTAAGAAAGGGTGTGTGTGGTTCGAAGGTGAGAACGGAGGCAGGGGGAAGAGAAGCGGGTGAATGGAGGAGAACGGAGGGAAAAGCGATCAGCAAGCAGCCCGCGGAATCCAGACATTTGCCGGCAGATCGTAAGCAGCGTCCACACCCTTCACACCGGCCCCAAGCTGCCTGCGCGGAATTTCGGCTCTCAGACTCGTGCCATAGAATTTATAAGTCAGTTTCCATCTAAAAGACCTGTGTAACGAATGCGATGGGTTTTCTCTGTGATTTAATTCCGTGCATTCCCCTTCTCGGTCGAGTGGGCAGGCCGTAGCCGCCGGGTTTCCTCACGAACCGAGGCAGCATGCACGTGAGCACCCCAATGAGTGGCCTCGTGCGTCCTGAAACGCCTCACTCGTATATATCGGGTCTGTGTCTCGTCTACGCGGCGCATCAAAAAGAGTATGTTTCGGATTGAACACCAGACTTCTTAAAAGAATGGACAGGGCTAGTAGACAGAAGTGCTGGCAGGGTCGTGACGACTTCTTCAAATGTCTCGACAAGCACGAGATCATAGATCCGATCAAGGATGAGGCGAAAGCAAAGAACCTGTGCTCTACAGAGAAACTCTCCTTCGAGGCTAACTGTGTTGCCACTTGGGTCGACTATTTCAGTAAGAAAAGAGTACTCGAGATACAGCGGGAGAACATGATAAAGGAGGCACAGAAGCGTGGGGCAAACATTCTGAGTGCGGACGATGTCAGACGTGAGCATTTGCACCTTTCTTATTCTTAGTAACTGACGAAGCATATAGATCCAGCTGGCAGACGGGATTCCTCATGATTGAGCGGTTGAGAATTGTGCATGGCATAGCGTTAGCGAAATCATTCAGGAAAGAGAGAGCACATATACAATTATCTACGAAAAGATCGCGACTATATTCGATATGTATTACCAAGGATTTGCACGCTGTACAGCGAGCGATAACAGTCGTCCTGTACTGCTGCACTGTCATGTCGGACCTTTGCTGGAAGAACTTGGAACGGTGTGTAGGGGTGTTATTTCTCGGCCTTGGGGGACAAGACTGACCAGTCTTGTGTTGCAGCCGGTATAGTTGGAGTCATCTCCTCCCAAGGTGCTACTGCTGCAGTGGTTCCCTTCTTCTCGTTTGCACGACTTGTGCGAACATCTACTATTGGCGGAGCGACTTTAAGATCTTTTGAATTCGTGGAGAAACTTGGCGCAGGCTCTATATTTTCCGCCTCCTGTATTGTTAACGACTGTACTGAATACATCTTGGCTAACACCAACCTCAATTTTCCGGCAGAATTGTTGTAATTGATTGAGCCAGTCCGTGAAATCCTGCCTGATCTCCTTCACCGCTATTTCATCGACTGGGCGGGATCGATCGGTTAATTGGAAGAGAGCTTGCGCCACACCTTTCGATTGAGATTGAACGGCCGAAATTTGGTTGAGAATATCGAATGTTTGTTCCATGAACGGATGAACAAGCGCAGGATGAGGATCGAGTGGAAAAAGAGTCGATCTATTACTGCGACGATGACAGGGAGTGCCAGCTATGGAGCGCGATGACGAAGGTGGTATGTTGTGCGAACGCCCGCTTCGGCCGTGACTGAGGATGGCAATAATCCGGAGCATTGCCGAATTCGTAATGACTTTGACAGATAAGCCATTTCAGTCGTAAAACCATTTCAGCTCGTGCTTCGCGAGGATACTCCTGTATCTAAACGTCTCTTCCGAGCTTGGCCAGGATGATTGCATGTTATCCTGACTTTCAAAATACGTCTGCCAATGCTGTACTGCCTCTATACTGCCGGCCTCCCAGATTGCCAGCGCGAAAAGCCTCAATTGTTGGCCATCAGGCAAAGTGCCGTCCGATAACATGTGCTCCATCGCAGCACTGAGAAGCCCCGTTTCTTCATTAGCGACCAAGACTTTCATGTACGAAGTCCATAATGCTTTGTCAGCTCGAAGTTTCCATGGCTCGTTGTGCAAGTCAATTGTATCCTTGAAATAGGACACGACTGAATCGCAGCTGTGCTTTCCAGCCCATCGTCTAGGGCCTGATAAGAGTGCAGCTTCCATCAAGGACCAGAGGAGAGAGCGAGAGATCATCACACGAAAGCGGTCGAGCGCCAGTCTGATCTCTCCCAGAAATCTTGCATGTGTGACCCCATCGCAATGGCCGCGCTTGACTTGACCGTTCAGCTGATGGACAATGACAGTCCAAATTCGAGGGTCTCGCCGAATTGCCGAGCTCATGTCTAGAAGATGATTCCCCCCAGGTTCGTTCGTTACAATTGCGAGAACATCGGCCACTTTGCGAGACCAGATCAAGCGTTTGATGTACTCGGTCCAAACGAATGTGTCGAAGACTACGCCCTGGTCCACGGCCACACGGCAGATCCTCTCCACGAATTGCTTGTCCACAGATGATTTGCAACCCTGGATAAGAGTGCCAGTCAAAACTGTTGTGAGTGTAATCTCGTGGCTCTCAAGAAGTTTCACGCACAATTTTAAAACTTCTGAGCGACGATCCAACTTGACAAGCAAGTCAGACCATAGATGCGGATCGGAGAAGTTCACTTTGTATTCTTGCATATACTTGAGACGCTGTTCCATAGATGGCGCCGTCTCGAGTTGTGATAGCAGGTGTGTGTAGCTACTTCTCCTGGAAACAGCTTTATGAACGATGTTCTCATGCAGGCGATGGGCACTTCCATACGGATTGTGACCTGCTGCACTCATCTGTTGGCGAAGTCCTTCGTATTGTTTGTGGCTATATATTGATTCGTATAGCAAGGCTTCATAGCCTTCTTTATTCAGTTGCAGTTGTCGCTTGGTCATCTCTTGAACGATTGCCATCTGCGTGATAGATGTCTGGGGATGGCGCGACCTCTCCGTAGATAGTGTTTTCAGCAATCTGTTGAAAGTGTAAGACGAGAAAGACTTTGGCACCATTGAGATACTGTCCTCCAGTAACTTCAATAGAGACGGGTCAAGAGCTAAAGCTAGCTTGAGTAATGCCCGGTAGCCAGTATACCAAGAAATGTCATCGAATTTTGTTGAGGAGGATTGAAACAAGCGTACCAACCTGTAGTATCCGTACCTAGATGTCGTGGGTTTCCTGAAGGTTTGCAGCAGAAGGAACACCGGAGTCGTGGCATCGATAGAGGTCAGCGCGTCTTCAGCTGTCTCCGACATGGTTACGCGTAACCACTTGTTCACTTCGGTCTCATCATAACCCTTCTGTCGCAACCATGTTCTTTCGCTATCGCGTAGAGTGTAGTCTTTGCCTCGAACTTGCACACGACCGATAAGTTTTCGTATATTCAATCTCTTTCTCGAAGAGGGAGCTGCTTGAGTCGTAGAATGTCTGCAGATCGACCAGGTAGCGCCTATCAAACAGGCCGTGCCATTGGTCAGCTTGGGTGAAGACAGGTTATGCCCACATCCCGGAGTGTTGAGCAGCCGCAAACACACTGAAAGGCGGCCCATGCATCTTCAAAAGAATCACTACTTATGGGCAAGTGTCCTGGGCTTTCTCTCGAATGTTGGTACATGCGCAAGCAACAAGATGACAAAAAATAAGGACACGGAGGCTCCGAATAGGCCACATTTTATTACACGAGAAATCCAAAAACTATTCAGTGCACTTTGCAAACACATCTGCTTATGATTCAAGTAATAGACTTGCAATTTGAAATCCCTCGGAGTGCAAGAGATATCTTCGGATGGTTGTGCGCATTATTAGTCTACTTCTCAGTCCGTGGGCCGAAAGATAGTGTCAAGCTTATATCATGGCCTCAGCGGACTGCGCGTCCGGTTCCTCCTCACAGGCGATCGAGAGCGACTGTATGATGGTGACCGGCTACTTCTCGACCGCCTAGTTTTAGACCGCGACCTTGAGTAGCTTGTCCTCCGCCGACCGTAATTACGAGGTGAGTAGTGTCGAGAACGGCTGGCACTTCTCGCAAGCTTGCCGTTGCGTTGTCGACCTCTTCCCATTGGACTCCTTCGCATGTTTCTCCTCTGCGGCTCTGGAGATCTGGATCGCGAACGACTGTAGGATCCTCGTCGAGGGAGGACTGGGAAGACGGAGAGGATTGAGCCGTCAAGCTGACCCTCGTGCATGGAAGCTATCGCCTTGTCGGCTTGTGCTGGAGTTTCGTATACGATATAGCACAAACCGCGATTCACATCGAATCGTCTATTCATCGGCATGTCGATGGAAACAATTTTGCCATATACCTGAAATATCTCTTGTATATGTTCCTCCCGTACATTCTTGGTTAGTCTTTCAATCACAATTTTTGTCGTGGACGCAGGAGGGAGAGACCTGGATCTCGACCTCGACCTCGACCTCGAAAAAGAGCGCGATCTCGTAGAAGACCGCGATCTGGAATATGATCGAGAGTACGACCTTGAGTAACTACGACTGCGAGACCGAGAGTCCCTAGTATAAGATCTCCCTCGGCTCCTAGAAGATGACCTTGAGCGTGACCGCCTGGACCTGATAGACGGAGAACGTCTTGTCGATACCTTATCTGCACGCTCACTCATCCGCCAGCTCTATCAATCTCTTTCCTCTGTCAGGGCAGGTCCGTTCCGCCAGATAATTGATCGGATTATACAAAAAAGATGTGCAGTAAGACTGAAGACTGCGCCAAGACACGCGACACGGATTAGCATCACGTCTGTAGACAACTCCATGGGCAGATACTCCTTAGGAGGAGCTCCAGAGTCTACTAAACACGGTGTGGGTCAAGTTGAAGCTGCACGCTCGAGCGTGTGTAACTGAAGAATCTATCGCTTGTAGCGCATTTTGCAGTGCGACAGACTACTATGTATCGTACTTGAACTGTATCGTTTCGTACGCATGTCACACATGTTCCGGCAATTCCAGAAATTGGAAGCAGCTCAAGCTCAGAGGCTCGAGGTGGCTTCTGGGCATGAATCGAAATATAGTTACGACGTTGCTCAAAGCAGAAGTTCGGTGGCCAAGAATCGCTATCGAGATGTAGTCCCTTTTGACTACAATCGCGTTCGTCCGGGCGGTGCCAGCTCTTTGTACTATATCAATGCTAGCTATGTGGAGCACCGTGGGCATAAATGGATCGCTTCCCAAGGACCATTGAAGAATACCATTGTAGACTTCTGGGAGATGGGCGTTCGACAACCTTCGTCTACAATTGTCATGCTCTGCAGCACTGAGGAAAACGGACGCCCCAAATGTGCTGAATACTGGCCAAGCGAAGTCGGTGCAGCTCTGGACTTTGCCGACTCGTCCACTTCGCGACAAGTGAAAGTTATCAATGAGCAGGAGGCTTTCGATGAGGATGCACAGGCAACGGTTCGTACACTAGACGTAACTCTGCGGACACCGGCAGGCGTACTTGAAAAGACCATCAGACATATTCACTTCAAATCTTGGCCCGATCACGACATAGCTGCAATCAAGAACATACTGTCATTAATTCAACTCTCTGGCAATCTTCATTCAGAACATAGATCTAAAAACGAAGAGGATCTGATAACGGTGCATTGCAGTGCCGGGTGTGGACGCACCGGTACGTTCATAGCCCTTCACGCTCTCATGCAGGACCCAGAACAGGACATCGTCGCTTTAGTTGACAGTCTGCGACAGCAGCGGATCTTAAGTGTGCAGACCTTGTCGCAATTCGAGCTTTTGAATCGGTATGTGGAATCAAGGGTCGGTAAGGCCGATCTGGAGAAGTGACCAGGCGTATCATATAGGAACTTTTTCCCGGATTATCAACCATCAAAGACCGAGCTCTTGTTCCTTATCAGACGGCTGTGTCGCCATGAAGTCTCTACTTTCTCGAGGTAGTCCCCATCGATGTAGATGTACTGAGCTGAAAATACAAGTCAGTCCAACAATCCACTGTGCCATACTGCTAAACCTCACGTCTTGAACTCCCCGACGAAGGAGTCCTTCTGGAAGTATATTTTCTCTGTAGACGGAGACTTTCGATTCTATCTTTGAGTTTATCGAACATTGCAAGGCTGTAATCTCTACGAAGATGGGCTGTCGTGCTTGGCAGAAACAGTCATTGCATGTGGGGGCTGTCTGCCTTAAGTGGTCTGAATCAATGAGGGGAGGTATGTAGAGATGCAAGGAGTCGGCATATCTCGCGCGCCGCCCCCGTACGCATTTTTCACTCTAGAGCTGCAAGAGCGCGGAGACGGTTGACAGGCCGAGCCCATGGCCCGAGGAATTTCTGCCGTCGCCAATTCATAGATTTCCTCACTCTTGCGTCTACTGTAGCACTCGTCCATCTGCACAACGCATGAGCAGATAGATCCCGCAACAACCGTGGAGATGTGGCAGAACCGGCCCGCAATGTGGCTTGATAACAATTACACTTTGATTTCTTCCCTCGCATTACCTACTTGACTCACTGAATTTCGAAAACACTAGTTTGGTCTGAAGAGGTAGCATTGTCAGACCACCCAGCGGCATACATCGTATCGACATGTCTTCAGCTATCAGGGAGACTTTTGCCCAATGCAAACGACAGGGGCGAAAGGCCCTCGTCACCTTCACTACGGCTGGTTACCCTTCGCCTGCCCAGACTCCCGAAATTATGCTCGCCATGCAGAAGGGTGGATCCGATATAATCGAGCTGGGTCTTCCATTTACAGATGCGCTCGCCGATGGTCCTACGATCGTCCGTGCCAACACTTCTGCACTCCAACAGGGCGTCACATTGACCACGTATTTCAAGATGGTCGAAGATGCAAGAGCTCTAGGCGTCCATGTGCCCATCATCATGATGGGATACTACAATCCTTTGTTGATGTACGGAGAGGAAAAGCTGGTCATCAAGGCCAAACAAGTGGGGATCAGCGGCTTCATTCTCGTTGACCTGCCTCCCGAAGAGGCTATCGCCTTCCGAGAGCTCTGTACGAGTCATGGTCTATCTTATATACCCCTCATATCGCCTGCTACGACCGAGAAACGTATCGAAATCCTGAGCAAAATCGCAGACTCTTTCATATACGTGGTCTCTAAGATGGGCACTACCGGATCTACTGCCTCTGGCTCAGTCAATACAGCATTACCCGCCATCATAGAAAAGATCAGGAAATATACGACAGAGACTCCGCTAGCCGTCGGATTCGGTGTCTCGACCCGTGAACATTTCGTCAGTGTCTCTCAAGTAGCCGATGCCGTCGTGATCGGATCTCGCATCATCACCATCTTGGAGGAGAATCCAGATGCGCCCGCCGCTAAGGTGCAGGAATATTGTGCAGAAGTCTCAGGTAAAGATGCGAAATCTGGAGAAAATCGTGCCATTGGTATGGTCGAGACGATAGACGTGGCCATGAACAAGAAGGAGGCCACGCCCTCTGCGACGATCACAGATGCAGACATCAAGAAGGATGGACTTGAAAATCTCGGAGACCAGTTTGCGGCATTAGGTGGCAACTTGCCTACAAACAAACCCAAGGCGAACGGAAGTGTTCACATTCCGGGTCGTTTCGGTGAGTTTGGTGGCCAATATGTTCCAGAATCTCTGGTCGATTGTCTGGCTGAACTCGATGCTGAATGGGTGAAAGCCCAAGCGGACCCAGCATTCTGGGAGGAATTTAGATCTTATTATCCTTACATGTCACGACCGTCTGCCCTGCAGTTTGCTGATAGGTTGACAGCGCACGCAGGAGGTGCCAAGATCTGGCTGAAGAGAGAAGACTTGAACCACACTGGATCTCACAAAATCAACAATGCACTTGGACAGGCTCTGCTGGCGATGCGTCTCGGTAAAACAGAGCTGATCGCAGAAACTGGAGCAGGACAGCATGGTGTAGCGACGGCTACCGTAGCAGCCAAATTTGGTCTTAAGTGTACCGTCTATATGGGAGCTGAAGATGTCCGTCGGCAAGCATTGAATGTGTTCCGAATGAAAATCCTTGGTGCTAAAGTCATCGCTGTAGAGGCAGGAACAAGGACTTTACGAGACGCTGTCAATGAAGCCATGAGGGCCTGGGTCGTCAATCTCCAGAACAGTCACTACATCATCGGATCCGCAATTGGACCACATCCATTCCCGACGTTGGTGCGAACTTTCCAGAGCGTTATTGGTCAAGAGACGAGAGTACAGATGCAGGAATTGGCCAACAAGCTTCCCGATGCAGTCGTCGCTTGTGTTGGTGGTGGTTCGAACTCTACGGGAATGTTCTTCCCATTCTCAAAAGATCCAAGTGTCCGCCTGATCGGAATCGAAGCAGGAGGAGACGGCATCGACACGAACCGTCATTCGGCTACACTAACGCTGGGCAGCAAAGGTGTCTTCCACGGTGTACGAACATATATCCTTCAGGACAAGGAAGGTCAGATTCTCGACACACACTCGATCTCTGCTGGTCTCGATTACCCAGGTGTCGGTCCAGAACTTGCATCCTGGAAAGATCAAGATCGTGCAGAATTCTCTGCCTGTGATGACGCCCAGGCGCTCGAGGGATTCAGGATACTGTGCCAGACGGAAGGTATCATTCCTGCTTTGGAATCAGCGCACGCTGTCTGGGGAGCCATCAGATTAGCCAAGACGATGCGCAAAGACCAGGACATTGTGATCTGTCTGAGTGGACGAGGAGACAAAGACGTGCAGAGTGTTGCGGAGGAGCTTCCTAGACTGGGACCCAAGATTGGATGGAATTTGAGATTTTGAGTCCCTTGCATGCAATAAGTGAGAATAAAAAAAAAGGGCATTTAGGACAGCATCGGGGTTTGTGATATAGTCGTGAAAAGAGTCATTCGATCCACACCCACACTTGGCAGTTCATCGTGTCTTTTCTGTACTTAGTAGTTGTGTTCTTTCGGCTAAAGGTGTCTTTGCACTGGAATCAACTTTCATGCCATTTCTGCTTCTTGTATTGTAATTGAACGATGGATCAAGATGACTTTAGGAACTTGTTGAAGGTTGGATCTACTGCTTCTTCGTCTTTGTCGTCATCCACCAAGCGGTCACGAGACGCTGCGTTTTCAGGCAAAGATACTCGGAGGGCAGCAGCGTTCCTTGCGCCTCGTCACGTCAAACGTGCCACTAATCCTTTCACGCAGCAGCCCAATGTGAGTATTGCTTCAGATGCAATCAAGAGGGCGCGGCCGACCAAGTCGTTGCTCGCGGAAGGATACACGGATCGCGCAAAGACGAGACTACTACAAACTAATACTACTACTACTTCTGCAGAGAATGACAAGGAACAAGCATTACTTGATTTAAAAGACCAATTATCTCGTAAAGTAATTTCTCACAAGGCGTACTTGGAGGCGACGCAGGCGTTTGGGACGGGCGATGTCGAGAGTTCAGGTATGGTGCGTGGCTTGGATAAGAAACTCCTACAACGTGTCAGAGACGGCGAAGACGTGTTTGCAAAACCCGTGGATCAAGATGAAGCGGAAGAAGCACTCGATCAAGCACTCTTAAACTCTTCTTCTTCTTCAAGAAGTGTGAAAGCAGCAACGACATCGCGCGATACAGTACTCGCAGCGTTCCAAAACAAGTTCAAACCTGTAGTCAAGACAAATCCCGATGGCGGCACCACCACAGAAACAATAGAAGAAGGCGGCAAAAAGGTCAAGATTATCCGCGACTCGAGCGGTCAAATTGTGAAAAAGCTGGTAAAGAAGAGTAAATGTGTGGCACCGATTCCTATTGTAGAACAACCTCCTCGTGAATTGGTCTCCAGTGTGCGAGAGACTCAAACGGAAGCAATCATGGAACAAGATGAGCTTGATATTTTTGAGGATGCAGGCACCGATTACGACCCATTCAGTGCTCTAGAATCCTCGCATCTGTCCAAATCCACAGCAGAACCTTCCGGCGCAAGAAACTACTTTGGGGCAAGTGTGCATTCGGAAGCGGATGATCCAGATCCACTGGTCCCCACAAGTGCAGAGGAGTTCCTTCGCCAAAATCGAGATGCATTGACAAAAGCATCCTCAATTGTCGATAGACAAACCAAGGTCGACTTGGAGAAACTCGCTGCCAAGAATGCAAAAGATGCTGGATTCGGTCTCGTGTTTCGTGATGGAGATGCATACGCTGCGGATCTGCGAGAAGTCCCGGAAGACGATGAGATGTATCAAAAGAAACAGCGCGGAAAGAGCCAGACAAAGGAAAAGGATCAATAGTTTATTTGTTTCTATGCAAAAAAAAGGGAAAGTTGCCCACGCTGCGCTATGCCATGGTTGCCCCATATACTGCTTGCTTGATCACTTTCTTTTACCATGAACCGAGGCGAATCGCGAGAGTGCTGGACCAGCGTCATTGGCAGAAACCGCCCTACCTTGCTCCCGAGCGACTCTCTCTGCTTTCATCTGTTTCTCCTTGGCGAGCAAGGCTTCAACTTTCATTCTCCGCTCATCAATCACATTCTTATTCTTCTTCCTCAATACGCGCCTCAACGCACTGTTGCGTCCTCTCTGTTTCGCACGAGGAACAAATTGATCTTCCGGCTTAGCTGCCTTTTCCTCTATCGCCTCTCTCTTTCGAACAGAGGAGGAGGCCGGATCTACATCTCCAATGAATGGAGTGATAGATATCATATTCGGCTGCAGCTTCTCCAGAAGTCCACGAATCTCAGTCGTCCTTCGCTGTTCCTTGGACTGGTAAGGATTGGCCTCGAAGGCGTCATAGTTCGCCTCGCCTGAGCCAGGTACGATAAGACTCGTGTAGCCCTTCTCGTGAGCGACACCAAGGAAATCTTCATAGGGTGCGAATCTGACGTTCGTGATAGGTGAGGAAGGTTGAAGATGCGTCATGTATGGCGAATTCTGCTTCGTTTTCATTGCATCCTTCCAGATCGATACGTGAGGACCCCATGCGACACCTATAAGTCCAGTATCTGAGATGGACAATGAAGAAGCCGGCGTTGGCGTGAAGTAGTCGTGCAGCTCTTTATAAGTCCGTACATCCCACACTTTCAGACGGCTATCTTGACCCGTCGTCACCATATATTTGCCTTCTCTGTCGACTGCCACGTCTCTGATGGGTCCTCGGTGACAGAGCATCTTGACAGCGGGTTCGGACATGTTTGGAGTCCACATGTTCACAACACCGTTCGAATGGCCAGTATGCAGAATAGCATTATGAGTATTCTGTCGTAACACAGAACAAGGTCCAAGCTTTGATCTGTGTTCAGAAACGATATTACCGGTCGAAATGTCCTGATATTTTAGGTAACCGGTGTTGCCGATTGTCGCCAATAGGTAATGATATGGCAGAAATTCGAGCGCATTCACTTCAACGTGGTTCTTCAAGCAGTGAATCTCAAGTCCACTTCCGTCGTAGATATAGACATATTTCTTTTGTGCAACAGCATAGAGAGACTCGTTGTGGAGGTACTTGACTGCTTTGATCGTCTCATTGACATGAAACTCGCATGCCATTCTTCCTGCTTTCCAATCCAATGAACTAACGTGACCCTTTCTACCACCCAGAAGCAGATATCTCCCGTTCTTCGTGAAATCGCACGAATAGGATCCAAAGTCAAGCACGAGTTCGAATGCCTTTTGCGCAGTAGAGACATCGACAGCTTTTTTCAGCGCATCTTGCCTGAACTTATATGTCTTCTCAAGGCCTTCCGCTTCGAGAAATCCCGACTCCTCGGTATTCAGAAGCTCTGCCGCAGCGGCCTCGTTCTGAGCCTGCTCTATGCTTTTCTCATTGCGCTTGATCTGCGCATTGAGTTTCTTGTCCTTTGTCTTGAACGAATGCTTGTCTCCCCTGCTATACTTCTTGCTTTCCGTAGGAGGAAACGAAGTAGCTAGGGTCATGCGGTCGCCTTGTCGCTAGAGCGTCTGTCTGCCCTGTTTTCCTAGCAATGCCTACGCATCTTGTCTTTGCAACTCGGGAAATTCGAAATTTCTTGAAGAAGGAAGAGCTCCGCACGCACGGCAAGAGGCTTCGAATGACTTGAGTCTACTTCCACTCTACGACAATCGAACGTCTACGGCGAGTCGCAGCCATGCTCAAGAATATCTTGACTCAACTTGGTGGCAAATACGTCCACGACGTACTTATCAATTCACCGACTTTCCACCGGATCGTCCGAAGGACACATGATACCGTTAAGGGTATCAAGACGCCCCCGCATGATTACGATCCGAATTCAAGTGAGGCTCCTGGGACTTGCCATCAGCGCCTCGCTGACCTCTCTCTTTAGCTGCTGTGACCCAGCGCGTCAAGAAGTTTGCAACGCTTTACAAAGAAGAATTCATGGATAATTTCACAAACAAGAGGCGTTGATGCTTGATCCTTCGATGCTTAGACTATCTACAGCATGATATACAGCGCACGATGGCGATAGCGCTGGCGCTGCTGTACGGAATCGTTCCCTTTTTATGGCTCGGACCCTCTTTGGTAAAGTTTGTTGTCGAGCAGCGATTCAACCTCTTGAGGCGAGAGCGTTGTGATATTCGCCTCTTTCATTGATGCATCATTTGTCGCACTCTCGATCTTGTCCAAGGCGGCCGCTTCTTGTGCATCACTTCCGTCGCTGAGCACTAACAACACATCACCCATACGACGCATTCCAGGCTCAGGACGTATGACGTAAGGCGAAAAGGCGAACCACATCTGTAGGATATCTCTTTTCAGCTGAAGAGCGCCTCTTCTCGAGAATTTGTTCTTGGCAACGACGTTTGTCCATAGAAGGGTGTCGATGTGAGGTGCGACAGAGTGGTAAAGACGATGCAGAAGCACTGGAGAGCCTACCGTAGCCAGGTAAGAGAAGAGTTCATCTATCGTTTCATAGAACCTGATGAGTTCTGTACTTGACGTCTTTGTGCTAGCGATCGTTGCTTCAGAAGCCTCGTTTTTTGACCAATCGCGAAGTCTGCTGTACGAGCGCAACTCCTGTGCCAATTCGCGTTGTAGGTGCTTTACAATGAGATCCTCAATTCGCTCGCGTAAGCTCAAATATTCATCTATTTGTGTATCGAAACACGACTTGATCTCATGATCGAGCTCAACATAGAACGGTTCCTCATTCCACTCCTTCAGCTTGTCCAACACATTGACCACGCCGGATAATTGACGACAGAGCCTTTGCAATCCTGGTTTGCCTGCAATATCCGCCACTGGAAACGCGCCTGAAAAGCCATTCACTAGTTCGTCGAACGCGTCTGTACTCTTTCTAATCTTCTCGAGGTAAGAATCAAGTAAGACAACTTGAATTGTGTCAACAAAAGCTTGACGTTTCGTTACGTCCTCCAGCGGTGCGAATGTCTTTGTCAATGCTTCAAAGAGATCAATGATCTTCAGCGAGGATGGATTTGGGGCAATGACACCGGTAAAAGTATCCATGTCACCACTGATTTCGAATGCCTCATTCTCATCCACGATCTCATGGAACCTCTTTCGAGCAAAGGAGTCCTCGTAAGACAGCCAAGTCTCAAAGACTTCTTGTGATAGTACGACCGCGGATAAACCGGTCCAGGAGCTCAGATCGCGATTTCGGTAACCAAAGTCATGCCTTAACGTGTCGTCGAAATTCTTGGTTTCTAGGATGAGATGGATGAGGAGGTTCATATCTTCCTTTACTTGACGTGTAGTCGCTTGTAACTTTTCTGTGACCATTGGCATCATAGATCTGAGAAATTCATGTGGTGCAAACAGCGTGTATTGTGGCAATTCTCTGTTCAGTCTGGCCTGTACAAATTCACTGAGGAAGTTATTGTACTCTTCGGCAAGAGCCACAACGTGCTGCAAAAACCATTCGGGCTTGTCGAGTCTATTCGTCGGCCGATGTGAATCGAAGTGGTACAAAAATCGACTTCGAAAAGATTCCGTCAGTACCTGAAACAAGACTAACTGGTCAGGCAAGTCTGTCTCGTATCGGTAGATTTGTAGACTCCTCGTAATTGCGTCTTGTATTGCTCCGGTCTCTAGCTGACTTAATTTCAATGATGGCCAAGACACAGCTTCGAGCTGACGGCGTAGATTTAAGGCAGCGATGTGCATCATATGTTCTCGTGCAGCATGCTTCTTTTCCTCAGTATATGCTTTCAGTGCCACTAGGTCTCTTTCACCGATCTTCTCGGTGCCCGCATCATCGTTCAGATCTTTGGCATCTTTGTAGACCGCAAGTAGGACGAGATCATCCTCAGATTCGCGTCCTCTTGCTTCGTACTCTTTCGCTCTGATTACAGTCTTGATGTAGACACGCATGAAATGCAATCGGTTTACTTCATTGTTCAGCTCAACGAGCTGCGTGACCGCCTCAGCTGGAGATGAAGCCTCCGTCGCACTGCTGGTCTCCGGAGTCCAATTTGCAGCTTTTCGAAATTGAGCCTTGATGTCCTCAAGATCCTTCTCATAGCTTGCAATCTATTGTTCGTGGTCAGTCTGCCGTTTCGAGCTGTGCTGCATGCAAGTTTAGTACCTGAGCCTCTAATCGTGCTTGACTTTCAAGTGCTTTGTCTACACTCTTCTCTAGGTCATCAGACATCCTGGAAGAAGTCCTACAACTCGGTCAAGTAGATCCTGTTGCGGTTACTGCCCAAGCATGAAATGGCTCATGAGTATAACAAAAGGTGCTATAAAGCGAGCCTATCGATGAAGTCCTGAGTCCGACGAGATACGTTCAGCCACGCGCCACATTCACTTATCGCGTCTTGTGCGGAGGGGATGAAGCTTGGCACTAAGCGGTAAGTGTGCCGATGCCTTCTATGTACATCTAGATTGAGGCTAGCTGGCACACAAGCTCATCTAGGGCCCTCTTGTGGCGCGCAAGTTGTTGCAGCGACATAACACTCCAGATACAATATAGCATTTCTGCGGCGCTTCGGGCATGGCATTCGGGATCGTCATCATCGCTATCATCATCGCCGTTGCTCTCGCGATAGGCACCTTTATTGCAAGACGCAGACAGCTTCAGCTTGCCAGGACGCAGCTACAGGTCTTCTCATCAGGTCAAGTCTCTTCGGGGATAGCTGATACCGAACCCAATCACTTCAATTCGATACGGCGACCGGAACGAGCGCATACAACAAATCCCGACATTGAAACACTACCAGCTTACGAACCTGCGCCAGTCTATGCTCCGCCCACGAAGTAGTTATATGGCGTCTAGCTTGAAGCCCAAGCGACATTCGGCGGCTTCGGACTTGGCAGGAAGATAACACATTGATAAAGATGTGTGGGAAGGCTCTCCCCTGATAGCCTCAGCACAAAAATGGCTTTCGAGGACAAGCCTGACTATTGAGTTATATGTGAATGTATGACATGAATGGATGGCTCGAATTATGTATTTTTTTTTTAGATTGTATACTTTGATTAACTCCGCCGAATACGTCTCTCCGGTGATCTCGAACCACGAGAGTGCCGTCTTCGCTCTCTATCGTCTCGATGATCTCTTCTGCCATCAGATCGTCTGTGATCGGACCGCCTGCTGCTCTCATGTCTGTGCGATCGTGATCGGTAATCACGACTTTCAGAGCTATCCTCGAGTATCAGGTCGTAGCCACCTCGACGATCGTTCGATGGAGGGTCATATCGCCGTTCATTGTGCTGTCGACGCGACTGGTCAGAATTTCGTTGTCTCGTTGGATCTTGCCCTTTAGGTATTTTTGCCACGCTTTGCGAGAAGTCGACGTGTATTCTGCGATCATCGATAAGAACACCTTGCATTTTGAAATAAGCTCGTTCAGCCTCCTCCTTGATATCGAATTCAATGAAAGCATATTGCAGACTGTCCCCTGTACGAGAGTCCTTGACAACCTGACACGATAAAATCTTGCCAAATCGACCAAAGATTAATTCGAGGTCTGATGAGCTTGTGACAGGATTCAGCTTACAGACAAACAAGATGTTCTCCGGGGGTCTGATTGAGGCGAATGGAAGATCTCCCAAGGTTTCCAGAGTCAACGCACTTGCTTCAGCTTCTCTGGCACGTTTCCGCGCTTCTATCTCGTCGATCGTACCGGGTTCTTCGAGACTGTCGTCGAACGCTATTCGCACTGTCGATAACTGCTGCGAGGAGGGCAAAGGTGACTCAGGTGGCTCTCCTATGAATTCTGGCGGGTCATCGAATGGATCTTCAAGTATGATGGTGTGCTTAATTCTGATGTCCCTCAGTGGCCGATATCCTTCATCGACCGCTTGTGATGCTATTATGTCTAGCGTTTCAAATCCCTCTGCTAAGCGGCCAAAGATTGCATGCTTTTTGTCAAAGCCCGGATTAGCCGCTAGAGAAACGAAGAATTGCGATCCACAGAGACCTTCCGCCGAACACGCCATAGATATTGATCCCCTTTCATGCTGTCGTTTGGATATTTCTGGCTTGAAATACTTTTTAGTTCTATCTGTGAGGCCCCAGCACGAAGAGCCTCCATCACCAACAGGATAACAAGGGTCTCCAGCCTGAAAGAAGGATGGATTCTGTAAATTGTATAGAGGCGCAAAATTGTAATATTTAGATTTGCACAATTTGATGAAATTCAAACAGGTTTTAGGAGCCTCATCTATAAGCAAGTCAACCACAAGATCGCCCGCAGAAGTCTCAAGGAGAACACTCATCCTTGCATGGACGGACGATGTGGGTCTGACTTTTTGACTTGTACGCGGAGTGTGGCTTGATTGGCTTGCTGTCTGCCGATGACAATTCGAGCTCAACTTCCACCAGAAAACCCGTGTTGGCATCAACACAGCTCTTATTTTCACAAGCGAGCGCAACGAATCAGTCAGTGAACAACTGTAGGACGCTATAGCTCTGTTGGTCAAATCCAGAATAATATTAGCACAATCAAGAATCTATTGCTTTCCAATTGCTCCACAACAAAGCATGCCGCGACGCCAATTTCATCCCAGTCCACCTAGTCTACCGTCCCGCTACCGCTCTCAATCCTCCTATGGCTCGCACGACTTCCTGCCCGACTGCCGCTGTCCTGCCGTCCCAGGGCCAAAACACGAGGACCAATATCTTTCGCTTCGAGCAACTTTCTCAAGTCTTCATTCTCCTTCTTCGATTCGAACAGCCGGGTCTTTGCCGCTGTGTCATCCTGCTCCCGAAGCTCCTTCTGGTATTTCAAGTCTCGTGTCAGCGCCTTGATCCTTTCGTGCAATGTCCAATAGTCTTCTTTGAGACTGTCGGCAGGCGCGCCAAGCGCATCTGACTTTCTCCCAGATCCATCAAACCCTCGTCCTGACTGGTGATCCACAACCACTCTCGCATGTACACTGGTGTCAGGTACCGAGTTTTTTTCCGCTTGCTCTAGAGGCTTCTTAGGTCTCTGTCGGCGTAGAGCATCATTCTCCGCTCTAGTCTGATCTAGTTTTGTCTTCAATTTCTCGTAACGTTGGGTCCTGTTCGAAAGTTGTGCTTCAAGATCAGCATGCTTCTTACGAAGTTCCGCGTCCGTAGTCTTCTGATCCCCAGCTGCATGTTGCATCTGCTGCCAGAGTTGTTCAACAGAACCTTGCAAAGCTTTTTGGAATTGCCCAAACTCCAAGACGCTCGGCAAGTCCCCTCGTTGTTGATCAGATGACAACAACGAATTGATTTTGGCGAGTACGTTCGACAAGAGGGCATTGCTATGATCAAGTGCATCGGTCATAGACTGACGAACTCGAGCAGCTTCGCGGCGACTATCATCGAGTTTCCGTTGTAATTCATCAAGGTCCTTGCTTTGCGATCTGGATCGAGTCTCTGTTCGAGCTCGAAGGGCATCGGAGTCGCTGCAGCGCTTTTGCATACTCTTCAGACTTGTTTCCATCTGTTCGACCATTCTTTGATTTTTCCGGACGTTGAGAGCAATTTCATCTTGTGAACTTCTGGCAGTTGTCAGCGCCGCGCGAAGTTCTTCTTTCTCGGTCTCAAGAGCACTGAAAACCGCGGACACTGTCTGCATGACACTGGCGTGTTCGATCTCCGGTCCAGTCTTCTGATGTGCAAAATAAGACTTAATGTCCTGAAGTTCCTTTGCAGATGATGCAGCACCTTGCAGCAATGTTGCGAGTTCGGTCTGGCATGACTGCAATTTGGTCTCGAGTGAGCTTATCGATTCTGAATTACACAATTGTTCATGCTCATGCTGCTTGCATATGTCCCTGTGTTGCAGATCATATGAATGCTTTGACTCATCAATCGCGGCGTGTAATGCCTCTATATCGCTTTGATACTGCTGGCAGCGACGATCAAGCTCGTCCATTTGATTCTGTCGTTCCTCAGCATCAGACAGGAGACCGGCAATTTCTCTTGTACGATCCTCATTGTCTTGCCTAAGCTGTTCCACGGTGTCCATACGGTTTTCAATATCAGCAGAGAGTGCAGCATTGGCGTCCTGAGCAGCTTGCCACTTACTAACAAGCTCCTCGATCTCGTTTTGACAGGCCACATTCTCCGTCTCGAGCTCCTGTATTTGAGACTCGAGCTTTTTTACCACATCCGTAAGAGCACCTGATTGTGATGACGAGGCCAATTGCTCTTGCAAACCACGAAGCTGATTGTCGAGCTCACTGCGTTCATCGCGAAGCATTTTCAGATGATCATGTCCCTCCTGCAATTCTGCCTGAAGAGCACCGAACTTCTCTTGCAGTGATTGCTCTCTTGTGGAGGCTTCCTGCAGGCGCGACTCTAGTGCTTCTTGGGCACTTCTCCACTGTTTCTCACGGAGGCCAAATTCGTCTTGCAGATCAGTACATTGTTGATTGATCTCCTTCCAGGCTTCTTCGTGTGGTCGTACTGCTTCAGTCAAACGAGCTTCGAAGGAGTCCTGATTGTAGCAATTTAGTGCTTGCTTCAAATTGTCAATCTCTTCGTGTCTATCCTCGATATACATCTCGTATTCGAGTCTCTCTGACTCGTAAATATTTCGGATCTCTTCGACGGCATCTTGACGCATCTGGTCGCTTTCGTCAAGCTCTAATTCGTAATTGCGGAGCGTTTCGCTGATGTCGACAAGCTTCTGTCTCAACCCTGAGATCTCCTCCTCCCGTGTTGTGAGAACCTTTTCCGTTAGTAGCTTGGAAAGATGGGCAGTATGTACATACGTCATTCAGATACTGGCATTGAGACCCGTGTTCGTCAATGCGTTGGTCAAGTTCGTTCTCGACATCAGCCAATGATTGACGAAGTTCTTGATTCTCTTGAACAAGAATGGTTTGCACGTCTCTATCAGACAGCTCTGTACTAATGTGTGAAATCGATTGTGTTCTAGGAGTCTTTCGTTCAGTTTCCATTAACCTTTCAGTCGCGACGTCGAGTTTATGCTGCATCGTGCTTATCCTCTCATCGTGTTCCGTCTCGAGTCTTTCGATATAGTCCTCCAGCGCAACGATCCTCTCATTTGTAAGATCCGTCTTTATTTCTGTCGTGCTATCTTGAGTCTTTCCAGAAGCATTGAAATATTCAAGATCTGCGATTTGCTTCTCCAGCGATTTGATTAACTTGTCACGAGATCTCACTTGCTGCACGAAATTGAAGCCATTCGTTTGTAGTCTCACATTTTCAGCGATCAGCTCAGCTTTGTCGCGATCGTGTTCGAAGTGTTGATCCATGAACATAATCTTCATTTTGAGACCCCAATTCTCATTTAGCAAAGCATCGATCTGAGCGGAACTCTCCTTTAGACTCAATTTATCTGAAGGCTTTTTGACCATCTTCTGCATAGCTGCAATTTCAGGTTGTAAAGCAGACAAACGCTCCGGAGGAATTTGAAAGTTCTCCACCTTTCTGGAGATTGCGGTTCTTGTGGGAGCATCCCGCATATACTGCTTCGTAGCAGCCGGAGTTTCCCACGGTTTGGTCTGTATCTCTCCAAATCTAGGGGAATCGAATGTCGAATTTTGATCGATTTCTGCTAATCTGAGTAGTGCCTTACTTTCAATATCCCGAGCCGTCTCGCCTAATGACAAGTTTTCTTCGGACTCCGTAACATCAGCCGCATGCTGCGGTGTTGCTTGATGTGCTTCGCTCAGGAAGTCGGGCCCGGTGGGATGCTTAGCGTCAGTGCGAGACTGTTTGAGGCTCCGCTCGATCTGGTAAGGTTCTTCGTTCTCGTCAACGGGCATCAGACTACCCTCGTGAGCAGATTTATGCAGCCTGTTAGTCGACTCAGGGGGCATGAAGGACTGTTCGTAACTGATATCGAGCACGACCTCGTTCTCTAAATTCGGACGATCACGCGAGATCGTGGATGAACCAGTCTCTCCAGTATTCGGCCGCGTAGGTGGAGTACTATGACCCTGATGTCGTATATCCATGGAAGATATGCCCATTGGTTTTCCGAATAGAGACTCTACAGACGCTGACTTGTTTTGGTCCAAGCCAGTATTATTTCTAGACATTTGTGAAACAATATTTGAGAATGTATGGGATCGGGTAATATGCTCTGCGTCCGGGGACTCTGATCGATCGACCTCCGGGGCAGATTCGCGGGCGAGGACTTTACTTTGCAGAGCTGAGCTTGTAGTGAGACTTTCTACATCCTGTGGACTTAATTCATTGAGATTATTGGCATGCTTGTCGTCTGCGAGCAACTCAGACGTGATTACACTTGAATTTGACGATACATTGTGCTCAACACCGAAAGCAGGATGTGCTGCAGAAAGTACTTCGACCGAAGCTGCACGCACTGGGCTCGGAGATCGTTCGAAAATTGGTGATCCTTCGCTGAAGGGTCGTCTTCGATGATCTATGCTGGCAAGAGTATCCCAGACTAATGATCTGGACACGTTCGAAACCTCATGTTGTGGCAAAACCTGTGAATGTCCGCTTGATGCCATGTACGATGTTGTCCTCGACGCGATAGGCGAGAGGGTTTCATCAGAAGACCAACCCAATACTGGTCGCTGCGAATCGTTTCGGCTGCTAGCACGAGTCTGATCGCGATCATCCTTTACAGCATCGATCGCAGAGAAATCGCTACCAGTGACGCTCGCGTTCGCGTCAATCACCTGGTCCGACTCATCGTCTATTTCGTCGTCGAAATCAGGTAATAGTGACTCTCCAGTCGTTGGCACTCGAACACTGGGAGAATCTGACATGACATGAGAAGATCTGAACCCCTTGTGGCAAGGTAGGTTGCCTAAATAGGAACGTTGACGTGCTGCTAAAGATGTTGCAGACCCTAAATTTGCAGACTCTGAGGGTTGAGGAACAGATCGAGGCTCAGATTTGCGAGAGAATCTGCTTTCAGGAGAATCGCCCTGAGAAGAGTCTGACATTACTTCACCTCTCTGCACGCTCACCTCGTTTGCCTCAACTTCCCTGTTCGGAGTGTTCGATATGATCCTTGAATCGTTGACCACGGTCTCCTGCATCGCTGGATCGTCCATATCATTCTGAGACCTTTGTGTCGCATTTACCGAATTGACTCGCTGCACCTGTCCGATGGAAGCCTGTCCTCGACCAGGATGTATTCCAATTCCCTGTTCGCCGATGGTCACTGGACTGGATAGCAAGCTGGGAGTACGTTTTAGTGTCGACATCGGCATTGCTCCTGGTTTAGGGTGCGACCCGCGCAGGTCATCAGGAGAATTGCCAGTCAGCGCGCGTCCCTCGTCTGTAGGATCGAATGACACATCATTGGTGCTCATCAAGAGATCCCAGCTGGACGGGGACGCGAAGGAGAAGAGCTGTCGATCTATAAGGGCAGTACGGGGCTAGTGCGGGCACGCTTGTGGTGTTGACCCACTTTTCGGCGGCGGTGTCTTGTTGCGATCGCAATTGGATCCAAAATAATTTCAGCCCCCTGTCAATGCTCGAGCGAACTCGCGGTCGGCGGAAGCGCAGGTACGCTCGAATGCTCATCTTATACATCAGATCGTGCATGACTGATGCTCAGATTTGTCTGTGGTGCAATCCAAATGGAGTGGATCTGATCATTGCTACCTATGATACTCTTCATGATAGTTATATCTCCCTGTACCTTCGTCGCGATGTGGGCCACAGGTAGTCTAGAATCTACCTCTACTGTGTTTGATCTGGAAAACATAAATCTATTAAATACAGAACGTATGTACTCTCGTTGAGAAAGTCTATCGTGAAAGGCATTACTTTTTGAGTTATTTCAACTGCTGATGAGAGTTGATCTCATCGGCAATGGAAGCCGGCTGGAGCAGTCTAGTATCGGTAGTGCTCTGCCTTGAATGGACCCTCGGCAGGAAGTCCAGTGTACTCAGCCTGAACGTTGGTCATCTTCTGGAGCTTGACTCCAAGCTTGGCCAGATGAAGGCGGGCGACCTCCTCATCGAGCAACTTGGGCAGAACGTGGACACCAAGAGGGTATTCGCCCTCCTTGGCGTTCCAGAGTGCAATCTGGGCAAGGACCTGGTTGGTGAAGGACATGGACATGACAAAGGATGGGTGTCCAGTGGCACATCCCAGGTTGACAAGTCGGCCCTCAGCGAGCAGAATGATGTGGTTACCATTTGGCATCAAGAATCGATCGACCTGAGGCTTAATGTTGGAGACCGACTTTGCGTTGGCCTTAAGCCACGCAACGTCAATTTCGATGTCGAAGTGTCCGATGTTGCAGACAATGGCGTCATCCTTCATGACGGAGAACTCCTTCGAGGTGATGATGTCCCTACATCCAGTTGTGGTAACAAAGATTTGACCTTGTGGAGCAGCTTCTTCCATGTTAGTGACCTCGAAACCTTCAACAGCAGCCTGGAGAGCGTTGATAGGATCGATCTCAGTAATGATAACACGAGCGCCCATCGAGTGAAGAGCTCGAGCACATCCTTTGCCGACATCACCGTATCCGGCGACGACTGCAACCTTTCCTCCGATCATAACATCAGTGGCTCGCTTGATTCCATCAATGAGAGATTCCTTGCATCCAAACAAGTTATCGAACTTCGACTTGGTAACAGAGTCGTTGACGTTGATGGCTGGAACCTTTAATTTTCCGTCTCGCATCATCTTGTACAAGTGATGAACTCCAGTGGTTGTCTCCTCGGAGACACCACGACAATCGGTCAGCATTTCTGGGTACTTCTCGTGTACGAGAGCGGTAAGATCACCACCGTCGTCGAGAATCATGTTGAGAGACTTTCCGTCCTTGAAGGATTTGAGCTGTTGCTCGATACACCAAAGGTACTCTTCCTCGGTCTCTCCTTTCCAGGCGAAGACTGGCACTCCAGCAGCAGCGATGGCAGCAGCGGCGTGATCCTGAGTAGAGAAAATGTTGCAAGATGACCAAGTAACCTCGGCACCCAAGAAGGTGAGAGTCTCGATCAGAACAGCCGTCTGGACAGTCATGTGGAGACAACCGGCAATTCGCGCTCCCTTGAGCGGTTGCTCTTTTCCGTACTTCTCACGCTATCAAGTCAGTATCATGAATGTAAAGCTATCAGAGAAAGCATACAGTCATCATGAGACCGGGCATTTCAGCTTCAGAGATCTCGATCTCCTTTCTGCCATAGGCCTGTCTCTAGTTAGATACATGTCATACCGCACTTGACAAGAACGAAGCTCGTACGGCGAGGTTGACATCAGCTACTTTGTATGGTTGCGACATGATTGAAGGATAATATGTGGTAGAAAAGTTGGTCAAACCTTCATGATGTCGAAGGATTTTCCAATGGATTTTAACGGAGCTCCACTGACGAGTTGGGGGCAACGTGTCGAGGAGCTTGGTCGAGGATTACGTGCGCACAGTTTTAGACCCCGGCTTTGGCCGTCAAGAGCTCGTGAATGCCGTCTCCACAATTTGGACAAAGAAGACAAGCAACTTGCTATTTCTAGGCTATATAAAACACCAATCTCGTATATTTACTTGAAAATAGTTCTTCACATTGATTCGTTCCCTTGATAGCCCTTTCTTATGTCGGCGAATAACTTCTTTCTATCTCAGCACTTTGCCGTTGCCGGCGCATCCTCGAATCCAGCAAAGTTTGGATTTAAGGTCTTGTCATGGTACAAGCAGCACGATCTGCCTGTCACACCCATAAATCCTGTGGGTCTACAGAGCTCTCGTCTATATGCAGTCTTCTAACGAGTTTTCAGAAAGCAGATCTGATATTAGGGTTGACTCCCGTTACTGCTTTGGCAGACCTCTCCGACCCCACCAATACATCAATCTCCGTGATCACGCCACCGGGTGTCACGCTCGCTTTACTAGAGGATGCAGAGCAGCTAGGAATCCGCAATATGTGGTTGCAGCCAGGCACATTTGATGATGCAGTTCTACAGAGAGTAAAGCAGCTCGAGAACAAGATCAATGTTATTGCACAAGGCAGATGCATTCTGGTAGAGGGATCAGAAGATCTTGCCATTGCTGAGGCTCACGGTGGTCGAAAGCTTTAATACACTTTTAAGAGACAGACAGGCAGGCAGATTGAGCCATTAGTACTACCTCTCGCTTTTAGTATTTAGTAAATGTAGGGGTGTCTGTCAGGGTGACCCGTCCATTTTCTACTGAGGCAACCTTAAGTGATCCCGAGTAGGTTTTCGAATTGTCCGATTTCGTAGGCTCTTGTTCGTCGGGAATTGGTTCTATCTCCAATGATCGCTCTTCCTCAGTGTATTTGGTTCCACTCCTGCTTTGCAGTAAGATCGTTGTGGGTCCCTGGAAGCGGACAAATAATTGATCACCCCATATCAGATTTCTGAAGAAGCGCCGAACTGCGAGGCCAAAACGCTTCGTGTATGTCCAAAATGGTTGGGCAGACATGACTCGGAAGAATTCATATTTGAGCAAGAAATTAGACAGTGATGGAACCTTGAATGGTAAGGAAATCTTGAGGTTCTGAAGCTTGACTTGTTGCGGCTCAGGGCAAGACTCAGCATAAGCCAGGACATTCGATGGATGCAAGATATAGCTGTCACCTTGTTCCAGCACGATTTGGTATATCTGACCACTGCCAGAGACAACGGCAGATCCCCGACCGGTCAGACTGGTCGAGACTCGCAGTAATGATTTTCCTATACCCTGCTGCCTCGTTTCCGCTTTTACTCCACACCACAAAAGGAGTGCATCCTTGGCAATCAGATTCCAATCAAATCTACCATCGAGTTCGAGAACGGCAAAAGATGTGGCAGTTGATTTCGTGCCGACCAGGGCTGTGAACGGTTCAGATGCTTGCAGCTTCTGGTAAAGGAATGGTGCGCCTCCCAGTAATCTCGTCGCCGTTCCTTTGAAGCCCGAATTGAAGACTGAGAGAGTGGAAGTCATCGTACGAGCATCGCCATTGATACCGACCAGAGACCCACGTCTCGTATATAAAATTGCTTTGGAAGGTATCGAGGCATTTACAAGAGAAAAAGGCGAACCTATAACTTCGAAAACAGGTTTTTCTGCAAAGGGTCCGTGCCCATTGAGTCTTGGCAAGTCGATTTTAAATGCTGGATTGTTCTGCGTGGAGGCAGCGGAGGACTGTACAGAGGCGTATCGTTTGGAACCTTGGTAAAGCTGTCGCCTCAGACTTGTACATCTCGACATATAACTTGATTCGCGAAGAATAGATTCGAGGATATCGTGGGGAAGGGACAACAAATGCTCAGAAGGAGCGGGTCTTCTAATCAATCACAATCTAGCTCTGATTCTGAGACTGCGAAGTAATAGTCCTGAGCTCGTTGATCTGCTCAGACAAGACACCGGCGAAGTGGCCACTCTACCCGGCTGGTGCTTCACGTGAGAAAGGGATCTCCGTCAAAAGTTAGGTTCCGAGCACAGTCAGGATTTGAACGAAGTCTGACCTCCTTAGTGCTTTCGATTGTGATTTGTTCTATCTACAATCGGTGTCTGCTTTCAGTCCTAGAATAGAACATATCTTGCCTATGCTACACAGAAACTACAGCATAAGATCACTCAAGAGTGTATATTACTTCGTGTTGATGGCGGATGTGATGGACAGGTAAGGCCTTACACTACATCATTTCTGATATAGCCGATGGTTTTTCGAAGGATCCTGCAGTCCAAATATTCACAAGGGAGACTATTATGAGTTGCCTGCTTCTCGTGGCGGAGTGGATTGGTCGGTGACTGAAGTGATTATGCTACTCCCCAGACTTCTTCACAACCATGTAAAAACTACTTAAATCAGCAACGAAGGGTAGATGCAGCATGGTCATACCTTGGATGCAGACACACTCGCCGATAATGAGTAGTCTGACACGCTGATCTTCTCGTCAACGTAGAAGTCGGCGAAATCATCGGCGCCGTGAGCCATAGCACCGATAAATACGCAGAGGGAGACATCCTCCGGTAAAGCTCGTACATAGTCTGTGACTTTGTGTGTAGGAGCGTCATGACTTAGAGTGATCTTGCGACAATTAGGTGGTAAATGATCGGTTATAGGATTTTTGATGACTTTGAGTAGCTTTGCTGAAGAAGATGAGGTTGATCTGATCGAAAGCTTGTGCAATAGTTGTACCATCAATCCAGAGAAACGCTTAAAAGTTCTCGGCAGTCGGACATGTGGATTAACCTCGATTAAAACATTTCTTGCCGTGTGGATATATATTTGGAGAAAGCCAGCTTTGTTTAAAGGCGAGTCGAGCAAGGTGAGCAAGACCTGGTGCGCTATGTCGGGCCTGGCATCTGCTATATCTCGGCCCATCTTCTTCAGAATACCTTGATGATCATCACAGTTCAGTAAGGCATATTTCGCATCTTTCGCCTTTCCAACCTTATACGTCTCCAGACAAGCCTTCTCGAGAACAACAATCAGACGCTTGCCGCTGTGCGAATTTGGCGCTGTGGCCTGGATAGGATTTCCGTGTATCGAAGTCTTGTGAGCACTTTGCTCGGTGTCACCATTCTCTTCAGTCTTGACCTGACTTTCTTTCTTCGTTCCGATAGCAGTCATCGTGGGTCACAAGCGTCTTCGGCTCGCCGACACTGGTTCAGTCGTCGTGGTGGTGCTCTACGGACGCTAAATCTGGCTGTTCAATATCTGAATTTTTGCTGCCACGAGGCGCAAAAATTTGGGCGGCAGGGTATGTATGAACAAATGTATGAGAAGATGGTCAAAAAGAGAGGCCGCTCGGTCGCTAGCGGGCCTCTGTCAAAATCAGCGCCAGCAGGACAGAAACGACTAGTATCGAAGAGATATATCGAGTTCTGGCGTGCTTGGACATGCTATGCTGGGTATGCTCCGCTACAAAAAGTTTTGCTATTGTACCTCAACCTGCTCCCAGTCCTCAACCGCCATCTTAGCTCTACCGTCTGCTGCGGCCCGAGATAGAATGCCGGCTATCAGAGAAGTGCATCTGAGACTATCGTCATTTGCAGGGATGCAGTATGTCACCCACCGGGGATCAGCATCGGAGTCGATAATGCCAATTGTCGGCACTCGCCCTTTGGCACACTCCTTGAGCAGGTTCCTGTTCTCTAAGGGATTCAATACTACCACGAGATCTGGTACTACCGAGTTGGGTACCAGATTTGGATTCGTTGGCGGACTCTTGTTCTGCTTGTGCTTTGTGATGATATTTTTAACCCGTCCGTGACCTACGACTTGTTTTCCGTTCGTAATCGTGCCGGGGATCCACCGGTCAAATACGTGGAAACCGCCAGCTCGCTTCGCTGCCTCGACTACAGTACGTTTCTGTCCCGGACGTGTGCCAACAAACAGAATATTACCATCGTTCTGAGCAACACCGCTAATGACCTCTGCAGCTCGCCTCAGATGAGCCAGCGTAAGATCGAGATTGAATATGTGAATGCCATTTCTTGAGCCATATATATATGGTTGCGTGATTGGATTCCACAACGCTGTCGAATGTCCCATATGCGCCTGGGAAGCAACGAGGGTATCTATTCCTATGTCACGAATAGAGGAAGGGAAATGGAGAAGCTTCCGGGGACTGTACATCTCGCCGGGCATAGACCCAAAAGCTTCGAGGCTCTTGGTGACTGTATCACGTCTGCGTTTGAGCTCGGTCGACGATAATTCGTGTCCGGCAGCGTCGTCGCGGTTTCTAGGAGTGTTGCCCGAAGGCAAAGTGGAGGAGGACGAAGGAGGAGAAGCACCCCGGCGAGCTTCTGCATCGTCGAAGGAGTCGAAGATCTCCTCGATGTCGTACGGAGACGGCCTATCGAGGACTGTCGTCGGCATGTCGGCCCTGAGAACAGACCGGCTTGCGAACGAGCGACGGCAGGCGGCCAGAACCCCGCGAGAACAGGACCTCATGCGGCTGGTTATATCAAAGCTCGAAGGAGGAGTAACGTCGAAAGCGAATTTTCCACTTGTCTGATCCCTAGCAATGTGCCGCAGGTCCTCCGATACAATAACTTCCTCCAAGGTCGAGTGAATTTCCCAATCCATGGGAGCTCCGCAGACCGCAGGGGCACACGCGCAATCGATTCTGCTTGCGAAGTTCTGGCCGCCTCGCCTGGTTTATGTCTTTGCTTCTACCAAGGTTCTACCTAGCTGCACGGTCATAGTTTCGCTCTCTGGAAAAGCTTTGAACAAGTGACTTTCGCTCCCAGTGACTGATCTTGCTTGTGCTGTGTCCTAGCGCTACGATATATCAGCGTCGCAGAGTATTTCACCTTGACTGAATTTTCTAAAGGTAGAGACGAAGAAAAAATTATGTCTGCACCGAATGATGTCGCTGCTCTGCTGGCTTCGATCACTGCTGGTCTGCAGCAGCCAACTGCTGGGCAAAGCTCATTACCTCCTCCTCCTCCGCCGACTCATGCTTCGAACCAATCTTTTCCTGCTCCCTCCTCAAGTGGTGCGATTGACCTATCACAGATCAGACCTACCAATAGTGGCAGTCTCTCGCTAGACTCGCGTTACGATGATCACAGACGACCGGTAGACCCATACGCTCGACCTGACCCGTACTCTGACCCGTATGCCAACAGGAGAATGTATGACGACCGCGAAAGGTCTCGGGATCCATATGGAGCGCCCAGGTACGATGACCCCTACGACAGAGACCCGCGTCGTGGGCCCGCCGCTCGACACTCCAGAGACAGATCGTATTCTCCGCCCCGCCGTAGCGCCAGTGCGCTTGATTCCAACGAAAAACAGACCGACCCGATGATGATCGACCAGGGCTATGTCGGGCTCATCATTGGTAAGGGTGGGGACACGTTACGTCGAGTGGAGAACACCAGTGGTGCTAAAATCCAGTTCCTGCCCGAGTCAGCGACTCCAAAAGGCGAACGGCTCTGCAATCTGATCGGCACGAAGCGGCAGACAGTGGAGGCTCGTCGTCTTATAGACGAAATTGTGGATGAGAACATCGCTCTCAAAGGACCTATACCCGGCGCGAAGCATCAGCTCCGTAGCTCGAGACGCCCCGAGCCTCATTACGATAACACTCGCCTACTGCAAGAGGCGGGCAGCCCTGACAGGACCATGATGATCATGGTTCCAGACAAGACTGTGGGATTGATTATTGGCCGCGGTGGTGACAACATCAAGGATCTTCAGACCAAATCCAAAGCGAAAATCAATATCGTTCCTGCGGACCAGTCCATCAACGGTCAGCGACCAATCAACTTAATAGGTGATCGGGAGCAGATGGAAGAAGCCAAAAGACTTATCTACCAAATAGTTGCTGATGATGAGGCTGGTATCCCGGTGTCACGCAAGCCGGGACCAGAAGCATTAGGGCCTGGCAGTCGTCAAGAGGTTCTCAAGGTTCCGCAAGACGCTGTCGGAATGATCATTGGAAAGGGTGGAGAAAATGTGCGAGATATGCAAACTGCCTCGGCTTGTGGGATCAAGGTCTCGAGTCAGAACAATCTCGAGTATCGCGAAATCACCCTGACTGGCACTGATGCAACGATCGCGCATGCCAAGCATCTCATCAACGAAAAGATTGAACAATCGAATGAGAGGAACGGGCGGCCAGGAGGCGGCCTTGGGAATTATGGTAGCCCGCCTGTTCAGCAACCGACGTACGGGTCCTATGGTCAACAAGTGCAGAACACTGCTGCAACAGAGGCTCAGTCAGTCGAGGATCCTTATGCGCCCTATGGAGGTATGTGCACTCTGGATGACCAGCAGCGTGGATTAATTTTTCTAGGTTACGATGCATACGTCCGAGCATGGCAATTGTACCAGCAGCAGCAAAGCGCTGCAGGTGGCCCCCCACAATGAAAACAGCTTGTATTGTCCCTTGACACAAGCGCATCTTTTTGTTTCCAACGATCCCTGTGAATGCGAGAACATGCTGTGCCATCGTCTGCCTCTCGATGGTGGTGACACATAAAATCAATACCTCCGGGCGCGATTTCTTTAGAATAGTACTTGTTCTGTCATATAAATTTGTCAAGCGTGACCGTGCGCAATAGGATCATTCGACCTCAGCTTGACTCTCTAGCTAGAGCATAGATTAGTGTCATCTTTGCGGCGGACTGACTACTATATGTGATTCATATAGCTTGACTACGATGGCATGCACGCCGAGATTTGCGGCGCTTCAAGAAGAGTGGGTTATCGTCTGATCCACCGGGCAATGTGGCTAAGTGGGGATCGAACTAGACGCGGTGGAGCTCGGCCCACTAGTCTTGGCACGGGGCCGCCAGAACGAACTGGCCATGTAACTGACTGTACCTCCCAGATCTGCCAAGATCTACAGTACGTGCCTTGCAAGTGAGTACAGCGACTCGGAAGTGCTATTTCACACTGTGACTTTGTATGCAAGTTGACAGATACTATGCTATCTGATATTCTATCTGGTATTAATTGACTACAGCCAACTTTCCTCATCTGAATCTTGGACTCAAGATGGCCTCAGAGTCTCACTGTTGCTACGTTTTTGACACCTTATCAGCTCATTTCGAGAAGAGACCAGTGAAATCAGTTGCACATTTCCGACAGATACTTGGGGAACAAGTCAGCTCTGTTGGTGATCAAGACCCAGCCCCACTGTTCGTGACGTATAACACTTTGCGAAAGGATGGCACGAAACGTCTTCGTGGATGTATTGGTACATTCTCCAAGGCGCCTCTAGAACCGACTCTGAAGCAATATTCAATAATCGCGTACGTGCCGATCGTTCTCTCGTCACTCACTTGAAGACTAAATGCTGTACTAGAGCATTGCAAGACAATAGGTTTCCCAAGATTGAGCAGCGCGAATTAAATTCTTTGGAGGCAGCGTCAGTTTGCACAGTAGAAATGACTTTTGTACCGACTAATCGGTGTCTAGAGTATCTATTCTCACGGACTTTGAGGACATTGAGGACCCGTATGACTGGTCTGTAGGAACCCATGGATTGCAGGTACACTTCATGTGGAATGGGCGCGGTCGAAGTGCAACATTCCTACCGGACGTTGCACCCGAGCAGGGCTGGTCTCAAGACGATACATTACAACATCTGTTTCTCAAAGGTGGTTGGGATGGCTCTGGAGACTGGCGAGATCTTGCCATGGATCTCGAACGCTATCAGAGCACGAAAATGTCAATTCCATATTCTCGCTATCTCGCACTCACGTCAAAGACCAGTTCATAAGTAGGCCACACCAACGATTTCTGTCTCGTCGTCACGATGTCCTTTTGACCTTTTTCGCCACACCGCTCCGTCCGTTTTCCCGATTTACAAAGATGCCTTGCTTCATCGCCCACCAATTTGGCTCGATTGGCCATAGCGGCCTTATTGAAGATGCTCGCTGGAGAGAGAGAGAGAGAGAGAGAGAGAGAGAGAGAGAGAGAGAGAGACGAGCATCAAAATTACCCGCTCTGTGTTTTGCTTGGCTGTGTACGCATTCTATCTTGCACTTTTCTGCGAATATTGCGTTCCAAGTCGACAGCTCCTTTCTGGTGGTACATGCGCAACAACTGATGATAGTCCAGAAGCACTGTAGTTCGTGTATCCAAGACTAGAGCTGCAGACCCCTCAATGAAATGCTGGTCATCGGACATGTGTCGAAACAGTAAAAACATGCTCAAGGAATTCAGCCATTAAAGGAGGCGATGAGAACAATTTGTGGGATCTGATGACGTCGTGCCCGTTCGCGTGGGTCAACCGAGGGAAAGGCACAAGTTATCGCTCGCTACACATTTCCCCGCAAGATCACTGTACCTTGTCTGGACACCAAGACCAGATCTAGATAACTCAAACCAGATAGCCGTAGTGTACATTACAACTTTATCATTATCACCCCCCTACCCGACGAATTGTCATCGATGATCTCGCAAAACTATGTGCCTTTGTGATATACGCCTCTAAATAAATCGGTCGACCAATATTAAGTCTATTGAAATATATCAATGGGCGTTTGCACTCAGATTGTCACTTCCTGTCGACTCAGAACGCCTCAGTGACTAAAGTTATTGAAACTGTTTCGTGAAAGCCTCACGACGGTTGACCTCCAGGGATGATACAAGCTGTTCCGGAATATGAGCTGGAAGACCTGTCAGTAATGTTTTTGTCGACTCGATAAGATTCTTCAGGTTCTGCCCTGTGATAACCGCATTTTCGACGGCCTGCGCAATGATATCAATCGTCAGGAACAGGTCAGCCATTATAGCCGGGTGCTTACTACATTGTATCAGTACATTCGAACCTGGCAATTTTTCTGGGATAAGCATTACTGACCTGTCCATAAGTTCGCCAAGATAACGGTAGGCGTATGGAGCGTCTTGCTCGTCGTGTGTAACTGGCATGGTCTTTAACCATGCAGCTATCACGTCGTCGATGGCCTCGACTTGTGCAGAATTGAAACGACATATTTTGGCGATCGATACACAAGCATTTTCTGTCGCATATATATTGTCCTCCATTCTCGACTCGGGCTGCCCGATGAGAGCGAATAAGCTCGGTATGGACTGAGCGACAAGATTGGAGAAGACTTCCCCTCCATGCTGCGCGGCACAGCCAATACCGTAGGCAGCAGCCTGTCTGACTTCCGGAGAGGCGTCTTGAAGTCCAGCAGCGAGCGGCCTCATAAATTGATCTCTCAGATCCCAAGCATCTGAACCACAGAACTCTATCAGATCGTCATATACACATATACTCCATTGTCGGCAGTTAGCCTCTGAAGAGTTCGAGAAATTTTGAAGGTATGGTAATAGTCGCTTCCAGTATGGAACAAATCCAGATCTATGGTGTTTGAAGAGCACATGGAACGTCTTACTGATTTCACTGAGCAACTCCTCGTCAAGTTCGATTTCGTACAAGACGTCCTCGTCTTGTTCAAGATCGACGTCTCCAGCTTTGTGATCCGCGGCGCGAGCTGTAGCTCTTCTAGAGTAGTCGTTCAATTGCGATTCTGTGGACGTGATCACGGCTTCCATATGGGCTGGTCCAATTCCCTCAGCTCCAAGTACTTCCATACACTCGTAAAATGCTTGATAAATCTCAGTCAGCATTTCAACACTGGGCTCTGACTTCATAAGGTCGAGCAATTTATTCACGATCAGGTTCCAAGACTTCATGAGTACTTCTGCATTGTTGCTCGACAGCTTTATGCAATTGAGCAGTTCTGGGAGTAAGCGCGCAGAAGCAGATCGTACACCGTCGTGGTAGTAGAAGACGAGCCCGGGAAGAGCAATGTCTTTCATGACCTCCTCGACATAAGGTTGAAACTGGGCTTTCATCTCCTGGGCATACAAAACAAGGATAGAAACTGCCGAATTCTTATCTTCCAATGTACTCGTTTTGATGCCGACTTGTTGTCCACGAAGGGGGAAGAATTCCCATCCGTCTTCCTCTGAAAATCCCTCTTTCTCAGACTCATCTCGAATAACAGTGAAATCAGGTTTCAACTTGGCTGCCGTCAGAATTGGAGGCATGACCGCGTTGAGGTAGGGTTGGAAATCGCTTCCAAGAACTTTACATAACCGTCCCCAAGAAGCCATAAGGTATGAGGATTGTGGGTCATCCGAGGATAGCATACTATTTTGGATGCCGCCAAGTAATCTTATCAATTCAGGTGCATGTGAAGCAAAAACATCCTTGCCAACAGCTAGGGCAACCAAAGTGGCACACTCCATAGCTTTCCCCCTCAACAGCCGGTATTCTTCGCTACTTGCGTCTCGGAGGACATTGAGTAACAATGGCATGATGGTTTCGTAATATTTGATGAACTTCTTTTCGGCAGCATCAGCGACCGTGGCGATGGTAGTGACGGCCTGTTCCTGTACGTATTTCTGAGGCCGTTGTAAAAGTCCCAACAAACGTTCAAGGACCGGATCTAGATAGGGTTCGATGTTGACTTGCTCTGAGACTTCGCAGAAATTCACGAACGCAGCAGCAGCATGAGCGGCTACGCGCGCCTCCGGTGAATCGAGAGCTGGAGTTAGTGCATTCAGCACTTCTTGAGTAAATTTCTCTTGTACATCGCCTGCGAAGTCTGTACACATCTGTCCAATAGCGTTACAGCCTGCCCAACGAACTCTAGGATGAACATCGGACAGGCTGGGCAAGACCATAGCCAGCACCTTGCCTAACTCTTGTCGCATAATCTTTTCACATCCTTCTGCAATGGAGGACAGAGCCATCAGAGCTGCATGTCGCTCTTGCCAATTCTCGGACGCCATCAACTTAGGTAGCCATTGGAATGCAGGGGGCAGCAGCGTCTTGCCCCCCAGCTTCCGTGCAAGCCTATCTAGTGCTTGCTCTCCTGCAACGTGGTTCGCGTCGCTCTCGTCTTCATCAAGATCCTCGGTCGCCAGCCAACCAGCTACGTCGTCATCGTCGCCAAGATCAGTCATGAGAGCTAGGCATTCTACTACCAAATCATTCGTGTAATTTGGACTCTTACGGCACATACCGGGAGCACCTTCAGCGAACACGACTAGGGTCTCGAGTGAAGCTTGCCGAGCAGCATTTTCCAGCTCTTTATTTCTGATGACTGCGATGCAAAAGTTGACCATTGACGCGAACATGGACTTGAATATCTTGGGATACGCTTCTACAAGTTCACTCAGTGCGTTCAGTGCGAAGGTCAGACCCTCAGAGTCTTGCGCTTGCAGTAGAGGCGGAAGAACATTCATCAAGGCAGGCACGACCGTCTCGAGACGGCTCCTCGTCTCTTCTCCAACAGTTATAAGGTAGATCGAAAATGCTTGGACTGCGGCTAGACGAACGCTTTGATCACCATCCTCGAGCCCCGTCATGAACGTAGATCGCAATTGATCTGAATAAGATGTGCCAAGAATGTCGGGATTGGTGCTGAAAACTCGAAATGCAGACTCACGAAACCCGGCAAGTGGGGCTTGTGTACACTGCAGAAGTGCAGACTGAACCTGGGGCCACCCTTCGTCAAATTGTGTGATTTCCGCTATCAGGTCGGATAACTTGTGTCGAACGCTAGAATTCTCTTCCGTTTCGAATGCAGAGAGCAAGAAGCTTTTAACTTGAACTTGAGCTTCTATGCCCGCTCGATCCCAGACTGTGTCCTCGTTCTCACTTCCCGGTAGTGTCGGAGCGTCTTTGGGCGCAATTCTGCGAAGTAGTACTGCGCTAAACGACCGTAAAGCAACATCTCTCGCGCCCTGGACCTGTTCTGCAAGCCCGATGAGAAGGAGAGCTGGCCTTCCAGCTATCCAATCTTTATTGAGAGCGTCTTCAGCAGCAGATCTTGTCTCATTATTCGTCGAGATAAGCGCACTCAGAAGTTGAATCAGAGCTATCGTTGCCTCGGATGGAAGAGACATCGAGCTCACGGGACAGAATACAAGAGCGCGACTAGCCTTTCTATGTCCTGCATATTGTTAATCCACAACTTTTGAGGTGTGAAAATCGAGAGGAGCTCGCTCATGTCCTTCACAGGATAACATTGACCACGTATTCGATGCTACGAACAAGTTTGTGTTCATTTCCCAAGTAAATCTTGCTTCAGCTCAAGGAAGCAGGCACACTGGAATGAGCTCGAAGAATGCGACTGCACGTCTGATAGATTCCCCTCTGATCATCGACTGCTCCTTGCACAAGCATTTAGAAAGAAGATTTCATCCCTATTTTCTTCCTTTTGTCTTTCTCTATCCAGCATGGTACTATATCTACACCTGTAGATATGATGAGTATCTTGGTAGCGAAGAATGGACTTTTGTGTCCATCGTAACCCTGGTGACCTCACAAGCATTGCTTTGGCTGTCTGGACATTGGAGCATTTCCGCTAAAGCGTACACGCGATACACCCGGGTTTGTTTCGAAATATCGGTGTCTTTCTGCCACTGACTATAACTAGGCAAAAGGTTTGTCGGATGCACAAGCTATAAAGGTGATACCAGCACCGAATCAAGGCAGTGCTGAATTCTGCGATCTTGTCAATATCAGACATGCAGGGGAATCCTATATCGAAACCAGTTTTCTTTTTCAGAAGAAGAAATTCATCTTCGATTCTGACAAGAAGACTTTTCGAGAAGTCGTCTTTCCTGTCGATGCTCAGCCGCAATTGGTCGAATATCAGACCTCTCTCGGCTTGAAAAATTCGAAGGCACTCTTGGAGGCAGAGCGCCTTTACGGCTTCAATAGTTTCGACATTCCGATTCCTACCTTTTTGGAACTTTTCAAGGAGCACGCCGTGGCACCATTCTTCGTTTTCCAAATATTTTGTGTCGGCCTGTGGTGCCTTGATGAGTACTGGTACTATTCTTTGTTCACAGGCTTTATGTTGGTCGCCTTTGAATCTACTGTCGTGTTCCAGAGACAGAAGACTTTGAACGAATTTCGTACTATGAGCATCAAGCCGTATACGATCAATGTACACCGTTTGAACAAGTGGATCGAGCTCCAGACTAATGAGCTTTTTCCCGGCGACGTTATCAGTATCATGCGTACTAAGGAGGAGTCTGGTGTACCATGCGATGTTCTGTTGACCAAGGGATCCTGCATTGTGAACGAAGCAATGCTTACAGGTGAATCTACTCCATTACTGAAAGAAAGTATAGAGTTGCGTCCAAGTGATGATCGAATTGATCTCGGAGGCGTGGACAAGAATGCTCTATTATCTGGCGGCACGAAGGTATTACAGGTCACACCAAGCACTTCCGAGACCAAATCGCGACAAAGCAACCCCCCTGATGGTGGTGTGGTCGGCGTCGTTCTACGGACTGGATTCGAGACACAACAGGGCAGCCTCGTCAGGACCATGATTTACTCTACTGAACGCGTATCTGCAAACAATGTTGAGGCTCTATTGTTCATTCTTTTTCTCCTCATTTTCGCAATCGCTGCTTCTTGGTACGTGTGGACGAATGGCGTACTGCAAAATAGACCAAAGAAGAAACTATTGTTGGATTGCATCTTGATTATTACTTCAGTTGTCCCGCCAGAATTGCCAATGGAGCTGTCGCTGGCTGTCAATTCGTCCCTTGCAGCCCTCAGCAAGCACGCGATATTCTGCACCGAGCCTTTCCGCATTCCTTTCGCTGGCAGAGTCGACGTCTGTTGCTTCGATAAAACAGGGACCTTAACCGAAGAAGACCTTGTAGTTGAAGGTGTTGCTGGTCTTCGTTCTGGCAATTCCAGTATGCAGTCCCTGAGGTCAGTCGTTGACGTTGAAACAGCAACTACTTTAGTGCTCGCTTCGGCGCACAGCGTAGTCAGACTTGACGATGGAACAACAGTTGGAGATCCCATGGAGCGCGCAACCCTGCAAAGTATAGGTTGGCGCATAGGTGCCAACGAATCGGTCTTGCCGCCGGCCGATGCCGATGAATTCCGTGGCTCAAGCATTGTCATCAAGCGGCGATTCCAATTTAGTTCAGCACTCAAGCGCCAAAGCACGATTTCTTATTTGGTGAACAAAGAACAGAAAGGTGCGAAGACCCTGGTGAGTGTAAAGGGTGCTCCAGAAACCATTCGATCTATGTTGGCGGAAGTTCCTGAGCAGTATGAAGAAACCTACAAACACTTCACTCGTAACGGGTCGAGAGTCATTTCCCTCGCATATCGTTATCTCGAGGCCGAGACAAGCTCGAAACAAATCAACAACACGGATCGTAACGAAATTGAGCGTGACCTGATATTTGCTGGGTTTCTCATTTTCAGTTGTCCTTTGAAGCCAGATGCAAAGGCAACAGTGGTTGAGCTTAACGAAAGCTCTCACAGAGTAGTGATGATCACTGGAGACAACCCTCTGACAGCTTGTCATGTTGCCAAAGAAGTGGAAATTATTGACCGAGAAGTATTGATTCTTGACGTCGCCGGAGACCAATCCAGTGGATTTGATCTAGCATGGAAGACGGTGGACGAATCGAAGATCATCCCGGTCGATGCCTCGAAGCATATAGATCCGACTATTATCCGGGACTATGACCTTTGTGTCACCGGCTATGCACTCGCAAAGTTCATGGATCAGGTGGCCATGAAAGACCTGATACGTTTCACCTGGGTTTACGCTCGTGTCTCCCCTGCACAAAAAGAATTTATCTTGACCGAGCTGAAGTCCGCTGGCTACACCACTTTGATGTGTGGCGATGGCACGAATGACGTTGGGGCCCTGAAACAAGCCCATGTTGGCGTGGCATTATTAAACGGATCTGAGGACGATCTCAAGAAAATAGCCGATCATGCTAAACACACAAGACTTAAGGCCGTATATGAGAAGCAAGTCGAGATGTTGGCTCGATGGAACAGACCCCCTCCCCCGTGTCCTTTGGCAATTGCTCATCTGTATCCCCCGGGGCCATCCAATCCTCATCGTCAGAAGGCTCTGGAAGCAATGGGGAAAAGTCCGAGCGAAATCGAAGCCGCAGATCAACACATGAATGCCCAGATAGCATCAGCAGCCACTAAGGCTCCACAAGATGCGGCCCCAAAGATTCCATCGCAAGCTGGAGCTGGACAAGCTATGGTAGATAACATGCTTGCTCAGATGGGCGAAATGGAAGACGATGATGGTCCTCCGACTATTAAACTTGGCGATGCCTCGTGTGCTGCTCCTTTCACCTCGAAGCTTGCGAACGTTGGGGCAATTGGTAATATTCTGCGTCAAGGACGATGCACACTAGTTGCCACAATCCAGATGTACAAGATCTTGGCCCTGAACTGTCTGATCTCGGCGTACAGTTTGAGTGTGCTCTATCTCGACGGCATCAAATTTGGCGACGGACAAGTGACCATAAGTGGAATGCTTATGTCGGTCTGTTTCCTCTGTATCTCACGTGCTAAGCCTCTAACTCGATTGTCCAAAGAACGACCCCATCCAGGAATCTTCAACATGTATATCATTGGTTCGATCTTAGCACAATTTGCGGTTCACTGTGCTACTTTGATTTTTATATCTCAATATATTCAGCGAACGCACCCAAAGGAGCCTAAAATCGATTTGGAGGCTAAATTCGAGCCGAATCTACTGAATTCCGGAATCTATTTATTGCAACTGACACAACAGATTTCGACGTTCTCAATCAACTATCAAGGGCGACCTTTCCGCGAGTCCATTAGGGAAAACAAATATATGTTCTGGGGTCTCGTCGGAGTAGGAGCTTTGGCGTTCTCATGTGTACGGCCAATTTGAATCTTTTGGAAAAGTGCTGACGTCTATCAGTCTACCGAATTTGTCCCTGAGATCAATGAGGCTCTGCGTCTGGTCAAATTTTCGGACAAATTCAAGTATGAACAGGGATTAATTCGCGTTGGATCTTAACTGAGTTATCTAGGTTTGTCATGACGACTACGATGGCTCTGGACTATGTCCTATGCATGATCTTCGAGCAGTTGTTCAAATACTTGTTCGCAGATTCCGTCGCAAAGGACATCGCGGTTAGAACGGAAAAGCAGAACCGAAGGGAGACTGAGAGGCTACTGGCTAGTGAAGCAGCGCAATCGGACAAATGCTAGGACGAAAACATTTTGCAAGGAAGCCGGCTCGCTATTGCTTGTGCCAATATACGGAATGCACGGAAGTGGACAGGAAACTCAGTGACCTCTTTTAGTAATGTAGAGGAAACATGTATGCAGTCTTCCAGCTTGCTACATTGATCGGGCTCTAGGCTTTTCAGTTCCGAAAGACAATCTCGATGTTCACCTGTCGTGGTATATATATTACACTATCTGAAAGCTACTATCTTTATTCTTAGATGTCGACGCCTGACTCGAAAAGTATAATTGCTCTTTCTGCTCTCGTCAAGCTCGGTGAGTCACGTGAGCTTCGTGCTTTATCATTCAGTATTTTAAGGATTGCATTGACCCTCTTAATGAAAATAGATATATCCTGTTCCAAATTGGGCGCGTGCTGCCCAGATGTGGCGGTCAACGTCCTAAGCAAATTAATTAACCTCCATGAGAAGACCCGATGCTCTTCCATCCATCTTTTGGCTTGATCTGTTGTGGACGGACATAAGTTAGCTGCTGCTTCTGCAATGATTAGAGCGTGATGCAGCAGTGGAATTCTCTTCGGTAGGACACGCAGAAAGTCTGGCTCGAGAGTGTCAGGCAAGATGGCGACAGCAAGAGAAATCATGCTTGTCAGCAGCGCACTGTCGCCAGCGCTGTTTACGATCAGAGTTCGAGCACAGAGTTGTCGGTTTGGTATGTCTCGCGAAATCAGTTTGGCTAGTGCATCTATAGCGGGGCCGACATATGGATCTCTTGCTGTATGGTAGATCGCCACGCCCAATGCGTCTTCTTGCACCGCAGGTGAGAACGTGAGGATGAATTTTGTCAGTACATCGGCCACTCCTTGATCCCCTACTACGAGGTGCTGTCCAATCAGGGACAGAAGCGTAATGAGGTCTTTCCGGAAATCTAGCGCACTGGCTAAAGGAACTGGTAGAGTCCCTGACGTCCCGCAGACAATGACTGCAACGTCGGCTATAGCATTCATAAGTCCAGAGGCACTTGCTATTGCTTCCTGATTGATTTCCGTGAAAGCGAGATTTCTCAGGATCGTTAAAACAGACATGATTCGCTGTAATGCCGCGTGTTCTTGAAACCTGAGTGATCCCACTAACATTGGTGCTGAGTTCATACGCTTGGTAGAGCGTCGCAGATCTGCAAGTGCATGTTCATAAGTACTGAAATCGCTACAGGCGGCGCTTCTGTCGAACTGCTTCGCACTATCTAATAAACAGTCGACCAGTGATTCCAGTAAATCTCCACAATGCAATAGTGGTAGACCCCATCGCCTATCTCCCGCAATGATCACTAGAACATCCAATGCATGGCCAATTTCTGCAGGCAGTGTGGATTGTATGGATCTGGATAAAGCTTGTATGTCAAGGCGTCCAAGCTCTTGGAAGGTCGGATAGGGGCGTAATCTGCTTATATCTTTCGCAGCTAGAGTGACGGCAGCCGGCTCGACCCCTGCAAAAGTGTCGAATTTCCTTTTCAGGGGCTTATAGACCATGGAATCTAAATTGCTGACAACGGAATTTTCTGCCTCCGATTTGAGAGCTGTCTTAGTCGTCGGTCGTTCATTGAGGAGGACCTTTTCAGCTGTCTCGTGAACTGGATTCTCCGCTGTCACTTGTGGAGATAGGATATTCTGTGGCATAGATTTATCAGATCCACCTGATATTTGTTGGGATACCTTTCGTTTGGCCAGCCACTCCTTTTCGTATTCGCGTAAGCATCGTCTGTGGATGTCTGCGATAGCATCCTCATGCCCCGCGAAGCCTAAGGAATTGCTTATTGCTAACCACAAATTTCTGTGCTCGACCACCTCGCTGCCGCCAGCCTACAACACTTTAGTAACTGATAAATTTGCAAACATGAGCATAACCTTTAAAACATATCCGTATAATGCATAGAGGTTTACAGGGCGCCCATCTACATGAGGTTGTTCTGAAATGGGCGTGTTTCGCTTCTTGTTGTATTCCAAAATGGTTTTTGTAAAATTCTCATATACACCTTTGCTTTTTTGCTGACGCAGTGGCTGCGGAGGTGCGGTCAAGTCTGAGTCTGAAACCATACTCGCGCTCTTGGAATTAAGTGCTTGTGAGCGTTGACTGTCGTTGCGATTATGGAAATTTAATGAGGGGTCTGACACATCGTCCATGGCCTTTACACAGCTGGATTCGAGAAAGAGTTGTCACAGCCGTTGCCTAAGCTAGCTATGTGGAGGTCGGAAGGGATCAATTACTCCGCGTTGCACGAATGCATCGTGGTTCATTGTGTGATAGTTAGGACGCGCTTAATTTTGAATTCATAAGTAGCGCATGAATCATATTTACCGAGCATCTCCATAGTAGTTCCCAACTGTCAAACACAAGCATCTCTTCTGACCAAAATTTTCTACATCATCCAGCGTTACAGACTACGGAATCTATTCTTTGGATTGGTAATTGTAAGAGGACTTCTCCGCTTGATGTTCATAGACTATTACGTCTGTCTCTTCGAATATTAGCTGCCAGAGGACTTCTTTTCTGCTTTGTCCTCCGATTGCCGCTAGTCGGAACATCATCTAATGTACCGTTTTCTTCTGCATCTTTCAGAAATTGTTTCGCATAATCATAGCCAATGTTATAAACACTTTGGAAAGAGCCGAATTCTAGCGTGCCGTAGTTGCTGACAGGGGGCCGCATGTAGATACTCATTCGCTTGGAAGTTTCAAGTGCTGAGACACTAGCGGAATACGCCAGCCGAGACTGCTGGTTAGTCCACTAGGAAAAGGTAGATATGAAATGCATACCTGAATATCGGTTAATGTCGGAATGTTCGGATGCTGACTGAATGGATTCCATCGATTAAACACAGCCCAAAAACCAGACAGAGTGTCCCCTTAGATGCATTAATGTAATGCTCAGTGCATAAAAAAGGTCATTATTACCATAAGTCATCTCGATTCGATCATCGACGCTACCAACATCAATTGCGAAGATGACATTGGCTCCCATCGATTTCATGGAAGAGACTGGTAAGTTATCCACATATCCACCATCGCAGAGCATGTCGCCTCCGTCAGTCATTGGTGGGACCAAGCCTGCAAGACTCATAGAGGCTCTAACATAGCGCCAAGCGTATCCAGTTGTGTGAATATCCATACGAGAATGTGTGACTGTCAGATTAGCTGGGCACACAAAATTCGAAGACTTGTTATGTGTTACTGTTAGTTGTGTTGCAAAAGAAAGGCAGCCAGAAATCCTCAATTTGAGCGTGCCCAAAAGCCTTCCAGATACCCCGATTGAATTCATGTCCAGTCGTCTGAAGCCATTATTAGATGTCAGCCTTTCAGAACACTATCTGGGTTCTTACATATGAGACAGTAGGATACGTTAGGTCGAGCGCAAAGCGCCAAAGTCCTGCCATTCTACTGGAAAACTTTTTCGCTCGGCCATACATTGGTACTAGATCCCCGTCTTTAGCATACAAGCCACCAATGAAGGACCCAATCGAAGTGCCACCTACTATGTCGATCGGAATGCCTTGTTCTTCAAGCGCTCTGATGACACCGATGTGGCTGATTCCGCGGGCTCCACCCCCGCCTAGTATAAGCCCAACAGTACGTCCACAAAGTCGACGGGCTAGACGTGCATAGTCATTCTTTTGTTGACCGGAATCGTAGCCTGATGTCGGAGGTTCTGATCGATTTGTGTATCTAGAGATCGAATTTTGCACATTCTCAAGCTTATTCTTGATGGTCGTGATTGTCCTTTGCGCCGTCCTAGGTCTTAGTCCTTTGGATCCCGTGTCTATATTTTCCATGACCATGTGGTGGTGTGCATTGATCCACGAACGATCGCGTAACCATTGACGTGTAATGCCAGCTGTGACAAACTTCTCCGGATGCAGTAGTATAAGTTCTTTACGAGCTGTGGTCTTCAAGTTCAGCAAATTCCGTTCGTGCTCGCTTATCAGTGTGGATCCAGCTGCCGAGGCAACAAGTAAGACACAGTCAGCTTGACCGATGCAGGTTTGCGTCCATGGAGAATTGACAGGTGCATCTGCGACATACAGCAATTTGTTAAATTTCTCTTCTTGATCTGCAAGATGACTTGCAAGTCGTAATTTGCCCATACGACTGAAGGCATAGCGACCAAGATGAGACAGAATAGTGGCCTGATTTAATATTGTAACACGACTGCCAGCGCTGCCGAGAGCATTCGATAAGCGAACCGTGAAGTCTGCAATCGGAATGCCCTCTGTGAGTGGCAAAATACAGATGGTGCGCAAATTAGCAGCATTTCGCACATTATCAGTCGTCTTATAAGTGTCATCCCTATCCTTTAACAGGTCGGCCATTCTCTTAGCGATAAGTTTGGAAATCTGAATGGTGATCCTATCTGAGTCAATACAAATTTTTACTCATGGCGTTCTACCCACCCTGGGTGTTCCAAGGCTAAAGACTGGAAGAGTTGTTTTGGAAATCTAGCGAGCTCGGTTTCCCGCACAGCGTGAAGAGTTGAGGGTCGGAGTACATCTGTCAAGACCTCCAATTCTCCAACCGACTGGCCATTACCATATTCGCCAGTCACTGTTGCCTGGGCTGAGCCTGAATGTTTAGATCTCAAGCTTCTGACTCTGCCGTTAAGGACTATGTATATAGCATCAGACTCATCTCCTTGGTCTCAGCCTGTCAGTCAGGAGTCTCTAGGGGGAAGGTTGAACATACGGTATAAGACGTGACCAGCACTAACTTGCAGCCACTCGAGGGCGAAATCTAAATGAAGAATCAATGGCGAAAGCAGAGAAATCAACCGTTTCGCCATTGTAAGAAGGACGACGGGCTTTTTGTCCATGATACGCTCGAGGCTTGCTCGCGGAAGGAACCCTACGAGCACATCAGACTTGGCCCGTACGTCTACAAATGATCGATAATTGCCGATGCCTGCCTGATATCCTGCTATACCACCCGGCTTGACTAAGTACAACGACTTAAAACCATCATCTGCATCTTCGAATTCTTCCTCGAACGGGTTTACTAGATCCGGCTGAATTTGAGCACTCTTTTTGGAGGGTTTGCAAATATTGGTTGGTGAATGCTTTTCTGAAACCATGCCGACGTCAAGAAAGCCGTCAATGACATAGTATAGACCGGGATTTCGTTCATGTGCCTCGACCAAAACGGAACCTCTCGGGAAATGTATGATTTCGAGATCATTGTCCATTTCGCTTTCAATACCTTCCATCGAATTGCTCGTGAAAGCGCTCTCACTTTCGACGTCACTACCGGTCGCCCTCGAATCAAACAAAGCCATATTTCCCAATGCGCTGCCAAAAGACAACTTGTTATGACGATGCGAGTCCATCGATGGCAAATTCGGCGAATGTTCTACGCTCGTGTGACCACTCTTGACTTGCGATGCTTGCTGCTCAAGACCTAACGACTTGAACATGCAGTGCAAGACTGAATCCCGAAAAGCTTCGTCCTCGTCGTAATCCTCGACATGTTTCGGCGGCTTTGACTCGTTGGGTTCTTCAGACACCTGTTGTGCGCGGTTCTTGACAGAGGATAGCAAATCGCCAGGCGCTTGGTACCTATGAACAGTATTTGCAGCACGCTTTCTGAGGCTTGTCAGCCGAATTGATGTCGGTCGTCGTTTCGCCGGAGATGAAACGACGATGCCGTTTTCTCTCTCCGATCGAGATGAATGAGCCTCTACTTCAGATATTTTATGTTTCAGGCGATCTAGAGACGATGCCTGGACATAGTTAGGCAGGTCGTATGTTGTAAGATCGTTCATTGATTTTTCTGTTCTCAAGATTTCGGCAGTGAGCCCTAAATAATTATGGCCTGTAGCAAAAGTGACTCTGCAATCATCAGAAGCGCTAGTGTAGAACCAAGATAACTCTCACCGCTGAAATCGAGTCATTATGACTTGCACAATGTGTGCCGCGGCTTTAGGGTATATCCGTGTCAGTCTTCGGAACGCCTTGAACGTTAGTAACTGAGCATCAATTGATTATAGAAGTGCCACCTCTGCAGGAATAACAGCTATCGTCGTATCGATATTAGCCCGAGCGATTATACCAGGATGCACACTGTTTGCTTGCTTTCGTTCGGAAGTCTCACTTGCCGGATTGAGCAAGGGTATATAAGGTAAATCTTTGAGGTTGTTGCTAGAACTTCTGACTCCTGGCATGTGACTAGAGTGTCGTAAACGAGACTCAGCAAAGTGTGTTCGAGGTGATTCTGGTACTGGCGGGACTAACGGCGATACGGGCGTCGAATCTTTAGCTACGTCTTGCGTCATTGGATCCGCTAGGTTAGCATCTGTCTGTTCAGGACTGGATTGAGATCCATGCCTCAGCTTCACGTCCTCGGTGAATAGAGATAGAATAGAAAACATCGAGCTCAACGGTGCACTGGGTTTAGTCAGCAAAATCCAGTGGTATTCACTTGTAAATACCCTGCAATGTCAGCGTGATATGACAGGACGCATGTAAATATATACCATTGCGAACATCAGTAAGGAGTCTGTACCCTTCTCCGTTCTCTTCGTACTCATCATCGCTCTTAGATGACCCCTCAGTCTTGAAGAATACTTGAATATGCCCATCGACGACTAAACAAAAAGATTTCTCGTCCTCTAGATTGAGAGTCTCGCCTGCAAGCAGTTTTCTTGTCTGTAGATGTCGTGTCAATTCGTGAAAGACGGGTCTTTCAAGGTAACCAAAGACTTTTATTGCCGACAAAAACTCATCTAGATAATTGTGAAGGCCACTTTTTAAGTCTGGATCGGTGTGGTCGGTAAAAACATCTGCCTCGTATGCGGGCTCTTTGCGCTGTGTTTCTATTGGTAATTTTGAGTAATTTTTCAGGTAGCGGCTCCTGACGGCGTTATAGATTATGCATAGAGCGATAATCACCAAAGCGAAGAGAGTGCTGAAACTCAAATGTAGCGTAAAGGATTTTGAGTTACAATACCGTACAACAAACAGCCATAAAGCATAAGGGGCTCGGAAGGCTTCAGCTGTAGCTGCCATGACCTTTCACACTGGAAATCCGGCAAGATTCTATAGCTTGGCTTCCTCTGCGGCGCTGATTGTATCAGGACTGTAGTACCTTGGACTTCGATACAAGACCTTAGATGTGGACGACCACAGCCCTAATATCCTTCGTTAGATTTTTCAACAACTAATGTTCGGTGAGCAAGCTGATTAGAGATTGAATGAACCTCGTATTTCTGTCCCCAGATCTGAGGATCGCATCTTATATACACTTACGAGAATCAACAATTTCTATATATGTATCTAATGCTTGATGTAGGATAGCAGCAGATGAGCAGAACAGTTTACTGCAAATAGCATGGATATGGGACCTCTTGTTGTCCAATGATGCTAGTCGCCGAGTACTAGCTTGCCTAGTGATCTGCGAGATATGTATAGAACTGTACTCGTACTGTACTGAAGTGAGTTGTAAAAACACGTGCCAACTTCATTCATCTCACGAGACCGATACTACAAGGGGCATTGACAGACGCCAGGCGAACGAATGCACCAGGGCCTACAGGACGCTGGCGAGACTTACATGAGGGATGCGCGGCAAGAAAGTGATGGAAAATCAGGGACTGCTCATGATCTGAACGTCGCAAATACAACTTACGTCCTCCAAAAAATCGTTTGAATCATTATTACATTTTGTGTTATAGTGTTTCTAGTGCTTTCTGCACTTTCTCCCCCAGAAAATGTTCGTGACCTTTGCCCGATATCAATCTCTCGATCAAATCAGCGCCACCTTTTGTAAGATATCTCCCACTGAAGCCCGAGCGAATGTGCCTAGTCAACTCTTTTGACAATTCCTTTCTCAGATACTGAATCTTCAATGTCAGCCGTTTTGCTTCAGAGTCGCCCTCGTCGTCGGAAAGGCTGATTCCCAGGTCTTCGGCGGCCTCGGCCAACCAAGAGTCTCCGCCGTGCTTTAGCTTGCGCTTTTCTTCTTCTAGCTTCAGGATTTTTCTTGCCAAGTTGACTCTAGGTTTGATGGCACCTAAGTGGTCGGTCTCTACGCCGAAATCTACGAGAGATTCATTCTGTATTGTCTTCTGCATCTTTCGAAACGTTGTAATCTCGCTAGGTGAGCAAATCAGTATGCTAAGTCCGCTGTTGTGCGCTCGAGCCGTCCTTCCAGATCGGTGAATATAGAGGTCGGACGAACGTGGCAGATGATAGTGCACAACAGTGTCTACGAAAGGTATATCGAGACCACGCGAAGCGACGTCTGAAGCGACAAGAACCGACGGTGTTTCTGCCTTGAAGCGCTCGACAGACTTGAGACGAGCCTTTTGTTGCTTGTTACTATGCAGGCCATGTGCTACGATCCCAAGCATATTTAGTAATTGGACGAGCCGGTGCACATCCGCAATTGAGTTTGTAAAAACCAATGTACGGGCCGGATATCGGAGGAGTAAATAATAGAGGAAGTAATCCTTTTCCAACGGCGAGGATTCTATCAGACACTGTCGCACTGCTTGCGCCACCTGTGATTCTGGATTGGCATCGATGAATCGCGGAGCATTTCTGAAGCTCAACTTGTGCAGCAGAAGTGCTAATGACTGCTCATTGGAAAGGATGTCATGATCGAATCCGGCTTTACCCGTGCTGAGCTTCATCTGCAATTCTTTTTGAAATGTTGCACTGAATACCAAGGTCTGCCTGCTCTTAGGGTCACCTAGTTTTTCAATAAGTTTGGTAACCTCTTGAAAATGTCCAGCCTGTAGCATGCGATCGGCCTCATCCAGGACCAGGTATTGAATCTTGGTGAACTCTTGCAAAAGCCCATCCCTGGTAGACAAAATATCCCACAACCGACCCGGTGTGCCAACAATGATATCTGGATTGTGCCTCAGTTGCCTCAACTGCTTATCCACAGACAGACCACCGGTAATCGTAATTACGCTGATACCAGCAAACTTGCCCACTTTTGAGAGGTGTTCAGCTATTTGCTGTGCCAGCTCTCTTGTAGGTACCAACACGAGCGCAGAGAATCCTTTAGAAAGGGTGCTACAGGTCAGAATTTGCTCTATAATAGGAATGCCAAACGCCAGCGTCTTTCCTGAACCTGTGGCTGCCTTTCCAATCACGTCTACTCCGGATGCGATCAGCGGAATGGTAAGACTCTGGATCATAGTCGGTCGCAAGAAGTCCAACTCAAATAATCCTCTGAGCAACAAGTCAGATAGCGATAGCGCCTGCCACGCCGGCATATCGACTTCTTTGCTCTCTTCGAGCTGGCCAAAGTGCCCCACAGTACTCTGCAGATCCTGTATACTGTGTTTTGCCTCGTCAACTGCTTTGGTACGCTTCGCTCTTTTCCGTTCCGAGCGATCTACTGGCGTATTTGTCTGCTGCAACGACTTTCCAGCCACAGGGGAGCTGATTATGCGTTCAGGTAAAACTGACTTCTCAAATTGACCTTCATTCGTGTGTTGATCGGGCGATAGATTGAGTTCTTCCGAATTCGTGGAATAAAAATCGTTTCCATCCATTTCCTCAAGATCCAAGAACCCCTCAAGACTCCCTTTCAGTAGCTACGAGAATAAGCTAGAAACCTGCAGCTCATGCCCATTTCATACCTCAGGTACGGAGGAAGTGCGCCAGCCATGTTCCTTCGATGAGGACGATCTGCGTCCAAGGAGTGCTGGTCCAGCTTCCCCTACATGCTTAGGCAAAGCTCTTGCATCTGCTCGTTTGCGCTTCAGGGCTAAATGTGCTGGAAGCATTATTGAAAGATCTCGACCTTGTTGTAAATACTGTGCCACTTCCGAGACCGAGACCGATAGATCAAGACCAGTCTTGATCACTATCAAGGATCTATTATATAGCGGCAAGTATAAGAAGAGATATCTCCAATTTGCTGAATTTCGCTCGGTCGGTGCTTAGATTTGTCCAGAACCTTGAATGGTGTAATGACAATATGTAGATGTGTCTTTATGACTGCAAGCGACCCCTTACAGATAGATCTGCCAGCCGACAGACTAAAACTAAAGAAGTTGCATGCGCCTGAGAAATTCTATAAAATCTGACCAAGAATATGGGAGCTCAGGCGGCCTAACCGACAACTATGTTGATCTCCTGTTGACATCATATAATCACACGCGGCGACCCTGAAATACACAGAGTGTAAGGAGGAGTGTTGAGTCATCTTTGCGATCCCTGGATCTTTCGCAAACTCAATATTGCGCTTCCATAACTCCAGAAGGTCTTTCTTGGGCTTCACTTGCGTTTCCAACGTACCGACGTCAACTGCACTGGAGTGCTGAACTTGAGTGAACACTTATGTTACCTCTCAGAGTAGAAGGCACCAACTTTGTTGATTCTAGCGGACAAAGGATTTTTCTTAGAGGCATCAATCTATCTGGAGATGCCAAATTTCCTAGGAAACCTGACGTGCCGTCACACATTTCAGAGCATTTCTGGAATGGTAGAGACATCAGCTTTGTTGGTCGGCCATTCCCTGTGGATGAAGCCGATGAACACTTGTCGAGAATTGTTTCATGGGGGTTCAATGTCGTGCGCTTCGTCATTACTTGGGAGGCTATCGAACACCAAGGTCCGTACGTAAATGCCCAAAGTGGTCGCATACGAGGAAGCTAAAACGTCTACAAGTGGGCAGTACGATGAAGAGTATCTCGAGTATGTCATCAGTATATTAAGGAAGTGTGGCCAGCACGGGCTTTACGTACTTATGGACCCACATCAAGACGTGTGGTCACGATTCTCTGGTGGTAGTGGTGCACCTTATTGGACATTTAATGCTGTAGGTATGAATCCGCGAGCATTCCAGGCTACAGAGGCAGCTCTCGTTCATAATGCTTGCTCGTCCCCAAAAGAATTTCCAAAAATGATCTGGTCCACAAACTACGAGAGAATGGCTGCTGCGACCATGTTTGTGCTTTTCTTTGCAGGAAGTCATTTCGCTCCAAAGGCTGTGATCAACGGGCAGAATATTGAAGATGTAAGCACCATGCTCTGACTTATGATTCAGTGTCTTGTAAGATACTGAACAAAACTTCTAGTTCCTTCAAGATCATTTCGTTGGAGCAATGAGGCATGCGGCTCTCAGGATTGTCAATGCAGAGGACCTGCATGAGACTGTTGTAATCGGGTGGGAGTCTATGAACGAGCCTTCTCAGTCTTGGATAGGCAATAGCAATTTGTCTGTCATTCCGGAAGATCAACATCTACGAAAGGGGACATGTCCGACCCCATTTCAAGCGATAGCAACTGCGTCTGGACTTCCTCAGGAAATACAGACATGGGAATTTGGCACGACTGGACCCAAGAAGTCTGGCTCCACTCTGATCGACCCAGCTGGGACTTCTGTATGGATAGACAATGAGTTTGATGATAGTTTATTTGGCTGGAACAGAGATCCTGGGTGGAAGAAAGGACAATGTATCTGGGAACAACACGGACTCTGGGACAGTAATCGGAATTCCCTTTTAGAACCTGGTTACTTTGCAAAAGGACCCGATGGACTGCACATAGATACACCAGCTTTCCTGCAGCATTTTTGGCTGCCACACTTTCGCAGATTCAAAGTTGCCATTCGTGAGGTACATGCTTCAGCAATAATTTTCTGCCAGCCGCCCGTTCTCAAAGTTCCGCCCATATTCTCCAGTCAGGATAAGACTGATATGCAGATGGTCTATGCACCTCATTATGTAATATTTGTCAGACCATTGAATGCTCACAACTGACCACTTGCAGTATGACGGTCTCACTTTGATGAACAAGTCATGGTAAGACCTTGAAGATTTCTGGCCACTTATTGGAAGAGCATTGACATTTACAGGAATACCTGGTATAATGTTGATGTTTTAGGTATTCTACGTGGCCAGTATAAATACCCTATCTTTGCAGTTCGCTTGGGCCTCAAAGCCATCCGCAAGTGCATCCGAGATCAGTTGATCACAATAAAAATGGAGGGGCTTGCAAACATGGGTCAATACCCATGTTTCTTCACTGAAATTGGCATTCCGTTTGATATGGACAACAAAAGAGCGTATATTGATGGCAATTATAGCTCTCAAATTGGAGCTCTGGATGCAAATATGTTTGCTCTAGAAGGCGCTTTGGCTCATTTTACTCTTTGGCATTATTCACCATTGGTAAATACAATGTATCTACTTGACTATCTTACTGACTATCATATCAGAATACAAATGAGTGGGGTGATCATTGGAATGGAGAAGATCTCAGTCTCTCCTCAAGGCTTCTACCAATGAAGAGTGAAACTGACACGCTTCTGCCTGCTTCAGACTTGTCAACATGGGAGTACAGTGCTCGGGCTGCCATAGCCTTTGTCAGGCCTGCTCCAATACGGTACATGCTTATCCTTCTTGTCCTTGTTCTTCCAAGCTAACCATTGTAGTCTAAGTGGGGACCTCGTATCTGCAACATATGACCTCAAATCACAGTCCTTTGAACTCAGCATGACATGCTCTGCTGTTCTAGACTTAGGTCAAAATTGCTCTGCTATATTTGTTCCTCATGGCCCATTAGCAAGTGCTTTAATCTCAGTAAGCGCTGGACATATTGAGAAAGATCTTGAAGAACAACTTATACTTTGGTGGCATGAGAGAAGCTCTGCAGGCAGACAGATTCACCTGAAGATCTCTCCAGTCTGATAAATGTCGAATCTTTCTTTTCTTTATGATAGGATACAGTCCCGGCTTGGTTAGGTGCATCAAAGCTGATATTCTCAATATTTTGTATGCCCACCTTTTGCCTTTCTCATGGCCTCAAGCATACCTAAAAGTGAAACTGAAAAGCAAAGATCTATACTGTTCCAAGCATCCTGTGCCACCTTTTTGAGGTTGTTGGACGTCTTCTGAGTGTGTAGATTGTATTTCTGTCTGTGCCACTTTTGCCACGTCTTGCGCTTCAATAAATGCCATATATGTGCAATTGGGTTGAGATCTGGAGAGTTTGAGGGCCACAGAAGCATTTTTAGACCATTTTGCTTCATAAATCTGACGCTCTTTGTGCTCATATGTATAGGGGCGTTGTCCTGGTGGAAGTATAAATCATGGTCTCCAAGCAGGAATTCAATGAGACCATCATCCTGGTCGATAATGAGCAATAAGGAATGCTGAAGCATGTTTGCATACTTTTATGAGTCAATCGGCACACTAAGGAAAGTAGTATAATGGTCCGGATGTCCACATAGAAGCGGCCCCACACATGACACTTTTTTTGTGGTATTTATAAGCCAGAAGAAGCCAGAACAATGTGATCATGATTGTACTTGTTGGCATAGTTTCTGAGGCTAATCTGCGTCCTGCAAGCTTTCCTAGGTTGATAAAAGACTGATCAGACCATATGACATGCTTCCAGTCATCCACAAATTAGTAACGGTACATCAGGGCCTCTAAAAGGTGATCTTGCATGTGCTTGTGGCTGAGATAAGGTTTAGCCACAGCCACTCTTTTTCAAGGCCCCATGCGAATACAATCTGCATTGCCTACACTTGGAAATTTGTAGAATGTCGCGTATATGGATATTGCTTGTCCAGCGCAAATTGGGGATTGATTGGATTTGATATGCAGCCCTGGCAGCCTCTTCATACTGAACACTGACTGTGTCCTTCTTGCGTTGCCTTGGACGACTTTTTGTGGGGTTCCGTTGACACCTGGACACTGTAGACTGAGATATAGATAGCTGAGTGGCTATTGTACGCTGTGAGTGACCAAGATTGGTGAGGATATTGATGGTGTGGGTCTTAGAGGCAGTCAAGTGATGGTATTGCTGGGTCATGGTGTGTGGAATTGAATTTGAAAGTGGAAGAAGTCCGGCTATATAAGTTTGCAAGCCACAAAATTCATCACGAGTGATGTCATCAAATGTTTACATGATCACAAAAAGTTGCAGAGTGATGGTTGCTATTTTGATATCTGTAGATAAGTTTGAAGTTTTGCCACATCAGTCCCACATTATTTTTTGATGCACTTCACTGAGGCGCCACTGTATCTCTGTTGTTGTTCAACATGTACTCCTTGTACTCACTGTTCAGCACTCCTACAAGTAGTTCCATAGTTGCCTATAGTCTCCATAAAGCTGTTTACTCCTGTCTTCTTTCTTACAAAAAGGACAAGAGCTGCAGCAAGCTTGGGTGAACTTCTTTGCCTGATGCTTGCTCATCAATATATTCCTTGGCAGCCTTCAATTCAGCCTGAGACATGCTGTACTGTGATGGATGGTTGCTGGGTTGTTCAGGAGGACACAGGAGCAAGGCCAGGATGATTCAGAAGACAATACAAGTCATCAGCTACAGAACTTCTATATTGAGCCTCAAACGTTTTACGCGAGACTTTGCGATACCTTCAAGGTGACCGACTGCATACTCGACTTTAAGTTTCTCTGTTTCCGTTTGGGTCCCGGGTTCCAGGTACACAGGCTAAGTAGAAGCAGGTGTTGGGGAATGAACAGGTTGTTAACTAAGGAACTAGACTAGGACAGGACTTGTACTTATGTAGAGAGAGTGATAAGTTGTAGATAAGAGATATGGTTGAAGTCTCAGCCATATATGAGGGGTACGGCTTAGATAGCAGCCGCTAAACAAGGGGCACGGCTGCTAGGCTGTGGCATGTGTGATGAGGGGTTGATTCATGGCAATCCAGCTTTTCCATATCCTAGTCTACAGTCCCGCCTCAGTGAAGTGCATCAAAGCTAAATTTCTCAATATTTTGTATGCCCACCTTTAGCCTTTATCA